>CATOZL010000003.1:1720000-2177500 GCA_954870865.1 Wickerhamiella slavikovae
TCCTCCACTTTCTTGATTGATGCCCTCAAAGAGGCTGGCGCGTCTAGCGAGCTTGTGGCACAGCGTGAACAGCAGCTTAAGACCGAGACCGAAGCTGTTGCTGCCGGCAGCAAAGAGCAGGCCAAGCTTTTGTATTCTCAGGGCAATTACGATGCGTCCTTGGAAGTGCTCGCAAAGCTACGCGATGCCAACAGCTCTGATAACTCGCTTCTTTGGGGAACCTACGCTGCCAACGTCATGGCTGGCAAGCTTGACAAGGCTGCAGAGGATATTCCTGCATTGCAGGAGATGTTTGACTACAAATCCGGCCAGATGAACACCACTCCAGAGGCACAGCTCAACATGCGTATGTGGTTTATTCACTGGGCGCTGTTCTCGTTGTTCCAAGTCGAAGGCGGCAGCGAGAAAGTGTGCGACCTGCTGCTACAGTCTCAGTTTATGTGTGCCATACAGGCCTCGTGCCCTTGGCTTTTGCGCTACCTTGCAATTGGCGTCATGACTGCCAGCATTGCAAAGCCCAGAGCCAATGCCTACCAGCGCCGTCTTCGTGAGTTGGTCAAGGTTGTACTTCTGGAGCAATACGAGTACACCGATGCTGTGCTTGACTTTGTTGAGGCACTCTTTGTCAACTTTGACTTTGATTTGGTGGCCACAAAGCTCGAGCTGGCAATTGCAATGGTTAAGAACGACTACTTTACCAACCAGCTGAGCGATGCGTTTATTCAGTCTGCAAGATTCCACATCATCGATCTTTACTTCAAGGTCCATGATGACGTCGATGTTGCTCATCTGGCTCCGATTCTTTCCCTCTCAGTGGCAGAAACTCAGGAGCTTCTTAGCGAGTTCTTGGCTGATAGCAAGCTCGAGTGCAGCCCCACAGTTCTGTCCAACGGTACCTACAAAACAAACAGACCCAAGCAGAGCATTCTCAGTATTGTCAAGGAGAAGACCAGAGCTATTGAGGCCCGGTCGAAGCAGGCACTTGCCCAGGCAGAGACTCGTAACGAGCCGGCTAATTAGTATTATAAAAGTAGCTACATTGACATTCCATTGATGATCTGGTTGTACAGTTCAAACCCATCGCCAGCACGCTCATAGAGGTTGCCGTAAAACAGATAGTTGTCACGGTACAGATTGGCATCCTCAGCCGCAAACAACGTATCAAACGAGTCCTTGGTGGCATTGTGTACGGCGGCAGCTGTTCTGGCCAAAACTTGTAGCGCAACTTTCGGGTCGAGCTGCGCCAGCCATAGCTGCTCGCACCGGCCGACAGAGATTTCGGCTGCCTCGCCATTAAGAAGCAGGGTGCAAACGCTTACAGTTTCGTTGCGGACGCGCTCATCGTCATCTGAAAGATACTCAAGAAGACGGTAGTTAGCCTGAAGGGCAATAGCCGGAATGGGGCCCCCGCTCTGGATTACTCGCACCAGGTAGGTGGCAATTGAGCGCAAACAGCAAAGCCTGCTTTCTAAAGCCGAGTTTTCCTTGCTGAAACTTTCAATTTGATTCCACCATGTCAATTCATCGTTTGAGTCAAATTGAATCACCTCTGCTAGCCGGATAAGCAGCTTTTGTTTGGCAAGCTCACTAGGGATCATCTGGATAAGGTCGATGAGATCGCCAACTTGAAGCGAAAGCTTATCGCCAAATTCATTGATGATAGTGCTTCTCAAAAAGAGGCTAGTGCCTTCGCGGGCCATAACAGCGCTGAGCTTGTCAAATACGCCTGGTAGGTCACGGTGCTCCTTTAGAAACTCAACTGCAATATCAATATCAGCGGTCGGGCCATCCAAAAGAGCACTGACATCGCTCGAAGCAGTGGTAGAGGCCTGAAGATTCTGGAGGACAACTTTGTGTCTTAGCAAAGCGGCCGAGGGGCACAACGCGGTGGAATCTGGTAAAGATGTGGCGGGAATAGTGATTTGAAGGCGCTCACATACCCGAGCGAGCTGCAAAAGCGTTTCAGGGCATCTGTTGTTGGGGAACAAAGCTAGCAAACGCTGTCGGACATCGCTAGATGCAAAGTACTGAGCAGCAACCTCGGAAGTCTCGATGAACTTGGCTACAGCCATCATATTGCCGTGAAGTGCATTCTGGTTAGAGATAGAGCTCGTTTCTACCAAAGTCTTAAACAATTCAGTCTGCTTGGCAGCTCTAGTGATTGAAGCAAGCGCCGCAGCAGCGCTTTCTCTGATGTCCCAGGCTTTGTTTGACAGCAAAGTGACCAGCATTGGTACAAACGCGTCCAGATCAGAGCTCTCGCGGCCAGGTCTAAGTCTCAGTAAAAGCGCCAGAATAGGGTAAAAGGACTCAAAAGAACCGTTTTGGGCAAGCTGTTTTTGCAAATGTGTGTAAAGGAAGCTGTTCATAAGGGGGAACCTGAAGAAGAACGATCTGCCCGAGATAAAGTGGCATTTTGGAGTGAAAAGACGAGTGTGCAGTGATGAAAACAGCATTGCAGCACAGTTCTTAATCGACCAAATCGGATTGTCAAAAGTATTGATGGACAAGATTAGTGCACGCTCCATAAGGCTGGCCGATTTGTTGGTGAGATTGGCGTCCCTAATTATTGCGCGAATACAGTTAAATGCATGGACTTGTGGGAGATCCATCTTGTTGGTTCCATCCAACTGCAGTTTACTGGTATCCGCCAAATTTATCAAGTACTGGTAGAGCTCCTCACTTTCGGGCTCGGCAGCTTGAGGGGCTGAGGGGAGGGAAGAAAGGTAAGTTGTCACCAGTAATGGCAGACCTGCCGAACGGCGGGTGATAAGACGTTTATCGTGCTGTGCTAGCTCAAGCTGTTCAAACACGCAGGATTTCGGCAAAAGCTGTAGTTCCTGATTTTCAGAGCAAAGGCACTGTTTGAACAGCACAGTGAGTGGAGCGGTAACTGATGCAAACGCTCCCTTGTGTCTGACCGTAGTGATCTGTCGCACTGTCAGTTTACAGAGCTCTGAAAGTTGCTCATCATTGAGTTCATAGCTGGCGACTAATGAGGCGACCATTTCAGAGCTCTCTTTCAACGTTCTCCATGCAAAGCTCAAGATATTCTGCCAGCGCATGATGGTGGCATCCTTGCTCACCCCAATGGCATCCTCATCCTCTTCAACCAGCGCTGTTCCATCAGGAAGCATCTGCGGGCCGTTACCCTCGGGAGCACTATAAGTAAGAATATCCTCAGTGAGCTTCCATGCTTCAAAAGTTAGCCCAATGAGCTCGCTGGTGAGCTCTGATTTAAACTGAGCGTCAAATGTCTTTGCCGTCTCCTGGACAATCAGACCCAAAGCAGCAAGGTAGCCGTGGATACTTCCAGCTGATGATCCCTTGAGCGACTCGTTAGCCTCTACTAACTTCATCCGGTTTTTAATTTCGGAAATAAGCGCTTGGACCTCGACTTTTTGCTCATCGATGCTGTGCTTCATTTGAAACAATAAAAGTGCCGTTCTGGCACCCGCGTCTGCCTGTCTTCCTCGCACACCTGCCAGCAGAGTATTGGCCTTATCCCGGAGGTACATTTCGATGTTTCCGCCAAAGTTTGCGGTCTGCTGCTGCGGAATCATTGAAAAGATCCTCGATGCCGATACTCTGATATCTTGGTAATTGCTAAGAACAGTTGTAGCCAGCACATGCGTCAGATCTTCGGAAAAGATTTGAACATTAAACGGAAACTGCACAGGTGTCTTGAGTACAAACTTTGGGTCGATGCTTTTGTCAATTCCACTGGCAACAACAATTTCCAGCAGCGTACAGGCAGTGATCAAAGAGCGGTAGGGACAGAGGGGCCGTAAGTTTAGCCTGATAAATTCCAGCAACCACTTGATAAACTCAGTGGCTTCATCACGGGCTGAGGTATCGCTTGTTTTGGTATCCCGTTCATATGCATAAACGGAAGCTCGGATCCGGTCGATAAAATGTGTCATTGCCATCTTCATTTCGCCCCTAAACTTGGGATTTGGCTCGCAAAAAAGCGAGTTTGCCTCTGCGCGTATCAGGTTGTAGAGCTCTACGCTAATCCGAGCTGATAACTTCTGGGTCAAAAAGATCAGGCTAAAGGCTTCAAAGCGGAGAGTCCTGTCTTTGTGGTGCAAAACATTAGAGATACTGTTGAGCGCCAGGCCATCCAAATTGACGGAAACGCTTTGGGCAGCCTTTAAAACACCAATTTTGGCTGAATCGTCCATTGTGGATACACGACTGAACAGGTCCTCAAACGATCTCGGCTCCTGTTTGATCATCAGTGGAAGAAAGTAGCGCATGACATTATCTCTTTCGGGCCTGAGAATTGCAGCATTCAGCATAGGAACCCACGAGTCTAGCCACAGAGTCACTTCTGCGAGCTCAGAGTCCCTTTTACCTCTAAATCGAAGCAGGCTGGCCAAACACTTGGAAACAGGATTTGCATCGGTAGATTTTCTTAGTCGGAAGAACGCCTCGCTGTAAAATTCGGGATTTAGCCCCCAGGACATCGGCGAGGGGATCATCACGCCAAGATGCTCAAAGATAAGATAGGGAGCCTTGGATCCGGGGGGTAACGCTAGCGTGATCTCTGTCCAGGGCTGGTAATCAAACTGTGGTTTACGCTGCTTGAGGCACTTTAGCAGAATCTTAAGAAGCACACGCAGCTCCATGCTTAGCTTGGGGTCTGCATTAGTGAGGTTTTCGCAGATAAACTTGAACAGACTGGTGATATTGTCATTGGAAGCAGAATCAACGATATCGAGGCCGGCTGGTGAGCTCAGCTTGTCTCTAATCAACCGGACATAATCGACGGGAGAGCTGCTAAAACTGGGCAGTTTTGAAATAAACTCGCCATCAAAGAGTCCAGAAGTAACGGCGGAATCCATTCCGCTTGAAACCCTGAGGTTGTTTGAGGATTATTAGGAGTGAAATTTCAGACAAATCCAATTTCATAATGCAACACTGAGTTTTAGTATACAGTACTGCAAAGCAGACAATTATCACAACAAGGCACTCTGGCCGAGCGGTCTAAGGCGCTAGCTTCAGGTGCTAGTATCTCCGGATGCGAGGGTTCGAATCCCTCGGGTGTCACCATTCTTTTTGCACCTTTTTACGATGTCCACCATTTTCAGACCGCATCTACCTCCCTTTGGCCAGTTTGAATTATTGTGCAATTTATTTTTCCATAATCTGTGTCTATTCACTTATTACTATGCTAGTCTGGGGTTCTGTACAAGCTCGATAGGCGCTGACTTGACTTCTTCAGCTTCTGGCAACGGAGGCAGCGCCGCCAGCTTTTCCTCGGTATAAAATTCTGCTTTCATATCATCAACAATTGCTCTGAACCAAGCAGTAGCTTCAGGAGTTTTGCAAATCTTTTGTACATTCTTTTGTGTGAGGTTGTTCAAAGGTGTATTCTGGCTCTCGTAACGAGCGACGACTCTAGCGGTCATTGTAGCGCGCATGTCGCGCTTTCCGCCGACCAGCTCAATGATTGACTGCGGCGCGCAGTCCCCCAGGCGGTTTTCGAGCTTCAAAATACGGGTATATCCACCATCAGTAGAGGCATACCTTTGGGCAATAGTGGTCAAGAGTTTAGGAATAGTCTGCTCGTGCTTGTAGACGTCGCCGGAAAGTCTGTTAAACGCAGTTGTGTAGTCCTGGCCACCATTCTTAGCGAGCGGTGCTAGCTTTTTGGCTCTTGTGATCAGATGCTCAACGACCTTTTGTGTCTCCTTTGCCTTGGCATGTGTTGTAATGATGCTCTCGTGCTGGACTAGCTCGGTAGCAAGATTTCGCATCAAACAGTTGCGGTGCGGCAGCGTGCGGTTCAGTTTGCGCATATGCATCTTGAATCTAGTTTAGCACCTGGCTTTCAAGTCACGGTAAACAGTTTGACCTGAAAAGTGTATGTACCTGGTTGACAGCCAAGGATTATTTTTGGATTAGTAATACAGACACTTTCCAGATGTGCCCTTGCCTTTCCTCAGGTTGTCTAGTTCAACTAAAAGGCACCTAAAATGGCTAGAGGATACGGGTTTTTGGGCGGCGTTGTGGTCTCGCTCACAGCTGTTGCAGTTGCAGGATCTAATATCGAAAGGGGAACTGCCCAGATCCGCCGCGAGCTCACTGTTGCTCGGCTTTATGCCGAAAATCGGCCAATCCACAAACGCCCCTACACAGAGCCATTGAACTTGCAAACAAGGCAATGGAAGGACATGCTTGTTGATATGTGGGATGCCGAGATCTTGCGCCTGGCAAACTGGTTCTACGCATCGTAAAATAACTGCTAGCTATGGCTTATGGTCTCGGATCGTTTTGTGAATAAAGAACCGCACAATTGGCCCGAAAAGCACTAGCAAAAGACCAACAAGAGTTTGCAAAAACCCTGTTTTGTAGCGTGGTGTGATGCCCATCATCGTTGACCCCAAAATCCATGAAATAGTATCGGTGAATATCGTCTCCTCGTTGCGCTCCAAAGCAGTCAAAACGATCTTTGCGGCCTCCTCGGCCGAAATTGGCGGCGAGCTTCCCTCAATTTCCCTCGTGACTGCCGGCTTGGTCTGCTCCTCGATCTGAAATCCTTCTGTGTCCATTGAACCAGGCATAATGTGCGCTACACCGATGTTGTGGACTAGACCTTCCTGTCTAACAATATCAGCAAGTGCTCTGATCGCTGCCTTTGCGGGCGCGTAAGCTCCGTAGCCAATAAATGGGAACACCGCCACTGTGGAAGAGCAGAAAACAAGTTTGCGGCGGTGCTGCAGCTTGTCGTTTGCGTTTACAAACACCTTCATTGCCGCATGGCTAAAGAAAAGAGCTGTGTTGTAGACCACGTTTAAATTGTGCTTGAGATCTTCGGTGCTGATATCAACAAAAAATCCCGGCTGTGCCGCACCGGCGCAGCAAATCACAATGTCGGGAATAGCGGGGAGCTCACTGAAAACCCTGGTACACTGATCTGGATCTGAAACGTCTGCCACTGCATAGGTAATGCTTTGAGTGGTGTCTTTGTCCCGTTTACTGTGGGAACGCTGTCTTAGTGTATCTTGTTCTTGAGACTCTGAGGATTTGGCAGTCGCAGGCTCAGAATTTGGCGACAGTTTAGGATTTTTTTGCTGTATGCATTCTTTGAATTCTGCTACCTTGGCCTGCAGCTTGGACTCGGTGCGCGCTACGATATGGACGTTGTCGCCCATTTTGACGTATTCTAGGGCCAGTGCAGCGCCCAACCCTTGGCTTCCGCCTGAAATGACAACAGTGCGACGAGAATCCATGCTGATAACGTCGATTGTGCCTGCCAAAACAGGTGCTCGTTGTGGTGGTGGTACCCTTTAGATGCACACCGAGGGGTCGTGGGTCACGTGCATGATTTAAAATATGTCGCCAGTAGTATGCATTTAAAAGCCTCTAGAATATAATTTGCAGACCGGACAAGCGGCTCAATGCAGCTCCTATATGCTTTACTGGTGTATGTGCACGCGGCGCTTGCTGTAAATCAAGCTCTGTTCAGACGCTGTGACCAGAACCCGTTTTGTGACCGCAATCGTCACTATGCGACCTCAGCAGCCCAGTCTGGCTTTGTATCCCCATACCATCTTGTTGCTGAAACTATTGAGGGCCCCAGCGGTTCGCAACTGATGCGGGGAACGCTACAAAAGAGATTGAAGGATGACAAGTTCGTGAATCTTGACATCAAGATCAGTCTGACTGCTGATTCCTCATTCCGGGTCCAGATCGACGAACCCAACCGTTCGCTTGCTGGTTCTGCTATAAATGCGGCCCGGTTCGATCCAATGGATATGATTCTGGATCCAGCAGCAGGATTTGATCAGGATGTGACTGAGCGTGTGACTACAGAGATTTCGAATGGCCAATTGGTGCAAGAGATCAGAGTCAGTGAAACCCACAAAGTCGGGCTCGAGGTGACGTTCAATCCTCTGTTGATCACATTCACCCGTGACGGCCAAGTGCTTCTGACTGTTAACCAGGATAAACTGCTCAACTTTGAGCAGTTGCGCTCCAAGGACAACGAAGCAGGCTCTTGGAACGATTGGGAGTCGCAGAATGGCGCGTGGAGCGATAAGTTCGACGGCAAGACAGACGAAAAGGCCAAGGGCCCAGAAGCAGTCGCCGCTGATATCAAGTTCCACACTTTTAAGCATGTTTACGGCATCCCAGAGCACGCAGACATCTTGTCGCTTCGTAACACCAATGGCGAGACAGATTTGGACGGTCACTTTGGCCACAGCGAGCCCTACAGGCTTTGGAATGTCGACATCTTTGAGTACGACGTTAACAGCACACTGCCAATGTACGGATCCATCCCGTTTATGGTTGCACACCGCCCTGGTGCCTCTGCTGGTTTGTTTTGGGCAAATGCTGCTGATACCTATATTGATATTGTGAAGAGCGAACAGCACGTAAGGTCACACTGGATGTCGGAGAGCGGTGTTGTGGACTTTTTTGTGTTTATGGGGTCTACACCTGCTGATGTGCTTGAGTCGTACGGAAAAGTGACAGGCATGGCTTTGCTTCCACAGGAATTTGCTGCTGGGTACCATCAGTGCCGTTGGAATTACAACAGTGAGGAAGATGTGCTTGGTGTTTCTGCCAAATTCGACGAAAATGACCTGCCGCTGGACGTTATCTGGCTCGATATTGAGTATACTGAGCGTAAAAAGTACTTTACCTGGAACTCTCACCAGTTCCCAACCCCTGGCAAGATGCTCTCCGAGCTGGACAAGACAAAGAGAAAGTTGGTGGCAATTATCGACCCGCACATCAAGAGCGAGTCTGGCTACAAGGTGTTTGATGGTCTGTTGAAGCACAGTTTAGCAGTGAAAGATGCACGCGGGAACCCGTTCTACGGTCACTGCTGGCCTGGTGAGTCTATCTGGGTTGACACTTTTAACCCGGCCGCACAGCAATTTTTGAACGAACTCTACTCCATGGGCGACGAGCTCGGATTTGATGCTGAGAATATTCATATCTGGAACGACATGAACGAGCCCTCTGTGTTTTCGGGACCAGAAACTACTGCCAACAAGGATCTGCTCCATTTTGGCGGGCTCGAACACCGCGACATTCACAACCTCTATGGCCAAACATTCGTCAACGGTACCTGGAATGCAATGCTGTTGCGATATGCTCGCAAACAGCGTCCTTTTATCCTAACAAGATCATATTTCAGTGGTTCTCAGCGTTTTGGCGCAATGTGGACCGGTGACAACCAGGGCAAATGGGAGTACCTCAAGGTCGCTACTCCTATGGTTCTCACTTCTGGAATGGCCGGTATGCCCTTTGCAGGTGCTGATGTTGGCGGCTTCTTTGGCGATCCTGAGCCTGAGCTGCTCACCAGATGGTACCAGGCAGGCGCGTTTTACCCCTTTTTCAGAGGACATGCCCACATTGATGCTCGCCGGCGTGAACCCTACATCCCTGCTGAGCCATATAGGAGCGCTATTGCCGACACGCTCACCTTGAGGTACCAGCTACTTCCCTACATTTATACCAAGTTCTGGGAGTCGTCTCAGGTTCTTTCCCCCATTCTCCGCCCAATCTTTTACGAGGTCCCCGACCGCGCTGAGAACTTTGCTGTTGACGACCAGTTCTTCCTTGGTGAGGCGCTAATGGCGAAACCTGTGACCGATGCCGGAGCCACCAGCGTCGATGTTGTTCTTCCCGAGCACCAAGTGTACTACGATTACTGGACTGGCGAAAAACTCAATGGCCCCGGCACCATTTCAAGGCCTGTTTCCCTCTCTGATATCCCATTGTACCACCGTGGCGGCTCCATCTATGCTCGCAAAGACCGCGCGCGCCGCTCCACTGAGCTTATGGCCAACGACCCCTATACTTTGGTGCTTGTTGCCGGCAAAGACGGCACTGCAAAGGGCCAGTTGTACATCGACGATGGAATTTCGTTTGAGCACGAAAACGGCGACTACACATTGATCGAGTACACGTTTGACGGCACATCTCTAGTTTCTAACGTCGTGCATGCCGGCCAGGGATCCTACGACAAGGTCTACATTGAAAAGATCGTGCTTGTTGGCACCAGGGCCCAGTCTGCCCGCTTGGGCGATGAGCAGCTTGTGCTGCTGCCCTCTAGCCAGCAAAACACAGTCACCATCAGAAGGCCTGAATTGGTGGTTGGCTCCCAATGGAAGATCACAATCACATAGTCAAGGCCGTTTAGTTTATGTATTCAAATTGTACAAATTGTACAAATTGTACCTTTGTGTGTTGGTGTGATATGTACGCGTGTTCATGCAGGGTAGTAAGCGTGAGGATCATATCTGTAGCCTGGCGGCTCACGTAAGCCTAACAGGAAGCGTATTCCTGTGGCTCACGTAAGTCTTCAGGGCAATACCTAGCATTGAGGTATGCAACCTGGTGAGACATACAGGTCCTGAAACAGACTGTTGGTGGAATGTGATTCTGAGACAGTTACACGGGTCCATAGTTGATGGTCTCATCTGAAACACATTCCTGCTTAGTATTGGGCTAATTCCTTCCATAAAAGGACCTCGTAGTTTCATAGTAGACACTGAAGTTTGAAGCTCAAACAACCCTACTCGCTTTAGTCACTCAAACCCGCCCTACATACTTGGGCTCGGGTTACAATATCTTAAACACAGCCGCAAAACTACGATTAGACAGCATGACTCTGCTAGAAGAGAAGTACATTGGCCTGGCGCTGGCCGTATCCAGTTCGCTGGCTATTGGCACGTCATTCATTATCACCAAAAAGGGACTTATCTCTGCGCAAAAGTCAGGTTTCCAGGGTGATGGTTTCGAATACCTCAAAAAGCCGTTGTGGTGGGCTGGTATTGCAACAATGGCTATAGGAGAGATTGCGAACTTTGCAGCCTACACATTCGCACCTGCGATCCTGGTCACCCCGCTTGGTGCGCTTAGTGTGATCATCGGAGCGGTGCTGGCTTCGTTTTTCCTTAAAGAGGAGCTGGGCATTCTAGGCAAGATCGGATGTGGTACGTGTTTAATTGGGTCTGTGATCATTGTGCTGCATGCCCCACCGGATAAAGAGGTGCAGACCGTTGATGAGATCTTGGAGTATGCGGTGAGACCATTTTTCCTGCTGTACATCTGCTGTGTGACCGGGTTTAGCTGCTACATGATCTATAAGGTGAGTCCACGCTACGGCCGCACAGTCCCCATGGTGTACGTCTCAATCTGCAGTGCTGTGGGATCTGTTAGCGTTATGTCGATCAAGGCATTTGGAATTGCCGTTAAGCTGACGCTTGGCGGACACAACCAGTTCACGCACGCCAGTACTTATGTTTTCCTGCTTGTTGTGGTGGTGTGTATTTTGGTCCAGATGAACTACTTCAACAAGGCGCTAGATCAGTTTGATACCTCAATTGTGAACCCCTTGTACTACGTCACATTCACGACCTGTACCCTGGTGGCATCGTTTATTCTATTTGGCGGCTTCAATACCACCAATGCTGTTAACACCATCTCCTTGATCTGCGGGTTCATCATCATCTTCACCGGCGTCTATCTACTTAACGTCTCCCGCAGCGATGATATCCGGTTTTTGCTGCCATCCAAGTCCATTGAGGGCATGCCTATGGACAACACAGTTGCGGTTATTGGCACTAGAAGAAGTATCCAGCTCCACCGCAGAAGCAGCAGCTCCAGACATGGAGACTGGGATGAAGAGTCAATAGGGCTCACATCGATGGACGAGCCCCGAAGAGAGGATGTCCCGCTGCAAAGACAGTACTAGGAGCCGTAGAGCTCAGGAATAAACTATATAAAGTGGCTAGAAGCCAGCGTTGATTTAGGCTGTATTGGTATTCAGATTAAATATCATCGATGTTGAGATCCTCGTCGTCGCCAGCAACATCATCATCGTCACTGTCGTCGTTGTCGAACTCAAAGTTGCACTCTTCGTCAGAACCGCCGAACTTGTCCTCGGCAATTTGCAGATTCTCGGGAAGCTCGCCCTGTGCTTTAAGAGCGCGGGCCTCGTCGGGATGGTACTTGAGAATAACATCGGCCTGCTCAGGCTGGAACTCGCGGATGGAGATGAGCACAATATCGTTCTGGGAAACCCACACCTTCTTGCGCATCTTTCCACGGATGTGTGCCTGGCGAGTCTCGCCATCAACGCAAGCGACCTCTACACGGCCGCTGCCAAGCATCTTAGTGACCTGTGCGTACTCCTGGCCCTCATCGCGGAGGGTGAGCTCACGCTTGATACCGGTATCGTTCTTTCCACGACGGCGATTCTTTCCGCCTTTTCCTTTAGATTTTGGCATTGCGGTGGTGAAAAAGATTTGTAATCGAAGCAGTGAAATATGGGTTGGTATTCAGATTAAATATCATCGATGTTGAGATCCTCGTCGTCGCCAGCAACATCATCATCGTCACTGTCGTCGTTGTCGAACTCAAAGTTGCACTCTTCGTCAGAACCGCCGAACTTGTCCTCGGCAATTTGCAGATTCTCGGGAAGCTCGCCCTGTGCTTTAAGAGCGCGGGCCTCGTCGGGATGGTACTTGAGAATAACATCGGCCTGCTCAGGCTGGAACTCGCGGATGGAGATGAGCACAATATCGTTCTGGGAAACCCACACCTTCTTGCGCATCTTTCCACGGATGTGTGCCTGGCGAGTCTCGCCATCAACGCAAGCGACCTCTACACGGCCGCTGCCAAGCATCTTAGTGACCTGTGCGTACTCCTGGCCCTCATCGCGGAGGGTGAGCTCACGCTTGATACCGGTATCGTTCTTTCCACGACGGCGATTCTTTCCGCCTTTTCCTTTAGATTTTGGCATTGCGGTGGTGAAAAAGATTTGTAATCGAAGCAGTGAAATATGGGACCAGACCAGAGCTGCAAGTGCAGTGTCAAGCGTGGGGGTAGAAATTAAGTCGTTACAAAGACGTGTGCTTCAGGGGGGGAAACTTTAAAAGTATGCACAGCATAAACAAAGGGAGTTTGTGCCAGTTTTTTTGATTAGTTCAAATTACAATGGATATAACAGTGGCTATTGCCTCTCCTGCTTCCACGTCTACCCTTACCCTTACCAGAAGACATTCGAACTGATGTAGCATCAAACACAGAGCTGCCAGAAATGCCCCAAATGACGGCAGAAGCGCAGTCTCGGGAAGAGCGCAAAAACGAAACCCTGGTCATAAACGAGTTCAATACAAAGGGAAAGTATATCTATGGCCGTATCGAGAGTTTGACCGCATGTACACGGCTAGTTTCTGACCACAACAAGTATGCAGAGTCCTTTTGCAACTCTTTGCTCAAGTTTTTGGAAAAATGGCCTGTTCCACGGTCGGTAGACTTTGTTTATTTTATACTGCACGTTTTGCGGACCAGCCCTTCTACTAGAGACCACTTTGGAAAGGTTGTTGCTAGAAGGGCCAAAGATATCATTAAAGCTGCTGCCCCAATAAATATCCAGTCTCTGGCAAATATATGCTGCCTCACTGAGCTTCTTCAAGAACTCAGGGACTATGAGCTTCTTTCGAAAGAGGAATTCAATTCCTTGCATGAGTTTCTCGAGACGATTCCTCAGAGAATCCAGGCGGAAAAGTCTATCACTGATTCAGACGTGGTTTCGCCGCTGTTACAACAGGATCTAATTATTAGACGTATGGAAAGCGACCGTGCGCGCCAGAAACTGCAAAAGCAAAGCGAAACACGAATCAAGCAGCCGGACACCGAGTTCAAACGGCTTTGGGCATCTGAAACTGGGCTTACAACATCGATGCTTTTGGAGTTCAAGCTACACGACGAGCTATACCACAATTCTATTTCTCGAGACGTTAGAACTCTGGAAAAAATGTGACTATTTATTCATACAATAATTTATTTAAACGCAACTTAAAATCTGCATGCACAGTTTGTTTAATATGCACAAGCCTCAATTCAAAGGGCGAACTCACCCTTGAGAATCCGCTCCTCATCAACGCTGGGATAACGGTGGCGAGTGTTCTGGGATGTGATTTCAAGCGGGTTTTCCGTAGAAGATGTGCTGGTTGCTCTCGCTCTAGGAGCCATTGAAGAGGATCTGAACATTCGGAGTTCCTCCAATGAGGAGGTCTGTGAGTTCGAGCGAGCACGAGAGGCAAACATGAGTGGAGGGCCGCCTATAGCAAATTCCGGAAGAGGCATTGAATTGCTGGAATCACGACGGCCTCTCAAACTGGTGAGAGGAGGATTCATCATGGCATTGGATCCGCGTCTGGATCTGGTCTGGTTAGGTCTCTCCATTGTTGTTGTTGTTGTTGTTGAAATTGCTTGAATTGATGGACTTTGGGATGCTGCTAATGGCCTTATATATGGTTTCAATGTGGGGTATAGATAGATGAGGCTCAGGCGAGCAGGACCTCATCACGCGTAGGGTAGGGGCACAAGTACATTATCTTGCATGCGGCGATGACGAGGAGGTGTGGCCAGCCAGCCTTGACGCACTCGCTGTGACATTGACGATCTGTCATCTAGCAGGGTGGGGCTTGAATGCTCAATCTGTGAATTTACAGCAGCAGAGCGGCACGGATTTTGCCATATCTTGGTACTGCCAGTTGGTGTTTATCTATGCATGAGTGTTGATTAACGGGAACCCTGGCCCCTTGGATCCCCCCACTACCACCTCGAATGACGACTGCATGCGTGAGTTCGATCGATAAGACCTACTGACGACTGTGCACGTGCGTCGAGAGAAGGCTGGGGCTGAACGGACATTAAACGATACTAAATTTTAGTTTGTAGAACTCAATGCCTCTAGCAGCGTGAGCAGCGAGTGCAGGCCATCCGCATTGTACTGTGCTCTTGTCTTTTGCGAGCCCAGTAGCATGGTGACCAGATCTTTTGTAAATCCCTCGTGTTTCCACGCTTCCAGCTGCGAAAAAGTGTAGTCATCTGCCTCAACCGTCAGCGGCTGACATGCAGCAAAGACCACGTCAAATTTGCTGGGGTACAGGTCCACAATTGTGTCCAGAGCCCAGGCCTTCATGTTGAGCACCAGCGAGGAGAAGATTGTAAGTTGGGATTTGTTATCGAAGTAGGATCTCACGCCAAACCGTGAGAATGCGCCCTCGACAACACTGACGTACTCTCCAATTGAAGAGAGCCGTCTCTCCTCATCCACTTCATGCTGCTTATCGAAATCGATTATCACAGTAGACTCGTGAATGCTGATGTTCTGCACCGGTAGTCTTAGCGTCATTCCCTTTAGCATAGGCTGCAGTTCTTCTTTCCAGTTGGGGTTCGACTCGACGACTTGAGTGGCATTGCGCCATTCCGAGCAGTCTGGTGGCTTGAGATATTTTCCTGCTTCTGCGATCAGTCCAATAGAGGGCAGATTACGGAATACACGCTCCATGTACAGCTTGGACTCAGAGCTTGAGACGTATATCACGTTGCCAGGAATATTCACCATTCCACGGAGCACAAACTCCAGTCTCTCAGCGTAAAATGGTAAGCTCGTATCGCTGATAAACAGCTGTGAGCTTTTCCGTCTCAACGCGGGCCGATCAATGTCCAGTTCGTGTGAGTTAAGTTCTGCTGGCTTGCGCGCGGTGGGCAGCTCGATAATAAACAGCTTTTTGCCTGAATTCTCGCTCTTAAACAGCTGCTGTAGCTTAGCAAAGTCAGGCTTCCTGATACTGCGCTGCTGGTTCAGTTCCCATGCAGCCTCTGTTTCTTGAGTTAAAAACTCAATCCAAGCAGCCGAAGTGTGCTGCGCAACGATTTTTCGCAGCTGTTTGCTACGTCGCTTTTGCTCGAGCGGGTTCATGATCACAGCTTCGTAAAACACTTCAGCCAAGGCCTTGACATCCCACGGATTGACCAATAGCGCATCGTCGCCCAAAACAGTTGCCGAACCCGTGAACTCTGACAAGATCACAGGGCCCTGGCGTTCGTTGCAGTGGATAAACTCATGGCATGTTAGGTTCATACCATCACGCAGCGACGTGACTGCAAAGGCGTCTGCCTCGGCAATCAGCGCAACGTACTGCTCAAACACCACATCCTGTCTCAGCAACACTACCGGCTGAATCCCTGCTGCCACATCGCCGTATGTCGAGTTGATGTGATCAGCAATTGAGGCCAGTTCAGCTTCGAGATCAGAGTCAGACGCAGCAGACAGAAGCACTTGAATAAGAACCACCTTGGATGCCATGTCCGGGTTTTGTTTCAAAAATCGCGAAAACGCATGCAGTTTGTGCCTCAATCCTCTTACCGAATCAAGCTTATCGCGGGCGCCAATAATCTTGACGTTAGGCCAGCTCTCTCTGATTCTTTGTCTTTGCAGTTTGACGGCATCGCTCTTCAAGATCTGGTCAAGGCGGTCGGAATCGATTCCAATAGGACAGGAAATGACATGAACCTCGCGGTCGTGGGTCTGGATATAGTTATCAACACTGTCAAAAGCCAGGATTCTTGCCACAGTCATCAAAAAGTGGTGTGCGTACTCGCTGTTTTGGAATCCAATCAAATCGGCAGCGAGCATACCCTTTAGCAGGTCATTCCTATAAGCCAGGCACCTGAAACTCTCGGAAGTAGGAAACGAAATGTGCATAAAGAAGCCAATCGTCGCATTGGGCAGCTTGGCACGAACCATAGCCGGGACAAGCATGAGATGGTAGTCGTTTATAATAATTGTATCGCCGGGAGAATAAGCAGCAACAATTCCATCGGCAACGATCTGGTTCACAGCTTTGTAGTCGCCCCACGAGGACTCTTCGTAGCTCCGTGCCTTGGGGATATCGGGAACTTGTGCATGGAACGTTGGCCACAAAAACTCTTTGCAGTAGTTTGTATAGTGTCCTTCCCATTGTGAATCAGTAACAAAAACAGCAGTGCAGTTTTCCTCTTTCAGCTGCTCGTTGATTTGCGCTCTGGAGTCAACGTCCATAGAGTCTGTGGGGGTTCCCAAAAGTCCGACCCATTTGAGGCCCTCAATCTGGCCTGAACGTTCAGCCTTTTTGAATGCATTGAACAGACCACCGTTGCCGCCTGGTTGGCGCGCGATTTGCCAATGACGCTTGCCATCGGAGGATCCCAGGCTATTGTGAAGGCCAAAAACTGTGCGCAAAGACTTGTATGAGACCGATTTGCCTAAAAGAACATGGGACATTGCAGCCGGTGGATTCCAGCCGGATCTGATCTTAGAGAGACTACCGCTTCTGCCTCTACTGAAGCTTAAACTTCTCTCTCGTTTAGTGGGTGAGCTAGTTCTGTAGGACTTCGAGCGATGGAACCTGTTTCTAGAGTCTTCCAAAGTTAGTTCAAGCACACCATCACCAGAATCAGAAGGTGCAGCACCAGAGTCAGCAGGGATTTGGGGATTGCGGCTCGAAACTAGATCTGGATTCGATGATACTGGATGCAGAGAAGAAACACAGGGGTTCTGTTCGAGGCTGAGCTTTGTGAGATTGACTTGCGAGTCTGGTATTGCTGCCTTTTGGTGATCTGCGGGCGCAGACGAGTTTTCAAGCATTTCCGGAACGACCTTGCGCTTCGAGGGTCCCAAAGCAAGAACCGTATTCACAGAAACAGACTCCTTGCTCGATACAGCCTTGCGGGCGTCCACAATTGACTTTGTGGCAGACGGAACTGCGGTTGATGTTGCGGACTTTCTCCGCGCATTATTTGTGGCAAAATCAAAGGGAACGTTGGCTCTAGTTGAGGTCCCCTTTTTGTCAGAGTCAACGGGCGGAGGCTTGATAATAAGCGGGACTTTACGCGTATCATTCTCCTCCTCAAATGCTTCATTAGCAAGCTCAGTCTCCGGACCCTCTTCTCTTTCGGCAGTCCATGGAAGGTATAGCGATCCTACAAGCGCAACCATGACGGCGCAAACAATTAATTAATCCAAACAAAAAAGATTAGGAGATTTAAGGTCAATTGCGTACTATAACTGGAACATTAGGTTCCCAGCAAGGGACAAGGATTGAATGTTGAGCGTCGATGTATTTTCTAAAAGCTATAGGGCATATTCCCAAGCCGCCCAACTTCCCAAGCCAGTGGGTAATAGTATGCAAAAGGGCTAGGGCCGGAAAACGTGCGTCGCGAGGAATTATCAGCTTTATGGCTGGTCTGTAGTTAGATCGTCGATCGTGCACGTGTATTTGCTGTATCTGCAGTTGTTTACGCGCTGACACCATTTATCGAGGTACACGTCCCACCAACTCTTTCTTGGCTGGTATAAGCTGGTACAAAAACCGAGGGAACCCAAAGGAGAGTTTTGGCCCTAGCCCTTGCTCTATCATAGTCAGCCCAGGTTATCATTTGAGTTTCGCCCTGTGACGCAGATATCGCACGCATTTTATTTATTCTCACTAGCGTTACCGCCAATTCGCACGCGATACCTCGCTAACAACTGATAAAAATGAAGTTCAGCTCGTCGCTCGAGTTTAATGTTGTCTCGGAATGGCGCGAACATTACCTTGAGTACGCCAACTTGAAGAAGCTCCTTTATACCCTTGAACGCCAGCAAAACAGCCACCCAAATGACCACGAAGCGCCGCTTTTGACGGAAAACAGCGGTGGCGATGTAGAAGCCGTTGTTATTAAAGCGCTGGATGAGCAGGCTAGCAAGATTGATGCCTTTTTTGGCTCCATCGAAAAGCAGATCTTACAAGACGATGAGACCTCAATTGCCGAAGTGTCGGCCGCTTTCAACACAGTGCCCAGTTCCATGTCGGACTCGTTCCACGATCATGCAGGCCACAACGATGATCATCAGCACAGCTCTTCAGACGAAGAAACTGGACATCAATCAGCCAGACACCGGTCTCAACCGGATCCTGGTTTCACCCCCAACCGGAAACTCACACACGAGCAGGTTTCTGCCAAGCGGATGCTAATCATGGACTGGGTCGCACTCAACGAGCTGCAGTCCTACATTGACCTGAACAGGACTGGTTTCCGCAAGATTTTGAAAAAGGCCGACAAGATTTTGGGGCTCAACTTGCTAAACACGTACCGCGAATCGCACCTTGACACTCTGCATGTCTTCCACCCATCCACGACCGAAAAAATCGAGCTCCGCAAAGAGTCAATCATCGCAGCGTACGCAAAGTATCTCTGTGCCGACCACCAGCCGGCAACTGCTGCTAATGCGCTACGAGTATACCTGAAGGAGCATGTGACATGGGAACGAAACACTGTGTGGAGAGATATGATCTCCATGCAGCGTCAGACGCAGGCAGTGGGTAATGCCAAGCAAGACTCCAAGAACGAGGTGAAATCCGACAGCTTTTTTGGAATTCCTGTTGGTCCTGTTATCGGACCTTACGCTATCCCCCTGCAGATTGCCATTATCGCGCTTGTTGGCGGGCTTTTACTCGAATACCCGGTATTTTCGCTGCCTGAACAGTCAAACTGCTTTGCGCTGATCATCGTGGCTTCTTTACTTTGGGCTTCAGAGTCGCTCCCGCTATTTGTGACTTCGCTGCTGGTGCCTGGCCTTGTAGTGCTGATGCGGATCCCGCTTACTGCTCATGGAGACCGAATGATCCCTAAAGAAGCTGCCGAGTTTGTGTTTTCAAAGATGTGGTCTCCTGTAATTACTGTTTTGCTGGGTGGATTCACGTTGGCGGCCGCACTTTCCAAGTACAACATTGCCAAAATGGCATCCACTTTTATTCTTTCGCGATCTGGCTCCAATCCGCATGTGTTGACGCTTGTTCTAATGCTTATTGCTGCGTTTATGTGTATGTGGATTTCCAACGTTGCCGCTCCGGTGCTCCTTTTCTCGGTCGCCCAACCGCTGCTACGCACATTGCCTAGCGGAGAGCCCTTTGGCAGAGGCATTATTCTTGGTATTGCGCTGGCATCCAATATTGGTGGCATGCTCTCGCCTATTGCCAGTCCCCAGAACATCATCGCACTACAAAACATGGAGCCTGCGCCGTCATGGATCGAGTGGTTCACAATTGCGCTGCCGACCGGTCTTGTTTGTCTTGTGCTCATCTGGATTGTTGTGTCTTTGACTTTCCCGCCTTCAAGAAATATGAACACCATCTCCCATATCAGAGGCACAAGCGATAAATTCACCGGCGTGCACTACTACATTCTTTTGATCACTGCAATCACCATTGGGCTTTGGTGTGTAACTCACCAGCTCGAGCCGATTGTTGGCGATATGGGTATTTTGGCTCTATTCCCGATTGTTACGCTATTTGGTTCTGGCGTTTTGACTGCAGCAGATTTCAACAACTTTTTGTGGACGATTGTTGCGTTGGCAATGGGCGGAATCACTTTGGGCAAGGCCGTGGAGTCCTGCGGGCTTTTACATACCATTGCAGTTGCGCTACAGGCCCAGGTCCAGCATTTGGGTATACTACAAGTTTGTGCAATCTTTGGCCTTGTGATCCTCATTGTGGCGTCGTTTATTTCGCATACTGTGGCTGCATTGATCATTTTGCCGCTAGTAAAGACAATTGGCGAGCAAATGGAGAGCCCGCACCCTCGTTTGCTGGTGATGGTCTCTGCACTTTTGTGCTCTGTTGCAATGGGTCTCCCTACTTCAGGATTCCCTAATGTCGCAGCAGTGTGCCAAACAAACGAGTTTGGCCAGCCTTATTTGACAGTAGGAGACTTTATCAGCCGTGGTGTGCCGGCTTCTTTTATTTGCTACATTGTTATTATCACTGTGGCCTATGCGATCATGAGACTAATAGATTTCTAGATTGGATTCATAGAAAAGGAAATATAAATTATTAGAATCATCGATGGAAATTGCTTCAGATTTCAGCAACACCATTAGCCAAAGACTTTTTGAAGCATGATTGCCAGCAATGGCCAGCAGAATTAGAGACGGCTGTTTTTATGACTTGTAGTTGATAATTTCCTCAGGTTTAGTTGCTAGAATTAAATATAAGGAAAGGGTATATAAATTATTGGGATATCGCGGTCCTATTCTCCAACGCTAGCAAGCGCTTTTTTGATAATCGCCATGGCGTCTGTGGACGACATCTCTTCGTCCTCGACAATTTCATCAGACAACCGGCGTTTAGTATCCTGCAGTCGGAAGATCAAGGTTTCGATTGTACGAGAAGCACCGAGCTCAACAACATCGACGTGAGACTTTTGACCAAGACGATAAACTCGGTTAATTGCCTGGTCTGTAATCATCGGGTTCCACCAGGGCTCGATGATAATTACCCTCGATGCACAGGTGATGTTGATTCCAACCGCAGTGGCCTTAAGAGAGCACAACAGAACAACGCAGGATTCATCGTTTCGGAAATCGGTCAATACATTGGTGCGCTTCTTAGCAGACATGCTGCCGTCATAAATACGATAGTTGATGCCTAGCTCTCCAAGAGCAGAGCCGCAAAGCTTGAGAGTTTGCACAAATGAGGAGAAAACAACAGTTTTGCGCTTGGGTTCAGCTTCAATCATATCAGCAAGTGCACGAGTCTTGGAGCCCCACTTTGATCTGTCCACTTTGACTTTTTTGTCGAGCGAAATTGCGCCTAAGCCAGAAGATAGAGCTGACATGTCAAGGTCAAGGTCAGCACCAGGATCTGAAGAGGCAACGCTTGCGTTTAATGGCTCAGTGGGCTCTAATTTAGTTTCATCGGTATCAGCCAAGTCATTCTTTAGTCCCTCTTTGAGATCAGCAATAGTTCTGTAGTCGCTGCAGAGCTGCCTTAATCTAGTCAAGAGCGCTAGGTGGTCGGATTCCAATTTGCTTTTAAGGATCATCTCTTCGTATAGATCTTTTTCAGTAGACGACAGTTTGAGTTCCTTGCGAACTCTCGTGCAACCAGGAAGAATATTTCCGAGAATATTTTGACGACGACGCATAGATACAGCTTGGAACGCATTGCGCAAAACAAAGTTGCCAATTTCGGTGCGACTACTGCTGAAACTTGCCCAGTCTCCTGCTTCTGGATCCACCAAATGAAGGAATCGAAAGTATGAAAAAAGATCCATTGTGTTGTTGTTGATTGGAGTTCCGGTAAAAATCCATCTATTTGTAGCTTTGAGTTTCACAACAGCCGCGAAAAGCTGTGAAGTTGGGGTCCGGAAAGTATGCCCCTCATCACAAATCACTCGGTACCATTTGTTCGCTGCTGTTAGCCCCCCTTTGTCTGCGTCCGACCGCACGGTTTCGTAGGTTGTGACCACAACATCGAGTCCCTTGGGATCCTTGACTCTCATCCCGCCAGTGGCAGAACTATGATGAACTCCGATTTTGAGGCTTGGTGCCTTTGATTGGGCTTCCTCGACCCATTGCCAAAGCACAGCGAGGGGCGCAATCACAAGAGTGCACCTTGCATCTTTGTTTTTAGGAGGTGGATTGGCAAGGATAAGCGCAAGTCCCTGAACGGTTTTGCCCAGTCCCATATCATCACAGAGGAGCCCGCCTCTGATCTTGTTGACTTTGAACTTCTCAGCTTCTTTGGCGCTCAAGATAGCATTCGTAAGTTTACTTTCATCGGCAGGGTTCTCCCTCCTCATCATGAACATCACACCTACTCGCTGATGCGGAAGCAATTTAGGCACCAGGCCCTTAACAGAGAAGTCCGCATCATCACGGTACTTTTCTCTCTCAGCTTCCTTTGCGAGTTCATTAATCTGCTCGGTTAGTGTGTCAGAGACACTCCCACCAGCTGGCCGGCTCTTGTACACTTTCCCGTTAAATGTCGACCTCGAGTGGACACTTTTGACGGGCTCAATGTTGATTTTAGGGGCAGAGATTGCAGCTTCTCTCAACTTGATAGGATCAATTGGCTTGCTCCAGCCGGCAGCCTTGGGGTCCATTGGCTCCAATAATTTTGCCTCTTCTGCACTCATAGTTGCATAAGTCGTTGTGATGGCTTTAGGCTTTAAATTTTGTTGGGGCACACTTGAAGGAGCAGGCCGGCCTGGCTTTTTGAGTGGAACGAATTTCGGCTTGTCGTTTGAAGTCCTTCTGCGTTCTGAGACCCCTACAAACTCGTCTCCTTTCAATTTACTGGATTCAGCGGTGCTACCACTAGTTTCCTTTGGGGTTGTGCGCCTGCCAATTTTATACTTGGACAAGCCCTCAAGCGACATCGAAGTGATAGACTTTTCGACTTCTGAGAGGTCAACAGCATCATTTTGAGGACCCATTTGAGCACAGCAGCTACTGTTCAGAAGTTGTGTACATATATGCAGTCCGTGTTTTGGAACACAAACAGGGCTGGGGTTCAAATTCAGCGAACAAGATGATTATGGGTGGTTCAAGTGTAACATTTGGTGGGCAACCCGGCCCCGGTTTTCTATAGTCTATGAGTGTGATATGTTCACGAACCGAGTTTATTGCACAGCCATTAGAATGATTACCAAGAGTCCAACTTCATGGTGCCATTCTTCTCGAGGTTCAAGTGCATCTTGAACACAGCATCAAGAACCTGAGGCTCGTGCATCGAACGGGTCTTCAATGCAAGCTTCTCGGCATAGTCGACGTAGTCAGTAAGCTGATCGCGGTAGTAAGGATGGGCGCAGTGCTTGATAATCTCACGAGAGCGCTCGCGGGGAGCAAGACCACGAAGATCAGCAAGACCCTGCTCAGTAACAAACACATCCGTATCGTGCTCAGTGTGGTCAACGTGGGTGGCCATGGGCACCACTGAGGAAACACCGAACTTGTCAGTCTTGGAAGGACGAGCAGAGGGGAAGTGCATGATGGAGTACTTGGCGTTTCTCAAAAAGTCGCCAGAACCACCAAGTCCATTCAACATGCGAGAGCCGTTGACGTTGGTAGAGTTGGCATGTCCGTAGAGATCGACCTCAACGGGGGTGTTCATAGCAATGACACCCAAACGACGGATCAGCTCAGGATGGTTGGAGACACTTTCCGGGCGCAAAAGAACCTTTTTGGAAAAAGTGTCCCAGTTGTTGAAGAAGCGCTTGAATCCGTGTGGGGTAAGACGAATTGAGGTAGCAGTGGCGAAGTCGAGCTTGCCATTCTCAAAGAACTCGAGGAAAGAGTCCTGGAGAACTTCGGTCCACACATTCAGGTTGGTGAAGCGCGAGCCGGCAAGGCCCTCAATGACAGCGTTGGCAATGTTGCCAATTCCACTCTGGAGAGGGTGCAAGTTTTCGGGCATGCGGCCGTTCTTGACTTCGTGCTCAAAGAACTCAATAAGGTGCTGGGCAATAGCAGCAGAGTCAGCATCAGCGGGGGTGTTGTCGGGCACATTGTCCTTCATGTTAGACTCGACAATTGCAACGACCTTGGAGGGGTCGATCTCCAGGAACTTGGAGCCCATGCGCTGGTCAGCAGTCGTCACCATGTAGGGTTGACGGTGTGGTGGGTTGACGGCCATGTTGATATCGTGGAGGCCCTCAAATGAAGGGATGCTGGTGTTGACCTCGATGATGATCTTTTGAGCGTACTGAACAAGCTCAGGAGCGGCACCAACAGAGGGTCCCAAAACGAGGCTGCCGTCTTCTTTAATCTCAGTGGCCTCAATCAATGCAATGTCAATGCTGTTCTGCTGTTCGGGGGTTTCACGGCGGTGTGTGAGGTAGCCGTACAGCAAGTCCTGGGGCACCATGCTCAAGTGCTTGTCGAAGAACTTCATGTAGCCCTTGTTGTTGATAGCATTACGGATATCACGGCCGACCTGATGAGGAGTACGGCGAGTGATCATGTCGTTATTGGCCCAGCGGCTCTCAACGTCGACATCAGTGGAAGCACCAGTGATCAAAGAAAAGGCGAGCTTGCCCTGAAGGTTGTTCTTCTCAACATGGTCACTCAAAGCTTCTGGAACAGCTTTGGGGCCACCAACACCGGTAAATCCAGACCAGCCAAGCCACATACCGTTTTGGAAGAGCGGAACGCACTCCTCTGCGGTACGGAGCTTGGAAAGCAGTGCCTGGTTCTTTACACGCTGGCGCAAAAGGGGACTAACGGATACTGGAGGCATTGAGAGTATAAAGTCAGAATAGAGATTGGGCGTTCCGAAATTCGGGGTTTTGACAACTGCAGTTTATAACCCTTGACCTATCTTCCACGCGACTGGTACCTTTGCACTCACTCAACAACTGTGCATTCCAGCAGTATATCTGGAAACTCAACGGGATACGATAGCGTACATGTCCTATATGATATAAAACGGGGTGGACTGAACAGGTCCAGTATGCCGGCAATCAACTTTCACAATTTAAAGAGTCTTGCTGTCAAGGACACAAAGACGCCCTTACCCGTTATGCAGATGCGGCTATTTGCGAGTCTGACTTCATCCAGATCGGGGTGCAGCCTTGGCCTGGCTATCAGTAGGTGACAGAGATATTGAGGCCGTTATTTCGTTTTGAGGAGATGAGTTTATTGGGAACATCTCTCAGCGAGGGCCGGAACATGCTGAAAAGCTTTCTTTGCCACGTTCGCTGGCTGCCTGTCTCCAGCAGGCCGCGGACGTTATGCTTTCTTTTGAGAGACCATATTTTTCCCCGGATTTTGCGCCAAGGCGTGGTGCGGACTCTGGGCACCGAAACCCTCTGCCATCTGCGGAGACTCGCTTTACTAAGCATATTTCTGATTGGTCAATGCGTGCGGGGAAGACTCTTTTGAAAGGAGCTCCTGTTCTTGGGTAGATTTAGAAAGGAAAGTGAACTTGGTATATCCAGCGCTGTTTGGCTTGTTTATATACTCTCTTTATTATTTTGATGCAGATTGTGGTCACGACTCCCACTTTGAAGCTTATAGTTTATGCCCCGAACGAGACAAAAGGCTAATTCTGCATGCATTAACAGACTTAGAATTGCCGGGCCTCGATTGGTGCAGCTAAAAGGTTGTGTTGAAGACGCCCAAAACGGGTTTATGATCGGAAACAAAGATGTTGAGTGCATTGTAAGAGCAAACATCGATGTTATTCCCGAAGTACATCACGCGGTCGCACCAAGCTGGCACTCTTTTCTTGTCGCTGGTATCATAAGTGTCTGTATTGCGGTTGAACTTGTAAGTAGGCGCAAATCTCAATGGCGCCTCGCTGAATTTGCTCAAGACAAAGTTTGGGTTCTTGAAAAGCTGTGTAGCTAGCTGGTCCCGCAGATGAAGACTTTCCCAGTCCTTGGCTTTTATATAGCGTAATGCCATTTCTCTAGCAGTGTTGATCCGATAGTTTGTGTCGCCGGCAAAGAAGCAGTAATCATGATTCAAAGGGTAGATAACGTTATCATTTTCGGCACTTTGTGATGTCTCCGAAGCGGCATTTGAGTCCCGCGGGTTGAGAATTGCTTCGGCATCGCGGTTCCGCTGGATGATCCCAGACGTTCCAGCGGCCAAGTGGCAGTTTACAAGGCAGATAGTCCTGTCAAACAGCTTGAAACTGCACAACAAGCCGCCCTTGTTGCCGTGGAAGCCGCCAAGTCCGGTTTTAACAAAGGATTCTCGCAAATTGCAGACTTTATCAGCAAGATCGTTTCGCACAAAGATACAGCTATGCAAACCGACTAGCGACTGTGAAGACTGTAAAGAGTAGCCATGTTTTGCCAACACCGAGTCGAAGAAATAGGTCCATTTCTCATGATCATGCAACGAGTCCTGGCTGCTGCCCTTTACCAGCTGTCGCGCAGTTTTGCTCTTGTCTTCCAGGTCTACCACTTCCTGGAGGCCAATAGCAATAATGTCCGAGCGATTTCTCTCATCCACCAGCTCAGTTTCAAAGAATTTGGTGCTCAAATTAGTGGGGTTTGCACAGTCGACATTCCACGTCAAAATCGACACTTTAAGCTGCCCTCCGTTTGGCTTTTGGCCAGCATCATTGGACTGCTTGGCTGGTGGCACGTCAAGTGCAAATGCCGAGAGTTTCCATGAAAAGACCACCGAGTTACTGTATAGCATCAACAGGTCCTGGTCCACTAAACACTCGATACGGTAAATGGATTCAATGGTGGACCGTGCAGAGGATGCCTTTGTGTATGGATTAAGCCACTTGAATGCAAGGTAAAGCCGCTGGTCTCTTGGTGCTAAAACAAGCGACTCCCCGTTTTTAAGACCCACAAAGAGTCTATTGTCATCGCATGTTTCTAGCGATGTAATTGCGCTTGATGAAATTGAGGTAGCCGTCAACGTCAAGGCATGGTCATCAACTTTTAGAATCACACCGTTGTCCAAGCCGCAATATGCATGGTTTTGAAATACCGCAATTGCGGTAATTTTGGCATTTGCAAATGATGCAAAGCTGTTTTGCTGTGATGTCCGGTTTCGGTTTCCAGAAGGAGATTCAGGCTGGCACAGATCTGGCAGCGACAAAACCTCTTGGAATGTCCAAGATTGGTCCCTCATGTTGTAGGTCTTTATCTCGTGGCCACTACAAACCCAGAGCTGGTTCTTGACCTGGCTGGCAAACTGGACTTCTGCAGTTAGTTTTTGAGCTTTCAACTGCTTGAAAATGTTGGGATCCCACACTGAGAGCACCCCGTCTTCAGAAATCACTGTTGCGGTGGAATCGTCAACAATTATAGCCCTGATTGATGCGGAATGCGTGCTGTCGGTCATATTTGTGGACCCATCTACCAAATCGATATTTTCAACCTTTCCATCAGTTTCTCCAGTCCACAAACAGTTGTCAACAACTTTGGCATAAGTATAGCTACCTTCCTTTTGCCATAGCACCTGTGAAGAGTGTTTGTTGTTCACGCGTATTGAGGTTTTGGTTACTTGCACAAAGTAGTTCTCGTGGAAAGTCACCAGCAAAGCCCCGTCAATCTTGAGATCCGGAAGCGCTGTTTGCGGATACTGCTGCTCCTGAAGCTTGTTGATAATAAGCGTATTCATTGAACGAGTATACTGCTTAAATCCGCTTTGTTTTCTCTTGGGTGGCGGCAGTGGAATTGTGGGCAAACTTGATGCAGCTGGAGAGCTGGATTGGCTTCGGACCAGTCTTCCAGGCGGTAGCGGCGGCGCCAGTTTTGATTTCAGAGACGAACTGCCAGGTTTGCGGTCGCTGCCGGGTTTGAGGTCGCTGCCAGGTTTGCAATCACTGCCTGGTTTGCAATCACTGCCGGATTTGCGGTCTGTGTACGAAATGTGCTCGCTTTTTGTAAGTGGCAAAGAAATTATCGATGCATTTCTTGGTGCAAGACTGGGTGAACCAGAGGACATCTGTAACCCGCGCGGAGTCCACTCGAATGTAGCCGAATGGCGTTGTTCAGGCGGCATTTCAAGGCTGGCCTTTTGAAGACAGGGAAACGGAAAAAAAGTAAAGTTGTAGTCAATTGCTTAAGTTCAAATACAAAACAACATCTGATTTCTAGACGAATTATTATTATAAAGTAGATCACAAATTGGCCTCAGTGACTAAGAGCAACGGCAGCTTAGAGGATGCAGGAATGCATCATAGTGCATATCGGTTAAGAGCTTGGCCCTGCATGAACCTGCACCCAAATACAGTCAGCAGGACGACATCTGAACCCGGATCCGTAAAACCAACACATATGTATATATATATATATATATATAAAAGAATAATTTAATTTTTTTTGTATGAATTTTAATTCATTGATGCTAATCTCGCAGCTTTGAAGCGACTGACCTTTTGTTTGGGCGGCGCTAGCGGCTCAGTGGCCTGCTCTGCTTCAGTAACTTTATAGCCTCCAGCCTTTTGGATCAAAGTACGCCGTTTGCTGTGGTATTTTGCCCTCATTTGGCGGTCCTCGATGAGATCGTTTGACGGTTGAGAAGCAGCGGCATCGGCGCTCCGCTCGGAAATATCACTTAGAATGTCCCTATCGTCCAATTTGACAGGCTTGGGCTCTGGTTTGGCCTCTGGAATGGCCTGATTGTCGTGTAGCTCGAGGAATTCGTTGTCATTGATGAACGACTGCTCAAAATACTGCATGGCCCTTTTTTGTAAATCGGACGACTGTTGAGCCTGCTCTAGAGACTTGTCGTCAGATGCTGACGGTGGTTCCTTGGTATTAAACTCTTTGATGTCCAGTTTCTGATCAAACTGAACACTTTTGGCCTGCTTTACTTTGATCCTTTGCTTTTCAAGCTCTTCAGCAAGCCTCTGAGAGACTTTGCTGGTTTGCGGGAACAAGGATGCATTTACAAACTCTGCATCACTCTCGCTATCAGAGATTTCACCATAATCATCCTCATCAAAGTCCTCTTCCTCAAATTCACTGCCGCTCAGCTCGAGATGCAAAATATCCTCGTCAGTCAGACCGTTGTAGGTGCTTGAAGTCTGAGTCTCGTTTTTATCGCTGATTTCGCCATTATTGACACTCAAATTGGCATCGTCAATGCGGTTTTCTCCCTGTTTTGTCTCAGTTTCAGTCTCTGTGCTGACCTCTACAATTTTGGCAGTTTGGGCCGGCATCGAGCTATCCGCTGCCTGGGAACTGCTTTCCTCCCGCTGTTGTTCGCGTCTCTTGGTATCCAGCGATTTGAGAGCAGACTGAATGGTTGGCAAACTAGAGTTTGTGCTTTGAACACTAGACTCGACAACATTTCCGTCTTCGTCCAGCTTTTCGAGGATCTCCATGATGGGCAAACCCTCTTCTGAAAGTCCGTTTAGCTCTCTGACTTGAATGAGACTCTGTTTTGCCCGTTCGATCTGTCTTTCCACTGTTTTAATGGCATCCTCATTTGCCATCTGTGCGAAATAGCCTAATCCAAGATGAACGGTCGCCACGGGCTGTTTGTTGAGTTTTAATGCGTCCCGGGCCTCTATTAGCTCGTCATGAACAGCGGTAGCGCGATCAAGCTGCGACATTCTGGGCGATTTCTTGGTGAAATTCGAGTGAAATTTGAATGAAACAGGCAGAGTCGGGCAAAGTAGAATAGGGGGGCGCCGCCACGTTCTTACGTCCACGTGACTTGCACCGCCACCACATTTTGGGGACAGCACCTGCCAGGGCCGCCACATCGGCACTGCTCCTCATACACCTTCAATGGCTCATTTCGATAAAAATGTCCTCAAAATAAATGCATTAAACAGACTGGTGCAGGAATACAGTGCGTACAAAGGGGAATTGATGAATCTAAAGGGCCAATTGCGTGCAGCCGAGGCCAAATCAGATGCGTACGCCGTTCGTAGACTGACACTTGTTTACAGCGAAACCGAAAAGATGATCCCAGTTATAAAGCAGATGGCACTGGACGCAATGGCACCAGTAAAACAGCTGAAAAACGAGCAGGAGTCAGAGCTGGGAGGCGAGGCGCGGGCTTCGTATAGCCGTGCAACAGCAGTACTGCTCTAATCGCGCATTGTGCCTACAACAACTCAACTAAACGTTTTTGGACCAAACTTCTTTGTGTGTTCAGAGTACTCTGCGGCCAGATCGTCCTCTGCATTTTCTCTTGTCTCTTCCTCCTTTGCTTCCAGCTCATCGTAAAACTCCTTTTGGTCAATCCATCTTTCCTGGATCGTAATGCCGGCATCTCCGTGGCCGCCCTGACGGATGGCATCGACCCAAATACTATCGCCGCCGATTTCAGTGGACCCAAACAAGTACCCATTGGCCTTGTCAATAACACCCAGTAATGTGATCATGCTGCGCTTGTTCTCAATAGCCAAAACTTCAAATCCTACGAGCCCGAAATCTTCAATCATCTCCATTATGGCGTTGGACAACTTCATCAGTTTGGGTGCTCCCATTGATTCGGAGATCAGTGGGCTGAGGCGGTCCAACTCCTGGACCTCGGTGTAAAAGTCGAGGTTAAACGGCAGCTCGCCGTAGTTTTTCAGCGTGTCGATCTTACTAAAGACGTTGATTTGCGGCAGTCCAAGTTGCATCATTGTTCGAAGGCTCAGCAAAACAACAGAGAGATAAGTCGTTGGCTGCGTGATGTAAAGACAGTCCACTAGGTTAACAACTGCTAGCCGGAGGTCGAATTCCTTTTGGAGCCGCTTTAAAATAAGGTCTAGACTTGAGTGGTGCGTGAAAAGCTCGACCTGACCTGGGAGATCAAATAGCAGGTACTCCTTTGGTCCCAACTGCTTTATCTGTGCCAGAAACTGGTCGATGTTTTCGTGCAAAAGCTCCATAGCATACAGCAGAGCGCCGTTTGGTCCCAAATGCGCACTTTCCATGAGCTGTTTTGAAGTCAAAAGGTCTCTGATATCTACTGCTGGTTCATAGTTTAGAAAGTCGTTTGAAGGGTCTAAATTGATGATTGAAGCTTTGCGGCCGATTGCAGAGAGAAACTGGTGCATTCCGTTGCAGAATGTAGATTTTCCCGAGCCTGGTGGACCCACAGCAATCTGTCCAAAGATCGGCATTGCAGGATGTTGCGGAACAGTAGCTAAAAGGGCAGTTAAAAGAGGTTAAAAGGCTGGTTTAGTAGCTCAAAAGTTCAAGGTGGTGAAATCGGTACTTGAAAAGAAATGTGGCGTTCAAAACGCCGCTTAGTGCCCCAGACCAGTGGCGTCAGCAAGGTGGCGGAGGCGACTTATTAAGGATGGCCACCAAAATGAGGATCAACCTAGCAGCTGAATACCAAGCTTTCCCTAAACTTTTACTACTTCAATGGCACCAAGCGAGGTTACGGTGGCGCCGTTAGTGCTGCTTTCGATTGTTGATCACCACAAGCGCGTTACAGTCGATAGCGACAAGCGCGTTGTGGGTGTTATTTTGGGAAGCCGGAAGGGCACGCATTTGACAGCTGCGAACTCGTTTGCGGTTCCATTTGAGGAGGACGAGCGCCATTCTGATGTATGGTTTCTTGACCACAACTACATTGAAGCGATGCTGGACATGTTCCACAAAGTGAACGCAAACGAGAGGCTGATTGGCTGGTACCACTCTGGCCCCAAGTTGCGGTCCAGCGATATGAAGATCAACGAGCTTTTCCGCCGGTACACGCCCGATCCGGTGTTGCTCGTTGTTGATATTGAGTCGAATGACGTTGGTATCCCCACAAACGCCTATGTTAAAGTCGACGAAGTGAGTTCAGATGGTCTTGCGGTCACGCCAACTTTTGCCCATATTCCATCTGACATCAAGGCTGAGGAGGCCGAGGAGATTGGCGTTGAACATCTGTTGCGTGATGTCAGGAGTAGTGGTGCCGGCACGTTGTCTACTCGTATCACTGCACAGGTCAACAGTCTACAAGGATTGGCCAAGAGACTACGGGATATTGGGCTTTACCTTGATTCTGTTGCCTCTGGCGAGCTCCCCATCAACCATTCGATTCTTGGCGAGCTCCAGGATATTTTCAACTTGCTCCCCAATCTCAGCGCAACGCAGCACGCAGATCTTGCCAGGGCTTTCACTATCAACAACAACGACCAGCTGATGGTTGTATACTTGGCAAGCATTGTTAGAGCCATTGTTGCGTTCCATGGAATGATCGACAACAAGATCGAGAACAAGTCGATTGAAAGTGTATAAAATAAGTTATAGCTATGGTCGGCTGACCCAATCTTTCCAGCCATCAAAGTCAATCAGAGCCTGCATGCACCCCCATTCGATGATCTTCTGTTCCAGCCACAACAAATTGACTGGTTTAGTGAGAAAGTCATTGCAGCCAGCTGCCAATGCCCCGCTCTTGTCTTCAGAGGCCGAAGATGCCGTTAATGCCACAATGATAATTGGAGACTTGAATCCAGTACGGTCCAGCTTATCCTCGGCAACAAGCGGCTTTTCGGGATGTTCTGAAGACGAAAAGGCGCCAATTCTATTGACAAACTCGAGCCGCCTGATCTCCTTGGTGGCTTCCAACCCGGTCATCACCGGAAGCTGGATATCCATAAGGATCAAATGATACCCGCCCTGTCGCCATTTGTCGACTGCTTCCCGGCCGTTTCTGGCAGAGCCAAAACTAATATGTTTGCGCCGCATAAACGCTTCCAAGATTTTTTGGTTGATCACATTGTCTTCCACAATCAGAACCTTGATATGCGGAACAACAGTCACTTCACTAAGCCCAAACATCGACGCAGAATTGGCGGTTTCTTTGCGGTCTTTGCGCAAAGCCTGGAGACCGTGGAGAGCAAGAGAGGCACTGTTGAGCACGGTTTCGTTGCCAATACTTTGTTCGTTGTCGAGATCATCAGCGGAAATCCGCTTTCCAGCTGCTGTAGTGCTGGCTGGCTTGATCTGGCGGGGGAGAAGCAAAACATTGGCCTCAGCAGCATTGGATTTGGCAGCGCTGGACGAGGGAGCAGTAGCAGCGGCAGCGGAGAGAGGCGCGCGGCCTAGCAACGTCTGTTTTTGCTGCACGGGACTGAATTTTCTCGATGTCAGAGCCTTTATTGATTGATTTTGTTGTTGTTGCTGCTGTTGCTGCTGCTGCTGCTGCAAACTGTCGGGCTGGGTATGAATTGGCGTTATCGCACGTGGAGACACTCCCAAACTCGTTGATGCATCGCTGTTGGGCTTTTTGGGCAGTTCAGCATCCGCTTCGGACTTGGAAGTCCTTGATAACCTTGTGTTTTGTCGCGTTAATACCGGCTTTGTAGGCACCAACGAGTTGGACAGCGGTTTGTGGATTTGTTCGCTTGAACTAACAGTCGCAGAGGCATCAGTGATTCTAAACTGCAGCTCCAGCGCATCGGCCATTGCCATCCCTTTGGGGTACAGTCTTTTCACAATGTCGTACACATCTTCATCGGGTCTAAGGGGTGTTCCCGAAACATTTGGCCGCACTGGTGGCACTTCCGGGCCTGGCAACTTTCGGTGAGGCGCCAGTTCAGGCTTTAAATGCGTTGAGTGGCCCTCATTTGGCACAGCAGTTCGCCGATCAGACTCTATGCTGGGTGTGCGTTTTCTTAACAGCTGTGGCCTTGGCGCTAAACGTGGGCTGTGCGGTGCGTTGTCGCTGCCTTGCTGCTGGAGTTTGAGTGCCGGCACAATGTCCAAATTCGACGGATCGCAAGACCGCAAAAGGCTCACTGGGTACTTTGACAAAACTTTTATCTTAAAGTCGTCCACAAGCTCGTTGGGCATGACCATCACGCTTGTGGGCGTTTCGTTTTTCCTACGCACCCAAACACGTATTGGCTCATTGCCTTGAGGAGTTGGCTGCGGCATTTGCATTGGCGATCTTCTGGGCTCCATTGGTGACTTTAGCATTGGAACAACGCTTCTGGCGGCTGAACTTGTCATCTGCGTATGGCCTATAGTAGCACACTAGCTCATTCAAAGTGGTTGCAAACCAGATTCTCGGCTCAATTCGCCACAATGCCTCGCAAACTCAAGCTGTTTCAAGCGAATTCCTGCGTCGTTTGGTCAAAGCAGTTCCTGGGGGCTATTGTTCCAAACAGGGTTAGTAATTATATTGATGCCGCAGAGATGGAGGCCAATTCTCGATCGGGGGAATGCAGCAATAATAGCAAGTCAAGCGGAATTTGAACAGCTTAACAAGACTTGGGAACCTCAAACGTCGAATTAGTAAACACAGGTTTTTGTTCAATGTGAATGGCAAAATATCTTGCTGCGGTTCTTGTACTTTCTCTAGAACTTCCCCGTTATACACCCTTACCTTTATTTTGGGAGGTTTGTAAAACGCAGGGCACGAAGCTGTCGTCTTTTACCTATACACTCAATTTTGAGGGTTAAGCCTAACGCATCTACACACAGATCTACACTAGCATAAATCACAATGGCGTTGAAGCGGTTGAATAAAGAACTCAGTGATCTGAAGATCGATCCGCCGTCCTCATGCTCAGCAGGCCCGATCGATGAGGACAACTTGTTTGAGTGGAAAGCAACAATCCTGGGACCGTCTGACAGTCCGTATGCAAACGGCGTGTTCTTCCTCTCCATCAAGTTCCCCACAAACTACCCCTTCCGCCCACCAAAAGTGCTCTTCACCACCAAGATCTTCCATCCTAATATCAACGCAAACGGCGCAATCTGCTTAGATATATTGAAGGACCAGTGGTCGCCAGCTCTCACAGTTTCGAAGCTCCTGCTCTCGATCAGCTCGCTGTTAACAGACCCCAATCCGGACGACCCGCTCGTTCTGGAAATCGCACAGCTCTACACTGAGGACCGCGCAAAGTATGAGGCTACTGCCAGAGAGTGGACGAGACAGTATGCGACCTAGATCTGGTGGCCAATCGTACTGGCAAATATCTGCGCTATATCAATCGTGCCTAGTATGCGAAAATGTGCTCGCAAACAGCAACGTTTTGGCAGAGTATTATGTACATAGAGCAAATGCGTATAAGGCGTGCCGCAGGCCTTGTGAGGCCTTGATTTAATCAGTAGACCCCATAAGCTCGCCGCCCTCCAGGTGGTGATTTATTTTGTATTAGTCATCCACAGATTGTATATGGTAGGTTTAGTTTGCAGCACAGCTCGATCTTAGCTATCAAAAGGCCTCCCATTTCTGCTCTTATTGTGCTGTACAGTCGTGCTGATGTATCCGTACAATCAGTATGGTGGCCAGCCAGGGCAATTGCAGCCAAATATGACAGGATACATGCCGCAACCGATCACAAACCCCGTCGCAGCAACTTATGCTCCTGCCCAGGTCCAGCAGCAGGCTACTTCGCAATCCAATGCGTCAATTCCTCAAAAGCAGCTGAGTTTCCTCACCGCTGCGGACCAGACAAACTTTGCGACGCTGTTCCAGGCCTCGCTGGGACCTGGAGACAATGCTTTGAGTGGTGAGGCTGCCCGCACTATTCTTATGAGGTCGAACCTGGCAAACAACCTTTTGGGCGACGTCTGGCAGCTGGCAGACACAACAAAGTCGGGGAAACTGCTGTTTCCAGAGTTCTGTCTCGCTATGTACCTCTGCTCAAAGCTGCTACGTGGAGAACCGCTCCCAGGCTCTGTGCATCCTGCTATTCAAAAGGAGGTCTCCGATATGGTGGACCAGATCTCGTTTGCCATTCCTGAAGCCGGCGCTGCCAAAAATACAGGCCCGTTTGGCGCAACTGGAAGTGCTTCCGCTGCACCAACTGGCCTGAACCCTGCGGTTACTGGTCTGAGCCCTGCAATCACTGGTCTAAGCCCTGCAATCACTGGCTATGCACCTCAACCGGGGTATGGCCAGCCTGCAATGAACCAGGCAACACCGCAGGCCTCGTACGGCTACAATATGGCCCCTCAGGTCACTGGAATGGCCCCTCAAGTTACGGGAATGGCCCCTCAAGTCACTGGATTTGCAACAACTCCTACGTATCAGCCTGCAGCAGCACCAGCGCCGGCTCCTGCCCAAATGGCACCACAGGCTACAGGCAATTTACAGTACGGCGCACAGACACCGTTGGCCCCTGCTCTTACCGGAAGCGCATTATCGTCGTTGTACCAGCAGTCGCAGCCTCAGCAACAGCCGCAGCAGCAACAGCCGCAGCCAGTACAAGCCCAGTACACCGGAGGGTATGCCCAAACACCCCTCCAGCCCAGCTATACCGGCGGGCAACTGGCTCCTAACCTTACTGGCGGCCAAATGGCAGTTCCAGAGGTGCAGCCACAGGCAACTGGCAGCCAGCCAGCCTATCTTACCAGCCAGCCAACCGGCAAGCCAGGCCAATGGGGCTTTGTCAATGTTTCCACACCCGGAGTTGAAAGTTTCACTACGCATTTCATGCCCCAGTCTTCAGCTCAAGCGCCTCCGCCTGCCGAGCAGCTCAAGGGCAACGAAACGGTTCAAGATGCTATCTCCAAGCAGGAGAAAACCACCTACGACGGAATTTTTGCACAGTGGGACAGAACCCAGTCTGGTTTCATTGATGGTGCAACTGCAATTGAGATCTTTGGCAAGAGCGGGCTTCAACGCAGTGAGCTCGAAGAGATTTGGAACCTGGCAGATCCTCAGAACAGAGGCAGGCTAGGCAGAGACGAGTTTGCAGTTGCAATGCACCTTATTTACAGACGTTTGAATGGGTACAGCATTCCTTTGCGCTTGCCTCCTGAACTTAGAGCCCCCACAAGCTTTTCCCTCAAAGATACTGTCAACGAGGTGAAGTCGTCTATGCGCCAGCCGCAGCCTATGGCAAAGCCCAAACCGGCTGTGAATATGCTGGGTAAAAGTGCAAAAGTGTACAAGAATGACGATTCCGAGCTAGGTAACTACAAGTCTTCGGCAAGACACCGTGATCCGTTGCGCTCTTCATCGTTGACCAATGCTAGCAGCACCTCTGGCAGCACATCTGGGGAAGACAATCTTTTGGGCACCCTTGCAGCGCAGCTCAAAGAGCGTAAAGCACGTTTGGCGCAATTGGACCAGGAAGACCAGGACTCGCAGCTTGATTCGGCCAATTCTGCACGCGACGACCAGCGTGCGATCGAACGCCTTACCGAGCAGATCAAGGCAGTCGATGCACGATACAAGACCAAGGCAAAGGAAATGGCTGGAAACGTGCCCGAGACAAAGGCGGCATTGCTTCGCAGAATGAACGAGTTCTTTGATATTTTGCCCCAGCTGTCGATGAAGATCTGCAATACTGAAAAGGAAATTTCCCAGGTAAAGCTTGAAAAGGCTCGCAAGGACTTTGAAGCCCAACACCCCGGGTTCAGCATTGCTGGTACTGGCAGCAACGGTTCCCTAACTGCTGCTGACCGTGCGGCAGCAAGAAGACGTGCTGAGGTCAAGGCGAGAATGTCTGCCTTGACGGGAAAACCATCTACTGGATCTAGCGACTTTGAGCTATTTGAACAAACAATCTCAGGGGTCGAACGTACTGTGAACGAGGACTATAATCGCATTACACAGTCGCTCAAAGCCTTGGAAGAAAGTGCACAGTCCATCAAGCGTGATATAGAGCGCAATCTTGGTGAAAGTGCCGAAGAAGCCCGGCTCGAAAGAGACAGGAAAAAGTGGGAATCCGACCCAACTGTTCATCCTGAAGTTCGCCGCCTAGTGCAGGAACTCGGCGATATTTCTGTAAGCGCAAATTCATCTGCTTCTCAAAGCCGCAGTTCGCTGGTTGGCCAGAACAGGTCTCCAGGTGCATCTGTATCTGCGCCAGCAGCAGCACCCGCAGCAGCAAAGGAAACACCAGCAGAACGCATTGCACGGATCAGAGCAGAGGCGGAGAAACGTACAAGAGAACGACTGGCAAAAGTTGGAATTCACATTCACAAGGGTAAAGACAGTCAGCCGGATATCAAGGAGACTAAGCAGGAACCTGCTCCTGCTGCAGTCTCTACTCCAGTTTCTGCACCAATTTCAACCCCCATTCCAGAACCCGATGTTTCTGAACCAACTCCAGCCCCCGTTTCTGCTCCAGTGTCTGCCCCAGTTTCGGCCCCCGTTCCAGAACCCGTTGTTTCTGCTCCCGAGCCAGTGCCGGTTGTGGAAGAAGAGAGCGATGATGAGGAAAAGAAATTGGCGCAGAGCTTGGCAGAGAGACGTTCCAAGCTTGCTGCTCTCGAGGCCGAAAAGGCACGCAAAAAGTCGTTGCGTGCTGAAAAGCTTGCTGAACTGAAAAGACAAGAACAAGAACTGCTGAAGCGCGAGCAGCAGCTGAATGCTCATTCAGACGACGATGAGCCGGCCTTTGCACCTGCCCCTGCTTCTGTTGCACCCACTCCAGCTGCTCCAGTGCCGCAGTTTATAAAAACTCAAAACTCTGGCAACGTATCTACTGTAAAGGTTGCATCGCCCGTCAAAACCGAGCCCGACCTGTCCAATAACCCGTTTATGAGTCAAACGGCTGCAGCAACTAAGCAGCCTGATGCTCCTGTTTCTGCTCCCGTTCCTGTTCCTGCTGCTCCTGTTCCTGTTGCTCCTGCTGCTCCTGCTGCTCCTGCTGCTCCTGCTCCCGCTGCTCCTGCTGCACCTGCTGCGTTCAGTTATCAGCGGCCCGTTCCCCAGGATGACGGATGGGGCAGTGACAACGACGACTCGAGCGACGACGAAAGCCATGGCAACAGATCCACTGCTGCAAACCTGGCTTCAATGCTCTTTGGCTCAATGGGTCCGCCACGCACTCCACGACCTGAAGAGGCTGCAAGCTCAACTGTTGCGAGCCCCGTTGATGTCCCCGTGGCCCCGGCTGTAACAGCAGTTCCAGCACCGGTTCCAGTTGTTCCTGAGAACACTTTTGATGTGGCTGCTGCCCCTGTTGCCGAAGCACCTGTGGTCGCTATTCCTTTAGCTGAAGCTCCAGAGGTTACTCCCCAAGCTTTTGCACCACCGGAAATTGTGGCACCTGCAGTTCCAGCACCCGCAATTCCATCCAGCGCTCCACCACCACCACCACCTCCTCCTCCTCCACCTGCCGCTGCTCCAGCATTTGCAGCCCCCTCTATTCCTTCAAATCTTTTAGCTGAGATTTCCGGAAAAAACATCGAGGAACCAACCGAGTCAGAGCCTGTTGGCAGCCCAGGTTCTTTACCCCCTCCTCCTCCTCCTCCTCCTCCCCCTCCGCCAGCGGGTGTAGCTCCACCAATCCCAGCACCTCCAGCACCACCCGCTCCCCCTGCTGCTCCCCCGGCTCCCCCGGCTGCTCCTCCAGCTCCTCCGGCTGCTGCTCCTGCTGCAGCACCAATGGGAATGATGAATTTACTGAGCGATATAACAAAGGGCACTGGCCTGCGCAAAGTTGATCCCTCGCAGATCCATGCCCCTGCATCTCAGGATCTCGGTCGGATTGTTTAGTTTAAACTACGTATTAAATTATCGGATCAGGACTGTACCTGAACTTTGCAAAGTCGATTCGGTTCGGCGACTCACTGACTCTGCGCCTCTTCAACACTGTCGTTTCAAGCGGAATGTTGTTGTTTGTTCCATCAATCTGGCGCAAGGGCTTAAAGGTAGGAGGCCTTGGCAGTTCTTCCTGCTTTAGTGCATCATAAAGAATAGACAAGTTCTCCTTCTCGTCAACAGTGTTTGTTTCACCTTTAGCATCCCGTTTGGCCTTGAACTCTGGCCCAAACTCAAGAATTGGAGGCGGTGTGGCTGTAACTGGAGGTGGAGCCGGCGTAGATTTAAGCCGGGACTTGAAGAACGGTGAAACCTCTTGAGTTTGGATAATTGGCCCCAGAATACGGTCGACCTTCTTTTCCGTTAATAAATAATTGGGTTCTGGCTTGGCAGGCGTGAAGTAAGATGCAATTGTAGGTGATGTAGCGCGCCGAGGAAGCTGGCCCACGTAGGTATGAACAATACCGGGGATTTTGATTGCCTGCTTGCTAAGGGGGCATAACTTGCAATTGGCAATCAGGAAAGCATGCTGCGGCACCAGATCTGGCCCTATTGCATCAACCCATTCAGCAGCAATCGTCTCTTGAGTGGAATTGAGCGTCGTTATTCTCCTTTGCACTGGATCCCACACTCGATGGTATTGGAACGCCAGCGAGCCCAGTTTCAATGTGTGTTCAAAGTCCTTAGGGATCTTGTCCTCCACAACACCAACAAGTGTCCGTGTAGCAACTGCCTCCAACACTTTGTGGTCAAAGATATACTTTGCCATCAGCTGTGCAGCCTTGATAACGCCAATTCCTTCTACTCCCTGAGAGTAATCGCATCCACTAAGAAGCGCGATTGCCCTTAGCACTGATTGCCACTTCTGATTGTTGTCGCTTTCAAACTCGCCCCTCTTCATGATTGTTGCCAGCAGTGGCACCTCGCACAATCTGTTGGCATTGATCAAGACACATTTGCCGTCAGGCCCCAGCTTTGTGATTAGTGTGCGGGCGCCAAACACCAACAAATCACTATCCTCTGACAAAATGCCGTCCACAATGCCGTTGGACTCAAGATACACCATTTGCGCATCTGCCTCGTACGGTGCGACTACAAACGGGATGCCTCTTGCCTTGAGAAGTGCGGCAACGCACCCTGCGAGCTGCGGAGACACATCTACTGCTTTGCTGGCGGTGTCCCTTATTTTCTTTGACATGTAAACCTGTTTTGATGCTCCTGCTTTGCTCATAAGTTTATCGGCCCCCACCAGCGGAAGACCATACCGTGCGAGCTCTTCGCGAGCCAGTGCGCGCGAGCACCCACGCGATTTTTCGATCCTTGCCTTGAGCGGCAGCTCTGCGCCGTCAAACACAAAGTATAGTGAAACATTATGGTGCGCAAATAGCCCCAGTTTGCGGTCCAAAAATTCTAAAAATTTTGTGGTTTCACTGCCGGTAACAAGCTCAACCGCACAAGTCGTGATTGCACGGTGCAGCCAGCCGTATCCATCTACTGCCAGCCGCTGGCCTGCAAACCTTGTGATATCACAAGATTCTGAGATGGGCCCCAAAAACTTGAGCAGTCCGTTGACGCCCATTTTGTGGTCCAATAGCCAAACGTACAAGGACAAAGGAACTAGCGATCCTGCAGGTCTAGTGGTTCATGCAGGTTTGAGACGCGTTCCTGCAAGTTGAAAGACCCAGGAGACTTGGCAGGATTATGATGCTGGCGACTATTGAAAGGCGAGGCTTTGCTTCGAAAATGCTGGGATAACAAAAACAATTCAAATTGAGACTTAAGATCACTGTATACCCCATCTTAGGCTCTGGAAACTCAAAAGTTCCACTTTCCCCCCTTGCCAGCCTGCCGTGACATAAGCCTCCCTTCACCAAATTCCCTAGGCTTCTCACCTCAAAACAGTGGTCGTTTATCGGACAGGTCACCTCAAACCCCATCCCGCTTTGCAGTGCAGGAAAGGATCGATTGGCCCACTCTATTGAGCTCTTGGCACGACTTTTGCAGCTGTAAAATAGCTATAGAAGCATGCGCCAACCAAGACACGTGTACCATGATCTCGAAGCAGAGCTGGCGCGGGAATTCCCCTCGTCAGTTCCGTTTCTGCCAGCAAATCGAGGCCACCGCCGAATGTTTTCCGGGTCTATTTCCAATCTGAGGGTCAGCGAAAGACCCTCACGACACGGTTCGGAAGCACCAAACTCTGCTGGCCAGGCCCAGGCACACACAAGTGATTTTTTGGTCGAGAATATGCGCCAGCTCAATTTGGACACTCCATTCTTCACCTCCAGTGTTTCTGGTGCACAGGACGCCATCCCAATAATTCCACACGAACGCAATGCCGCCCAGCTGGCAGTTACTGACGGCAAATTCTATACATTTGAGCAGGCAAATCCGCCGCCCACTGATGCAATCTACGAAGTGGAAGACCAGGGCGTTTCAGGGCCGGATTTTATGCGATTGTCAATGTACAACTTGCCGTCCAACAAAAAATTGTATCAAAAACTCAAGCTGCCATTGGGAATAGTGGTTACGCCCTTCCCCAGCACCGAGATCCCCGTTGCAGTAATTCCAGAGGGCCAGGCGCCACCACGCTGCCAGCGGTGTTTGGGATACGTCAATCCTGGAACAGTTTGGAAAAAAGAGGGTTGGAAGTTTTTGTGCAACCTGTGCCAGTCGCAGAATGATACCCCAGACTGGTACTACCAGCCAACAACAGTGGAAGGGAAGCGCGTAGACTGGGATTCAAGACCAGAGTTGGCAGCTGGCACCTACGAGTTTGAACTACCAAAAAATATGCCCGGCTATGGTGGCAGCGGATCGCCGCTACGGCATATTTTTGTGGTGGATGCTTCGGTGGAGTCTGTCAAACGTGGTATTCTCGACACCATTATGCTTGGTCTTCAGAATCTATTTCAAACTACTAAGTTTGTGCACGAATTTGCGCTTATAACTTTTACTAGCAACATTCAGGTTTTCAGATTTAATGGCAATGCACCTGAGATGCTCGTTATTTCAGAATGCGATGATGATTTCCCGCTTCCGCCAGACGTGTTTTTCAAACCAGAAAATGTTGCCGAGTGCTTGAACAATTTTTTCAAGCAGCGCACAGAGATCTTTGGTGCCAATAATGCTCCGGGATCTTGTTATGGATCGGCGTTGAAGCTCGCTATTGAAACTCTGGGCGAAAATGGCGGCCGCGTGAGTTGCTTTAGTGCCAGCTTGCCTACATCTGGGCCTGGCGCATTAACTGCACGCAACCAGATGGACCCTTCGATCTCCACCAGCGGAGTCACCGACTCTTTGGGCCAGTGCCCGAAAGAGCTATTTATTCCAACCAGCAAGTTCTACTGCAGTTTAGCTGAAACTGCGCTTAATTCGCATGTGATCTGCGATCTAATGGCATTCCCACTGGGCTACATGGATATTGCCAACCAGGGCATCTTGGCCGCAAGAACAGGCGGTGCACACCATCTGTACAACGGCTTTGTGCTTGCAAGAGACTTTGAAGTGTTTTTCCAGGATCTGTGGCAGCTGGCACAGCACGATCTATGTACCAGAGAGTGTCTGGTCAAAGTGCGTTTGCCAATGGGGCTGCAAGTCGAAAAATACTGGGGGCTTGGCGATGCGCACGGTCAAACTTCGTCAATTGGGCTGGGCCACTCGTTTGCAGTCACGTTTGAGTACGATGATGTGCTCAACGACAGAGTGGATGCGCATTTCCAAGCAGCTATTGCCTATACTGACGATCTCGGCATTCGCAAGATCAGAGTGCTGAATTTGCCCGCTGGCGTTACTCATGAGTTTAAATCTGTGGTCAAATTCCTCGATACTGATGCGATTATGGGTATCATGGCCCGGCAGGCACTGCACAAACGTGAAGAGCTCGACACCAAAGCGATTTGTAGAGCCATCAAGGAGAAATGTCACGAGGTGTTTGGCGCAATGCGACTCTACTCGGGCAGCTCAATGCCGCCTAGCCAGTTGCTAATGCCAACTACTTTGCGCCAGTTTCTGGCAATGAGCCTGGCGTTGACAAAGAGTATCCCGCTAGGCACTTTCCCGGGATCTGCAGATCTCAGAACACACATTGCACGAAAGCTGGAAAAGGCATGCCCAGAAGTTTTGTCGCTGTTGCTCTATCCACGGATCTACTCTTTGTTTGATCTTATGGCATTAGATACGGAAGAGATTGCCAATAACTTCTCACTGCCCACTTTGAGAGCTTCAGAGTTTTTGCTGACCGATGGGCCCTACATGTTCTACAACGGCAAAATGGTCTACATCTACGTTACAGCAGGCTCGTCCCCCAGACTTATCAAGGACTTGTTTGGCGTTGAAGAGGTTTCAGACATCGACCCTTATTTGACTGACCTGCCCATACTGGATACAGTGGCCTCAACAAAGACTCGCGCCCTTTACTCGATGCTATGCCAGCGAGCCAAGAGGGGCTGGCTGCCGTTAAGAATTGCACGCTACGAGTACGACGGCTCAGAAAAGTTTGTACAGCTGATGCTTGTTGAGGACGAACTGGGCCAGATTACCTACAACAACTTTTTGACTTTGGTGCATAACGAGGCACAAAAGTACAAAGACAAGGGGGGGAACAGTGACTGGTAGCACTAGCATAAATAATTTAAAGATATACAAAATAATGACCGACCTCAGTTTGCCGGCTTTAGTACAAAAAGTCTGTCGACCTCAGTCTCCTCCTCTTCGCCACAGAACTTTAGCTTGCACTTTGAGCCACGGGTGCTAACGACATTCGCGCGGTAGAAAGTTGTTGTATCCGGGTACTGTGCAATAACAGAACTATTTGGTGGGAAAACGGGCAGATTTGTATGGGTCTTGGGCAGCAAGATCAATTCCTTGTATAGCGCCTTGTACACCGGCTCTTCATCGGTAGTTTCATCAGGGACTGGGTCCTTGACTTCGTACTGAGCGCCGTCCTGGATAACCTTTGTGACACAGCATGCAATCCACTCATCGTCTGGCGGCTTCTTATTTACAAGTTTGTACGCCACCGAGCTGCCCAATTGAATATCACTTGTAGATTGCCCGCCGTTTCTGCGTCGTTTCCGCAGCTCAATGTCTCCCTTGATTGACGAAAGCGACAGTGACGCATTCAGTATCCGTTGAGCATATTCTGAGAACTGGTTCCACTTTTCCAATGCAAGCTCCGTGCTGTTTTCATATTGCTCCAGGTCTTTGACTAGCCCCTCAAGCTGGGCCTCGCTAAACCCGTCCAAATTTGACGGGACCTCAAACGCTTTGGGGATTACCAGATCCTTGCATAGAGTCTGCGCGCTTTCAATGTCGTTCAGTGCTTGCTGAGTAGCAAGACTGACATTGTCCATAGCCATATGCGATGCCGTACGCCGCCGTCTCATTTTTATGTGGCCGTGACTGAGATTTTATCTGGCGAGTTAACTGATCTGGGATTTGGCTCCACTCACAAGGCAAGGCAAGGTCGTGGTTGTGTAAGCTTACAGTCGATCTCCCAAGAACCTGAGAAAGACCCTGTACATCAGCTTGGGTTTCACCACTTCAGTCTGGGGTAGGGTCATCAGCTGTGCATGTGATTTGAGGCGGAAGAGTTCCTGGTGGAATTTCTGTTGCAGAGCTGCATTTCTGGTGTAAATGACCATTCCTGCCTCTAGATCATGTAGATAGCCCCTCTTAGTGTAGTTAGACGACCCCACAACCGTTAAGAATGGCGGAGAACTTTGATCTTTTGAGAGCCAGATACCCTTGGCATGGTAGGACCATCCATTTGGCTGGTTATGCACTCCTCTTTCCCATTGGTAAACTTGCACTTTTGCATTTGCCTGGGCTGCGCGACTGAAAAACTTTTGGGCCAGCACGGTGTAGAGCCCCGGAATATGCTTTGAAATACCGTGTGATTCGTAAAACCCATTGGCGGGTTCGCTCGCAAGAATCACCTCTCCGCTCGACTGGCGGGCCAAAATAATGTCGCTCAGCTGTTTGTTAACGTTGAAGTACCCAGCTGTAAGCGACCAGAAATTGTTTTGGGCTATTGCCCGCTTAGCGAGCGCCAAAACGGTTGGCAGTTCAGTGGAGGGGCCCCCCAAGCCTAACAGAGGAGTAAACTGGCAAACGGGGTAAATTGTAGCACTTTCTTTGGTGTTTTCCAGCCTTTTGGTGTACATTTTGGGCTGTAAAAATGGCTCTAGCAGCCTGTGTGCATCCTTACTGTACCCGCGCGGATCGTCGACTGGAGATTTAGCATGTGAAAGCCATTCCAGCCTGTATCTGTTGCTATCAAAAGATGGGCGCACATTGTAGCTCAGCTTCGATACTGCCGCCACCAAATCATGAAAATACTGTGCAGTATTTCCATCGTCAACACAGACATAGCGGTCTTGCCGGTTTGTAAAGTAGTCCCTTGACAGATTAGCCCCAGATATTATTACACGGTCGTCAAAGCCGTAGATCTTCATGTGCTGTAATCCCAATCCTTCATTGAGCCTTTTAGGAATCAGCTTTCTCCAGCCAGAGTACCGCGGTGTTTGGTAAAGTGCAAGCGAAAAGCGAGTAGGATACTTTTCAATCAAAGGCGTCAAAAGCCCCGCGCTGGACTTTGCAGGTACTTCTCTGGTGCCTCGTAGGCCGTCTAGCAGCACATGGACTTTTAATTGCTTGTTCTGTCTCATGGTGGCATCGATAACCTCGACCAGCTCCTGCTCGGACGAGCCAAGGTACAAACTGGACAGAAACACCCTGCTTTTAGCCGACCGAATTCCGTGCTTTAAACGCTCGTAAAACTCTGCTGGCTCGCTTAAAACGTCGACTGAGCTTGCCAAAACATCGAATCGCGGTGCTCTTTCGTCCAACAGCTCCTCCATCTTGCCAATAATCGTTGGGAGGATGCAGGGTCAAAGAAAGGCTTGAAATGAGCAAAGACAAATGATCGTTTTGCCAGCCCATCTGAGCAGGTTAAATTAGTACTATACAGTTAATAATGCAAACTGAACCAAATGTTTGGCCCAAGCAGGGGAAATCACCGTGGTTTCCTGGCTCAAACTCTACGCTTATTAGGAGCACGATCACCACCGTGCTTGATGCGAGTTCCGTCAGTCAAACGTAAAACATTGGCTCTAATCTCAGTACCTTCCTTTCCGAGCAAAGCGTTGATGAAGGCGCCTCTGCCATCGCCAAACTGACGAGTGACAATTTCAATGTGTTTGGTGTGAAGGTTCCTTTGTTTCATGAGCTCAAACATCCTTGATGTGACCTGGTACGCTGCATCGTACTGGCCCTTTTTGGTGCCGCGGAAGCCAAGCATACCGGTGTTTAATGAGATAAGTGGCTTCTGGTTAGGATGCATCACACTGATGAGGTACTCCTGGTCAAGTTCATCAGGGTTTGAAGGCTGGGCTGGAGGAGAACGCCGGCAAAGCGTGAGGATTGTGTTGTTTTGTGTGAATAAACAGTGAAGAACCAGCTCAGGGTTGACAACCGTCCTTACGCGCGCTTCATCGAATGGCTGTGTGGACTTGAAAAAACTGGTTTGCCTGCTGCTGGGCGTGTAATGTGCATAGCTCCTCCGTGCAACATTCATGCCGGAGATTCCAGCACTAACGAAGGATCCCGACTGCTTGACAGTGGAGAACGTCAAGCGCAGCATCAGACAAGTTTAGTTCTGTTAAACTGATACTTTTTGACTAGCCCAGTGAACAGTGGCAGTGATGAGGGGATTAGTAATTCTCGTCTGGGGAAGTCGCTGGTTCTGGTGGACAGCCAAAATGAAGAGCCTGATTATGAGCTTGAACAGAAGAGATGGTGAATTATAGTCGTTAGGTCAGAGGCGGTATCATGCTTTTGCTAGAAACCACTGACTCGTGTTATTATTGAACCCGACACCTGTGATTCTACCAAGGATTGTCAACTAACCGGATTGTCTCGAGTCAGGACAGCATCAACACAAGAAGCTCGGCTTTTGGTACAGGAAATAATTTCAATTACAGACAATCTAGATCATTGGCACAATCTCTTGGATCTGGCATCTATACCATATCATACTTTCTCGCATATCAGCTCGACCACTCCCTAGATCTGGCCCACATTCTAAAGTTGATTGACCATAACCTAAAAGCGACAAGGATCTCCCAACACTCGCGTGCACATCTTAATTGCCGAGATTGGCTGGCTAAATTTCATTTTCGCGCATACGACTTGGTGACTAGAATTTCAGCATTGATCCGTGTTCCGTGTTTTGCCAAGCCATGAAAAGAATATCAGAAAGCCTGACGTCACATGCACTATGACGTTGTTACAAGATGAGGCTGATGGTGCAGTGAATCACTTTGGTTACTCAGGCTACATCGAAATCTCCCAATTTGGCCTATGAGATTAGATGCATTGGAACTCGGCATCAATTCCTCAACTGTTGGTGCCCGCCGTGGCTAAAATTTTATTACTATTTTGATCTATGGATCAGCGCCGAAAGCCTCCCAGTCACGTGTCCCAAAATGTGACCTGAAACTGGAACGTTTTGAATCATGTAAAGTTTGAATAAAAGTACTATTAGTTAAATTGCAACAGGATCAGTTCAAATATGCCGTTTCATGAGACATCAATTGACCGCTACATTGTTTTCATTCTGCTTCAGATTTGCAAAGGGGATCATTTTTTGCAGCCTTCCACCACGTTGCCTGCAGCACGTTGAGAATAGGGCATGGATAATTTTTTCTTCTACAGGCAGCGGTTTTGCTCCTTGATCCAGTGGGTGGGGCCATAAAAATTGGCTTGATCTGAAAAGCTCATTGGGCTCAACTAATATCAAAACGAATTTATCTCTACTAATTGACAAATAGCAGTTGACCCTAGAGTCTAGATTGTGTTCGCTTCAAAGCCGCTGCATAGATGCGCTTGTGAACATTGGAAAAAAATTTGGTTCAAGTACAGGCCCATGACGTCATCTGCAGCAAGGCTAAATCATCAGCAGGCCCACAGCATCTTCAGTGCATGATATCTCGAGTAGCAAAGATGCGGTGCATTTACCGGGTCTCGAAGAAACTAAGCGCCGGGATCTAATCAATTGAGCTGAATAAATCCACAATCAGCACAAGCCCCTTGAGCCACAGTCTTGACCGGAGTTTGTGCTTTATCTTGGCCGAAACCCGGGTACTTTCTCGGCCGAAAACTTAGTCTGCCTAAATTTGGGACTCATCATGCAGCATGACATCATGCATGAAAAATCGTCATTGCGCGTTTCTGTTTGTGGTAAATGTAGATTGTCCTTTTCCTGCGTGCTGGATAATTGTCTATATAAAGAGGCAGACAATTCCTCGAAAAGACAAGACAATACTACAAAAATGACTTACGCCGTGAAACACAATGATGAGCACAACACTATTGACATCGTCACCTCCGGATGTCTCTTTGATTTGGATGGTACTTTGATGCTTTCCACCGACTGTGTTGAGGCCTTCTGGCGTCACTGGGGTGCTGAGCACAACATTGACGCTGAGGAGCTTCTCCGTACTTCTCATGGCCGCCGCACAATTGACATTTTGCAGATGTGGAAGCCTGAGCAGGCCACCAAGGAGCAGAGTGCCAAGTTTGAGGCCACTATTCCTGAGAACTGGAAGCACATGGCTAAGCCTGTTCCCGGTGTTCACAAGTTCCTCACTGAGCTTCCCCAATCACAATGGGGTATTGTCACTTCTGGCACCCATGTCATGGCTTCGAAGTGGATTGAGGACTTCCTTCAGCTGCCCAAGCCTGATACCTTTATCACTGCTGAGTTGATCAAGGAGGGCAAGCCTCACCCTGAGGGCTACCAGCTTGGTCACAAGACTCTTGACCTCAGCCACTTCCTCGTGTTTGAGGACGCACCCGCTGGTATCAAGGCTGGCAAGGACGCTGGCGCCTTTGTTATTGGTATGGCTACTACTTATGATGCCGCCAAGGTCAAGGCTGCCGGTGCCGATGTGGTTATTCCCGATCTCACACATATTCGCGTTGTCTCGTACGACGACGACAAGAAGATCCTCAAGCTGCAGATCAACGATCCCATCGTCGTTTAAATTATTTATATATAAAAATGCATCTGTCATATTTACATTTTCAACTACAATCGAATTCGGAGGTAACTTGCCTTTAAATAGCACATTTGAAAAGCACATTTGGATTTTGATAGCAACCCCAAGTGAATATCTATGATCAAACCCCCGCTTAAATCAAGAGTACATTCACATTCGATATAATGGTTAAATAAGCTGGACTACCTATTGGTTCTACGGTAATTCAAGAGGGGAGGCAAGCATGTAGTAGGACAGTCTTGTAAAAGGAACTCGTGCTTGAGTAGTTCCTCAGTAGAAGCACGGTAATTAACGTCCACACACAGGCAAATACTGAGAAACGACTTGAGACTGTCGGACAAGTTCTCTGGGTTCTTCAGTTTTGGTGTGCCAGTGCTTGCAATAAAGAACAGCGCCTTGAGCGGCTCCTCATTAAGGTAGGGTGGCTCGCTCTCGATCATCTCAATAGCCATGATACCCAGGGACCAGACATCCACTTTAGCACCATAGGGCTTGGACTTGATAACCTCTGGTGCCATCCAGTACGGCGTTCCCACCATTGTAGCACGTTTGTCTTTCTTCTCGGTGAGCTGAGCGCAAAACCCAAAGTCTGTGATTTTGACGCTTCCGCGGCTGTCGAGCAGCATGTTGTCACTTTTGATATCACGGTGAATGATAGACTTGGAGTGGAGATGCTGGAGGCCCTTGGCGGTCTCTTTGCAGATAGCTGCAATCTGCTGCTCTGAAAGCGTGTTATTTTCAATAACATCAGTGAGAGGACCGCCCTCCATGTACTCCATAACAACCCACAGATCGTTTCTGCCACGGAGATAGGCCTCAAGGAAGTTGACAATGTTAGGGTGGTTGCTCTCGCGCATCACAGTGATCTCGTTCACAATCAGCTCCTTACGCGGCTGGCTGGCAAGGTCGATCTGCTTGATGGCAACCTGGTGATAAATACGCTGCATCTCCGGCTTCAATGGACGAGCCACAAATACAGAGCCTGATGCTCCCTGGCCGACCTTCTTGAGCTTCTGATAGTAGATCGTGGGGTTCTCTGCAGAAACAACAGCCTGAAGCCGCTTGATGATCTGGGCTTCGGTAAGCGTAGAAATTCGCTTCTCGTTGTCCTGATCCTTGATCTTGGCCGCTCCAAGTGCTGCAGCTGCGGCTGCGGCTGCAGCGCTCTTGGGCTGGCTAGCCGCTTGTGCTGTAGTCTGTGGAGCTCTTGGTTTTTGACCAAATGCAGGCGCCCTGTGCTCAACTGGAATTTCAGTTTGTTTGGGTCTGGGCATCTCTCTATAAGACCCAGATGCCTGTTGCTGGCCCATGTGAGGACGCTTCGGGCTTTCATTAGCCTGGTGGTGCTGTGGATGCGGCTGCTGGTGTTGTTGATGAAGCGGTGGGTGCGATTGTGGCTGCTGTGTCTGCTGTGTCTGCTGTTGGTGCTGTGAATATTGTGGATGCGGCTGGTGCTGTGGGTACTGCTTGTGCTGCTGCTGGTGCTGCTGGTGCTGCTGTTGCTGCTGTTGATGCTGTCTCTGGTACAACTGGTGGCTGGGCAGTTTGGCAGTCGGGCCAGTAGGACTAGTAGCGCTAGCAGCATACGTTGAAGTACTCGGTTTCGAAGGTGTAGCCGCGCTCTTTGTAAGGAATGGCCGCATACCATTACTATCAGGCTCAGATCTAGTAGGCAAATCAATATGAGTGGCCTCTCGTGATGGTGTTGAAGGATACTGCCGCGCTGCACTAAGCGAGGGAATTTCCGGTGTATCCTGATGCGTTGTGCTGTGCTGATTGTACCTCGACGGAATTGGCGCAGTGATGCTTTGCTGAGAAGCCGATCTGGGGCTTCCATTGGGACTGGAGGAGGAAGTGGAGTTGGAAGGACGGCTCGGCCTTTGCGGGTACTGTTGCTGGTGAGAATGGTCTTTGGATCCTGGAGACGCGGAAGTAGTGCGCTGTGCTGTGATTGCGCTCAGTCCTTGCGACTCCTGTCTCCCTGGTATACTCTGTGCCTGCGATGGCTGAGACGGCGCTGGACGCGATGGAATCAGGTTGCGTGGTTCTGATCCGTGGGTGCTGCTGATACTTCCGCCAGCTTTCATATGTGTCATGCGCAGACTTTCAAGCTGTGCAAGCTGAGCCTGGCTCTTAGATGACGGTGGGGGCGGGGCTGGCCTGCTCGCTTGGATATTGGCCAATGCCGAATTTAAAGATTCGCTTGCGGCTGAGGGACTCTGATTCGATCTCAATTGCTCAGACTCGCCAAACCCTTCTGCTGTTTCCATGTTCTTTTGATAAAAGTTGAGGACATCAACTACCGCCTGCGGATCGTTGTTGAAGTCTTCTCTTGTGATTGCACTGGCACTCAAAAGCCGTGACCACTCGTTGGGCATACCGGTGAACTCACCGCTCTGTGGATCCAACCCCACATGGACGTTGTGTGTAAAATTGATGGGGGCAGAAACGCCAGTTGAAGGCAGCTTGGAGTATATATCGTCAATCCAAGAGTAGAGCTCAGTATCTGACTTGCACGCCACGTATAGAGATCTTTGTGCACCGGTCCGCAGAACTTCAAAGCAGTACGGCCTCGCGTCTATTCTGCTGATGGATGTTACAGATGACAGCGGTATAATAATGGCAGATGAGGTCGTGTTCAATGGCGGGGTGTCTGATTTGTTAAAGTACAAGTGTCCATCCTGTAGAACCAGGTACTTTTTGAGCCAGATCCACTTCAATGAGCCGTCTTCTTTGAGTTGCACCCATCCTGTTCTGATTGGGGGCTTTGTCTTTTTGGCAACTGCCGCTGCTGGTTGTGCGCCTCTTAGAGCAACTGGGGGCGCTGGCGCTGGGCCCGGATGCTGAAAGGCGCCTTCCGCAAACTCTGTTGATGCTGGAAACGACATCTAATTGGTTTTCGCCTGATCTGTGTGCAAGTATGTGTACGCTTTGAGGAAGAAAGAGACAGACAACCACCCTACTGTTCACGATTAAGGTTTAAAAGTTAGAGCCTGGAAATTGCTCTCGTGAAATTAGACAGCAAAGATTCGTCAGGTGTTGGAGTCGTCAATCGGCGAACTCAATATGCTCGGCTTGTGTCGAAGAGGCAGAACTGCAATTGATTGCAGAAGTAAAGGGTGGGTGGTGAGCCTTCGTGCAGCCAAGCTTTGAGGAGGGTTTAGTCAAGCTTACGCGAACGCGTTTAAAATCATTGGGCCAGGAGTGGAAAAGTGAGGCTTACAACAAACAATAGAATGGTGGAATTATACAAATTAGCAATAAACTACGGTATTCAAAGGGGTGTAGCGCTTGTGTTTCTAAATCATGGCCAAAACATAGGTTTCTTCTAGCTGCCGGAGCGCGCCAGCTCATTGATGTGAACTGACTGTGTGTTTATGCATGTCGAGATTAGGGTGGGCTCAGCCCTAGCTTTTTGGCAAATTTTTTGCGTGATATACGCCATTATTCAAAAGCATAAAGTGAATTGAGCCCGTGAAAACACGGCATACTACATACTATATTGTTAAATGCGATTTAAAAGGTATACGTGCTTGCCAACACCTGGGGTGTTAACGCGTGAGCGGAATGTTATGCAGAAGATCCCCCTTACCACCCATTGCCGTGCAGGCATTATGAAAGGATGGCTGCCGCTTTGCAAGGGTGTATGCTGGTTCTCCCATGTACAGTCAGGCTGATGCTACCGAACCAAGCGCAGAGACAGGCCTGAGGCCTGCTGCGCTAACCTGGGTTACTGACCTGGATTGAGTGACTATGATTATATTATATACATACAAAACTACTGTATATTACACACGCAGACCACCTTCTAAACGTGAGAATACCCATTCTCAGCATATCTAGAGAGAAGCACTGTGTGCTTAGTTCCAAAAATTCCCTGCCTCCTTGCGGAGACAAGAGTGTCAAATTAATTTTCAACTAGCAAAAACACAATCTCGGACGAATCCTCATTGATATGCGTAATGCCCGAGCATTAGGATGAAGAGTGGAATAAGCTCTCCTGGTTGCTTTAGAGTGTTGGATTAGTAATTAAATGTACTCATGCAAGGCCTGAGAGCACCCTTTGGGTGTGCCTGAATCCAGGGCGTGAGAGAGAGAGATAAAGTGTCAAAATAAATATATTTATATATATGCAATGTCAAGTCTCAGTCGCTACAGTCGCTGTCAATTAGATTGACTGTCTCCGTAGTAATTTTAGCTTTCTTGGGAGGGTTTTCCTTTGCAAATGATTCAAGTGTGCAACCATTGAATTTGGCCGCATCCTTGGCTTTACCCGCGTTTTTTGCTTTGCCCGCGCCCCTTGTAGAGGTCGTGGTTTTCATAGCCCTTGTAAAGTCCTCTGATTCAAGCGCCTCTTGATTCTCAGGGGGAACATCAACTATTGTCTCCTGGTACCTGGGGGCACAATCATCGGGAAGAATGCGCGGCGAGACCTGGTATTCAAGATCCACGCCCGACAGTCCCTTTTTGTTCTTAATACGATGTTGAAGTATTTTGTGTCCGCTCATTGCAGTCTCAAGCTTGCGCTGCTCCTTTTCGGTCATAAGCATGTAAACGTGCCCCTCGCGCTTCCTACCTGTACGGCCCATCCGCTGAATACTACGGATAGGGCTCTGAGATTGGTCGTAGCAGATAATGAGATCGACTTCACCAATATCAAGCCCTTCTTCTGCCACAGACGTGGCTACCAAGACATTTGGTGTCCCCTTTTTGAACGCTGTAAGCATTGCCTGCTGTTCTTTTTGAGACATGCCCTTGACTCCGCTTGAGCTCTTCGATGCCTGGCCTACAAATACCGCCGCATCCACGTAGTCCCGGCATTGATTCTGCAGTGTCCAAACAATTTCCGCGGCAGACTCGCGGAGTTCAGCAAAAATAATCGCACGGGAATCGGCGCCGTGCTCAACGAAAAAGGTGTTTAGGATTTCAGCAAGCTTTTCGAGTTTGGGATGGCCCATAAAGTCGAGGCGTCGTTCTTTAGATGGTAAACCATCATTTGACTCGTAAATTAAGGTTCTGCAGTACGCTAGCATTTCACGGAATGCCTCGCAATTGAGTACCTGACCGAGATGTTTAGCTTGTGACTTGGAGCTCTTGTAGGCATCGTATATCGATTGTACACGGTCGTAAAAAGGAAAAATACCATGTGTCTTCAACAGACCCATAGCGTACACGATTGGCGTGATTGCCTGACCAATAGCTCTGTACTTATGGGAGAGGCCCTCGTATCCAGATCGAGCTTGAGAGGCAAAGAATCTTTTCATGCCCTCGAGCAATTGGAAATGCGCTAGATCTTCTGGACGGCTCGTGAAGATGATCTTGGCTTCGTACAGTGCCTTGACCTGATCCTCAATCGCAGTCGCAACGAGCTGTAGAATGTGATGTTGCTCCGTGGAAAATGGTGTGAGAACCTTTCTGATGTTCTTTACGTGTGTGTATTTTTGAACATCAAGCGAGTCCTCGGTTCTTGACTCAATCGATGAGATGTTCAAACAGTCGATAACGTTTTGGACACCCTCAAAGGTGACCGACGGAGTAGCAGTAAGCGCAAGTGTACGAAAGGATTGGTTTTTCTCAGCAATGAGTTTGGGCACATTCACATAGCTGTACTTTCCAGTAGCACGATGGGCCTCGTCAATTACCAGTAAGACAACATCTGCAGGATTCAAGTTACCCTTTTTGAGGTCATTTTCGATGGTTTGAGGCGTGGCAAAGAAGATGCGTTTCGAGTCATAAGTCTTGGCGCGGTCTTGAAGCTTGACCACATTGGACAAAAATACACAACAGTCATTGATACTTATGCCTGTTATCTCCAAGAAGTTTTTGGTTTGTTGCGTGATCAGTGGTCTTGTAGGTGCCATGAAGATAATCTTGGACTTCTCCGTCCAACGGTACCAGTTCAACATAACCACACTAGCAATAAACGTCTTTCCCAGACCAGTAGGCAGTGCACACAAGACATTTCGCAAGAGTGCCTTTTTGATGATGTTTCTCTGGTAGTCTCTGACGGGAAAATTCGTGGGGTAATGGTAGCTTTCAAGGTTTCCCACATTCAATTGATGATGGGTAACCACAGATGGCTCAGACTGTGGCCCTCTTTGCGAAAGATCGAAGCTCGTAGTGCTGGGGGGCCGTACATTGCCGCCAATATTGGGTTTGAACTCTTTCGACAAACATTCGCTGGCTGACTGCACGATTCGCCTTGTGGCCAGGGGAGATGACTTAGGCAGTGAGAAGATCATCTGGCTCTGTGGTTTGCTTTTGGGTCTTTCAGCCGACGAGCTCCAAGTTTCGCCGCTAGATGGCTGGGACCGACTTGGCTGGCTCGATAATGGATGAATGTAGCTTGTAGGAGTGCTGAATACCTCTGGCAAGCTTGAGGGAAGATCGCTGACGTCTGAAACCGGGGCTGGCGAGGAAGAAAAATCGTCTACAAAGTCAATAGCGTCGAGGTAGTCTAGATCGTCCTCATCCATCGCGTTTTACTAGCATGGAAGCAAGATCTGTTTTATGCATGCATTGGACGCGTCGCTGGGTACTAGGGGACGCATCCAGCCACTTACGCATGCAACTTGGGATGTCCATGCAGAGCCTCATAATGATGGTCTTCATTATATAGGGGACACGAGTGCAGAAAAGATGAAAAATAAATATTTAAATAACGTAAACACCAGCTGCTAGACCCACTCTTCATTTATATTGATTCGCGAACCGACCCTACTGGGAAGGCCAGGTGGAGGATAAGTGCTGGTGCTAGTGCCCACATGGTATTCGGCTAGTGGGATAATATAAGGGTTGGCATTTGGACTGGTTGCGCGAGAAATTGACTGTCGTGTATCCAGCTCGCCAATGCTTTCGAGTCTTTTGTAGCCAAAGCGCGAAAAGACCTTCGATCGCAGCGATTTCAGCTCTGAAAGAATGATTTTTCTTTTGTGGGGCTTGAGCACGAGATATAAAGTAAAGGCCACAAACAATGCGGCAATAAACATGACGGGCATGGTGTTCATAGAGCTGTTGGTAGAACCAGAAAGGGGCTGTTGCGCCTGAGCGTTGCCCTGTGGTCTAGCATCTCCACCCAAGATGCGGTCTCCATTAAAAGACTCGATGCCAACAAAGTCCTCAGTGTTCTCTGCGGCAGGAACCCTGCTTGATGCATATAGCACGGCCTTCCCTAAACACCAGCTCAGTTCAAAGTCGTCGACCTTGGCTGTACTTTGGAAAGTATCCAAAAAATTATGATGGGCATTTGGATTGTTTGGCGAAAGCGGGAACTTAAACCCGTCTTGAAGGATCGTCAATACCCAAGCAGACTTGAAGCAGCTCTGCTTAATATTCATTTCTGACATGCCTCCAAACTCGTGCTTTTTGAATCTTTCGTTGATATCGTCCCATGATGAGTCGCAGAATTCCGTAGCCCGTTTTGTAAATGTGGCATAGTCAAACTTTCCGTCAAATTTGAATAAATCCTGGGCTGTGTACCAATACTCAGAAATCCCAACAAACTTTTGATTTGCAAAATCAAATGCAGGTACGTGAACTCCATTGAATAAACAAGGCTCATCCTTGCAGGGCATATGATCGTTCAGCATCGGTCTAAGTTGCTTGATGCACTTAGCAAATGCCCCTTCACCGTACAACAGCAGCTCAGCCTTGGCGTTGTCGGCTTGAGGAACCGAAATATCAGTATATTCTGTTGCCCTGGCAGGTAAACACGGGTCAATGATTGGAATTGGTGAATTGGACTTCATTGGCTCGAGCTGCTCAGGTTTCATATCTGAGATAAGGAGATCTCTCCACCGTTTCTGAGCCTGGTTGGCACCAAATCCGAGCCAGGTATTTACGAAGATCTTCCACGTTATTGGCTTTCCAGCCATAGTCCTGAGCGTGATCTTGTGCAAATCTTCAGAGTGTTTCTCAGCTTCAGTGGCATTGGGAACAAACGCAATCTGCGCCGAAGCACCACCCATATCCATGAAACCATAAGTATTGAGAAACTCATCATCAGTCCAAAGTCCATCATTTCGATTGTGGATTAGATAGTTCAGTGCAAGCCACCCGTAGAGGCCCTCTGCCTGGCCGTCAATAACCGAAACATGTGATTCACATTCAGGAAGCAAAAAGCGGGTCTTTTCCTGGATATTAGAGCAAACAGTTTTGAGGATGCTGGCCTGGTCAGCCTCGGGAAGCAATCTGAGACCAGCGGTGGCTAGAAAATAAAAGGGTGTTTCTGGTCTTTTTTCAGCTGGCACAATCGCTTCGGCCTTTGCTACTAGCTGCGATAAGTGATCATTCCAAATGGAGGATTCCTTACCAGCAAATGATGAAATTCCTTGTGGGACTTTCAACACCCACTCCGGATCATGCTCAATTTTGGGCAGACAGTCCTTGGCCGGTTTCTCGGTGCTGTTTTCGTGCCAAGAATAGACATAAACACGACTTCCTGATGAACCAGCATCTACAATGACGGCAAACTCCTGGCTCATAAAAAACTTTGATTTACAATTATCTGGGAATTCACCAAAGTATTTGTATGGGGAAGTTGCGCAAACACGAAGAACTTAGGTGTACTGATCGGTTTGTTTCTTGGTCGTGCTCAACAACGCATTAAATTAAGGAGCTTCGGATTAAGTAGTTCTCCTTGCCCGATCACCCGATCAACATGTATAGGGTTGGGGTTAAAGAAGACTGATTGAGGGAGGGGTCAACTATGGGCAGGTGGTCAATCAAAAAACGTCTATGACTGGTTAGAGCAAAATCAAAGATATCTGCTAGTGTCCTTGCTTGCATATGTGTTTTATAAAATAAGGCGGACTCACCAAATGCGTCTTGAAGCATTGAGCTCTTGCCTTGAGGTAAGCCTGGGTAATCATGGGTGGCTACTACGTGGCGTATCAATTCACGCCACCTTCGCAGTCCCTTAGCCCTTAGACCCTTTGACAGGAGTCTAGGAGTCTACTAAGAGGTGAGCCAGCAAGTAAATGATCTTGCAACGAGTAACTTGAAGTTTAGCCACGCGGATTGAAAGGCATAGCACGAGCAAAAAGATTATAATAAAATAAATAGAGCAGAGATGACTGACTATTCGAATGGCTAGGAGACGTACTTCAGTAAGTCGGTGGCTTGTTCAGAAACCCGATCAGGAGCTTTGTCCTTTTTCTGGGAAGAATCTACACGAGCAGAATCCAACCACAGCGCATTGTCAAGCGGCAACGTTCCGATCCAGTCCATGATCTCATCGAAGGATAAATTGAGTGGGAGCTTGGTAAGATCCACGTCTTCACACAAGGTAAAGTTTGAGGAACAGAGCGATTGTGACAAACACCGCGAGAATACGCTCCGCACATACTTTCTGTCTTCCTCATGATTGATTTTAGGAATGTAGACAGCCTCACAGATGAGCGTATTGAGCTCTCGCCAGGTCGACGGATCAGACATCAAATCTGCATTGGCGTCAGGCTTTTGCAAAGTCAATTTGAGTGCATCAAGTGCAGATGAGAAGTCGGCGTCGGAGAACTTATAAGCATCTTTCCAGCCAATTGGTACGCTGCTGAGCTTGGCCTGAAATGTGCTGTGGATCCAAGCCAACACAGCGACCACACGCCAATGCTCTGCCACAACAGTGGACATCTTTCCGTAAGCGATTGTGAGAAGCTCTTGGGCGTAAACTGGGATCTGGCGCGGAGCCTCGACACTGATGAGGGTACAGTCTTGGATCAGAGTTACAGGTAGAGCGCTACTCTCGACAGAGCACGTAAGGATGAGCGGCACCTTGACACCGGTGTTGGGATTGCGCATAATCGCTTCGAGCTTGAGAACAAAGGCTGAATCTTCCTGGAGATTCTGGATAATCACAAACTTGCCGTCAGACTCAGAGTCCTGAATTAAGGCCAGCGCCTCATTCATGGACTCCTTTGATCCCAAAGAAACGATTGTATACTGACAATTGAACGATTTGACGGCCTCTAGAACGCGCAATGAGGGGTCGTACCTATCAAACATGCACAAAAGCGGTCTGAAATCTTTTCTGTCAAATGACAATAGCTCTTTGAGAGATAAAAAGTCACCCTCTTCACTGTGGAAAAGTGTGTTGTTCTCAGAGACTCGAGATGTCAACCTCAGTGCCATATGAAGGGCCTGGCGGTCGTTGAAATTAACAGAGGGGCCAACAATTGAGTATAATCTCTGGTAGATGTCGGAAACAAGCTTTTGAACGTTGCTCTCAGTGATCGAGCTATCGGCAGCTGTGATCACGGAATTAAGGATAAAAACGATTGATTGAAGTGAGTACCTGTAATAATATTGCCAATGCCAAAGAGACTCCATCAACTTGAACAGTCTACCAACATGCTCTCCAATCGGCAAAATGCTTTCGTATGCCAAGACAACCTCTCGAAGAGAGCCCTGTGCGTTGAGGGAGTCGGTCTTAATCGATGTCGTCTCGTCACGCACAGCTTCCAAGGACTGCATCAAAGCCTCGTTCTCGAGAATGTCGGTATTGACATTCTCAGAAAGCTGCTCTAGCAGGGCCCGCTCGAGCGCAATGAGCCTCTGACGATACTTGCCTTGCAACTTGATCAAGCTCGATTTTTTCTCTGCCAAATCGGGACGAAGGATCTCCAAGCTGGTGTTGAGTGCAAATACCTGCAGGCTTTCACTAGTGGAAGCAAAGTCAATGATATCCAACCTGCTGGAGTAGTGGTGCTGTTTGAGGATAGTATCATCCCTTGCAAGCAAAATTATCTGGAAATTCTTGTCCACATCGATCTCGTCGTCGGCTAACTCAATCACAGTCCTACCTCCCTTTGATGCAAAGTCGCCAAACAGAATGGGCGCAAGTTGCTGGTCCATGTACTCTGCATTGTCACAAACAAGTGTATTGCCAAACCGCAATGCAGATTTAATAGTTTGTAGACACGATTGATCCAAAAATGATGTTTTCAATGCTTTGGGATACAAAGTTGTCACATAATCAGCAGCTTTTCCGGATGAATCCAAGAGCATGGGTACAGTAATGCGGTTCTCAAACAGTATAAGGTTTTCCACTGTGGTCGTGTCAGACGGGAGTTCATTGTTAACCCAGGCGGCGAGTTCATCCTCTTTGATCGCCGCGCGAAGAAGCGGATCCATCTCTAGCCGATGCATTGTATCAGCGCCATCCTGTTTGAAGCCTATCGGTAATCCTGCAGCGTCGACAATTTGTCTCCAAGAAGCGATCAAGTCTTTACGAGATTTAACCTCAAGACGACCGCAGTAGGTGATATAGGCAGCTTGTAGTAATGAGTCTCCTGGTAATGTACCACTGGCTTCCTGCAGCTCCTGTCTCGAAGACTGCCAGCGGCTTCTTTCCTGCTCAAGCCCGGCCAGTAGGGACTCCGATCGCTTGACTTTGGTCTCAACAGCTTGAGCCTCAGCCTTGATAGATTGACTCATTGCGACCTTATCAGCATACAAGGACTTGTAGCCCTCGATGCTTTGCTCGAGCTCAGCAACCATCCGGGTAATCTCTAATTCTTGTGCTTTAGTCTGATTTGCCTTCTCCTCCAATAAGTCCACTTCCGTTTGCAAAGGCGCAACACGTTGAAGCACTTCGAAATACTTCACTTGCGTCTCAAGCCAAAGGAACAAGGGGCCACAGGCAGTAGAAGCTCTGTTTACAGCCTCAAAGGTGAAGTTCGGTCTTGAAAAGTAATCCTCAACCATGATTTCAAAGATCTCTTCTTGGAACATCTCATCATTGAAGTCAAGAATAGCAGAAATGAAGTTCTCGCCGCGAACGGATTGCAGGACTTCACGCCAATTACCATGAGGTCTGTTAAGCAATAGGCAGACACCTTCGAGCGTCGCTTTGACGGCCTCAGGAGGGTTAGCCATCGACTTGAGCTCGTTGAGATGCTGTTTCTTGATGTTGGACACTCCAGAGAGCGCAGCTTCAAGCATTGGCTGCATCATTTCTAGATCTTGGTACGCGGCCTGTTTTCGTACACTAACTTCTTCCATCTGCTGACTCAATGAGTAGCCAATCTTTACTGCCGCTTCACGCTTTCTCTCGGCCTCTGTCTGCCCATCAAGCATTTGTTGCAGCAGAATCGAAGCCTCTTTATCGCTAGCTTCCAAACGTGCTTTGCTTTGAGCCAATGATGCCCGCAACCCCTGTATTTCGAGCAGTGTAGATTTGATGCTAGTTAGACCAAGCTGGTAGTGACGCTCCAGATCCTCCTGCTCAGACCGAACTTTAAGAATGAGTCTGACAAATTGGTTCATGAACCTCATAAACTCACCAGGTGTAAAGCTTGGATCAACTGTCAATACTGTGGCATGAATCGAGGCTGCCAGCTCAACTAATAAGCTTCGGGTTCCAGGTTCAAGATCCACTGTTTCAAAGCGACTTCTGGCAAACTCTTGAAGTGTGGCTGAAGACCAGTCCTCCACCACATTGACAACGCAACGATTGTATAGTGCCGAAGAGATTTGGGTGATGCGGTTGTCACCAGCACTATCGGATACTTGCGGAACTGGTAAGCAGAAAATGACGTGGAAGTTCTTGACCAACTTGTTTTGGAACCTGTTCAGCAAATCATCCTTATCGGTGATGTTGAGGCCTTCCGAGAGCGCTTGCGCCTTGCTCAGCTGCAGTATCTCGTTCAAATCATCGCTTTCAAATAATCCGAATATCTCTGTGTTGGCCAATAAGGTATTCATGAGCTCTAAAATGCTGGGGTCACACATATTCGCCTCGTCAATAAGCAGGCAGACTTTTTCATTTAGCCCGCCGGCGCGCTTCAATACACTTCTCAGATCACGAGCAAAATCAGCCGCGGTATAGCACTTTGAGGTCTTAAGCTTCACAAATGACAGTCCATTTAGCCAGCACACAAATCTCACCATCGTGGAGCGGCCGCTAGAGCTTGTACCGAACAGGATCATGTGACCCTGACTTTGGCGCAAGACTCGATCAACTCTCAGAGCATGCTTTAAGAAACTGTCCAAAAATACCAGTCTGTCACCCCTCACCTCGTCGCCGAACGTGCTGAGACGAGATTTTAGGAATGAGCGGAGAGCAAACTTGTCCTTGGCCTCGAATTCTTTGGAAAGCCACTGTGTGATTAGCAGCTTCTCTGAAATAATGTCCTCAGCGGTCTCAAGTGATATCGAGGGCCACGACGCCTGCAATTCCGACCAAATAAGTTTCGACCTTTCAGAGCGGAGCGTCTCGCTAGGCAGCCTGTCACAAAATAGCCGAAGAGCTTCGTACACCCAAACAGCGAGAAGCGTGGGCAGCTGTATATCCACTGAATTGACCAAGTACTCATATATGCCCCGGCACCAGCGTGTAAGCTCACGAGGGCTGTATATGTCGGATTGAGAACTACAGTCCTCGTTCAAAATGGCAAAGTAGATCTGAATCATGGAACTAGCAACTTTGCCGGCCACGTGAAGAATGGATGGGTGAAGTTGCATGATACTCTCGCAAATTGTGCCGTAAATGCTTGTCAGCGAGCTCTTGTTAGGACGGTCAACGTAGATCACAGAGCAATGTCTCAAGAGCCGTGGTGGCAGCTTCTGTCTTCCTGAGATATTATTTGCAGGATTGCATGCGGCAACAAACTGCACTCTCCTGAATTGAACCCAATTCGTTCCTTGATAAAACCCGCCTCTTTCAATAAGTTGTCGTAGCATCATTGCAAACGGCAAAGACCCGTAAGCGTCTTGCACTGGTAGGTTAACCTCGTCACAGAAGACAACAAGCCATCTACCCAGCTGTGCAGGCTCTGCTGTTAAGACACCAGTGCCCGTTTTGTGGAGTGAACACTGCTGGAGAATGACACGCAAAATGTACTCAGGGGTTGTGGCCTGACTACAATTGATGGTGAGAAGATCAATGAAATCAGACTTCTTTAGAGCCTTGAGTAACGTCATCGTCTTTCCGGAGCCAGGAGGGCCTGCAAGCAAGATAGGCCTGTGTACAGATAGGGAGAGCTCAAGAGCCTTTTCGTGGCGAATAGTCTCTGCTGTGGGGACTACAACCGCTGGATCCATGGCCTGGTGAGGCTGTAGGCGGATATTGGTTACGCTATCCGCTGTATTCGACCAGAGCCCTGAAATCGGGTCTAAAAACCAATCCAGGGGATCGCCCTCGGGGGTGTTGCTCATCATAAGCATCTGAGTGCCAACAGTGTTCGCCCACTCAGTGCGAGCATCGCAGTGACAGCTGCTGGTATTTGCAACTACGACTGCGAGCCAAAGTAACTTTTTGGCTGCCCATTCTCCAGGAGGATGCTGCATGGACAAAACAGTAAACGAGATGTAATCCTTGAGTGATTCAAATGCCGCAGTCACCATGTAGTCAGTTACATGATAGAGATCCCTAACGGTGTTGACAAGTTTTTCGAAATTAATTAGCTGTAGTTCGGTCGCCAGCTCCTCGAACCATTTAATGTGATCCTTGCTAGGATGACTGGCAGTCTTCTTGTCACAAATCCAGTTCGAGAGGCTTGAGGCTAGTTGAGCTGTTGTAAGAATTTCCTCACCGAACCATACCATTTCACATCTCGTGATTGTAGCAGGAGTCGCGCTATCAAGAGCTGTAGTCTCAAAGACAAGCCTCACATTTTCAGGGAAGGCCAAACGCTCACCATTGGGTAAAGTCAAGAGTCTGTTGTCGTCAAGAACAGAGTTAAGCGATTCTGCCCATTCCGGATCAATGTCACAGTCGAATATAATCCAGTGATTGCGGTTCATCTCGCCTCTGAGGTTTTTCAAAATGCGGCGGATGCAATGGGTGAAGATTCCGTCAGTCCAGTCGCGGGTAGTCGCATCAAATGACCCGATCAGATTCTCCTTTTTGATAATCTTGGCGTCAATGTGATAAACCTCTGTTGGAGTAGGCTGAGCTTCTTTTAAAACTCCGAGAGCCGCGCTTTTACCACTTGCGCATGAGCCAAATAAGATGACACCCGTTGAAATTTTCAAAAGCCCGTTAATCTGACTGAGCTTGGCATCCCATGCAGCACTGGGCGTTAAATTCTGGGTCCGCGCGATTTTGCTAAGTAACTCAATGGTGACATCATTATCGCCGTCCAGCTCGGGTAGAGACTCAAGATCAAAAGTCTGCTTGATGATTTGTTCAAAAAGCAACGAATCCCGAGCCAAAAGCTTTGGCAACAATGTCAGCATACATGCCTTGATCAAGATAATCTCCTCTGTACTGTCGGAAAAGTTAGATGACTTTAGGAGATGACCGCAGGTTCTCAGCATACTCTTGATAGATCTCAGACCCCAATCATAATGCTTCTGCGCCGAAAGTTGTTGGCGCAGACTTGAAAACAGTTCAATGATCTTACAAGAAAGTGCCTCAGCTTGGGTGAACCCCTTTGCAAATAAAATCACCTCGACAATTTTGCCTTGATCAGGTTTGTCAAAAATAAATTGTCTGAGCAGGGTTCTCAGATTCTCGGGGAGGGCTGAACGGCCAGCGTAAGTGGGGTTCATGGTAACGAAGATTCCAGTCTGTGGCGACAAATTGATAACCTTGTCGTCGAGCTTCAGATGCAAATTCCCTGAATGCAAGTTGCTTTCGATTCGGCTAAGATATGCTGAGGTCGAACTCAGAATTTGAGACGAAAGCCTGTTGAACTCATCAAAACACGCCCAAAACCCGGTCTGACAGATACCAGTCAAAATACGCGCAAGTGATTTGAAGTCAAACGTATCGTCGCAATTGAAGACAATCACTGGTCGTCCTACTAGTCGTCCCAAGGCTTTAACGCTCTCCGTTTTACCTGTGCCTGCTGGTCCAAACACTGCACCTCCCTGTTTGTTTGCCAAAGCCTGGGTCATCGTAAGGAAGAAATGTTGGACAACAGGCGTGACAATGTGGGCTGGTGCAAGACCAGTATACTCAAAGCCATAAGTGAATTCTTGGTTGAAAAACTTTACCTCTAGGGAATCTGACTCCAGTCTGTATGAGTAACATGTGTGAGGGTCAAATTGATCATTCAGTAGAAGGACAAGCTCGCTCACGATGATCTCCAGTTTCATACGAAGATTCACATCTGCCACGGCCAAACTGGTTGATGTGAGTTGAGACAATGTGGTCTCGAATCCTGGCTTGAAATCTTCCCAATTGAGGACTGATCTTAGCACTCTCAATGCTAAGACAGTCACTTGAGCAGTGTGGCTTGCAATCCATTCGATACCCACTGCTTGAGACTCGCCAAACAGAGACTGCAGCTCATTGATGGACAGCTTGAGTTCTGTTGAGAGAGCTTCAGTGACGGATGCTTCAATTTCGCCTAAGAATTGAAGAATACTGTCAAACCTGGGGATAATCGCCAGTTTCAGATGCTCTCCCTCGGGTGAGCTGATACCATCAACGCTGCCGCTTTCGTTATAGCTGAACATTGCGATGCCTGGGAAAATTTGTTTAATGTGGCGTTCCACTGACTTGACCGAGTTGTCGCCTAGCAGTTCCAGTAGGTCATCATCACCGAGGAAGTAAAGACGCGGAAACTGTTGCCTCTGTTGCTCGAAGAACTCGCTCAGAGAAGACCGTAGTCTCTGCAAGTCAGATCGTAAGCGTCGCATGCTATTGGTGACCCTGTCATCAGCGGTTATGTCAAGGATCTTGTCCAGCCCAGTTGATAGATCCATGATTGTTCGTAACTCAGCTGTGATCTCATGAAATTTGCGGCACTCAAAAGGAAGGACGCTAGCAATTTGCTCCGCCGAGAAAACTTCGAACAAATAGAGCCACTGTTGCTGAACTTCAACCCAATCATCGAAGACGACGCGCACCTGATTGAGTTTGTTCTCCCAGTCTGTGATTATGTTCTTGAAAATAGAGAAATGAGGGGACAGTCTCATAGAGTGGAGTGATAGGAAGTTCTCATCGAGAAGCGAAAAGAGTGCCTTCCAGTTGCGGATAATCTGATATTGGCCTTTCACCAGCGAAAATTCAAGTCGCATTTCTGACCACGAACTGGTCATTTCATCGAGGCTCGCTTCCAATTTGTACTCGTCATGAGCTGTGGAGATTAAATCTTGAATAAATGGCTCGTTGTCCTTTAGATTGATATCCCAGAGATCTGAGAGCCTTAACTGGCTGACTGAATGTTTGGATCTCCAATTTGAATAGAGGGTATAGAGCAACTTGTTCCAGTGTCGTTCCTTGATATGGTCTGAAACCAGCGAGGTGACCATAGAGTTAACCTCAATTCTCTGGGTCAATTTCGTACGTGCTTCCTCAAATGCCGCATACTGTCTAATCCTGATTGGCGCATTTTGTAAATTCGTTAGGCGATCTCTCAATGCGCTCAAAACACTGGATCCTTTGATGTCATGTATGAATTGCGTGCCCAATACGTCCAGGGTCATGAAAACGTCGTTTATGAAGCCCCAGACGATACAAAGATCCTCTAACTCAGCCTTCATAGTGCTAAGTGTGGAGAGAGAAGTGCTTTCCACAGAATTTTGCAAGTCTGGCCTGTTAAATGTCTCACAAGCTAATTGAAGTGCCCTCAATTCTGTCTCAGCCTTCTCAAGAATGGTCTTGAAACTGCCTAGCTGCTCCAAAACAGAAGAGCAGCTGGCCACAGAAAAAGATGACTTGCGTGTCCGCCACTCGATTTCAAGCTCCATGACTGTCTGCTTCTGATCGCTGATAGCGTTCTCCAACCCAGAAGTCAGACGCGACTCGGCGTGATCAAGGTTTGAGTCGCACCTAGAAATGTATGTCTCCAGACTTTTGAGGTCGCTTTTCAGGACATCGGCATAGACCCAGTTCTGAGGAAGAGATGCCCTAATTTTTGTCAGAATATCTTGACACTTCCCCAGAGTCTGGCATTCTACGGCGAAACCCTCGTATTTTGTTCTGGCTAACTTCAGAATCTGCAAGAAATTAGTGGCTTTTTGGATACTAATCTTGCCGAAGTCAACTCCTCTAATGCTCTCAATCACCTCGTTAATATTCCTATCCAACTCTGAACTAGAGTTTAATGCCAAGGAAATAACGTTATCGATTAGAATATTTTGCCATGTTTCCAGTTTCGTCTCCATGGCCAAGTTAAACGGAGAGATATCAAGGACAACAAGACCATCAAAACGATGATCGCGAGGGCTATTTCGCAAATTGGCCCTCTCGTCTTGAACTGAATTGAGTAGGTCGCACCAGATTTTTATATCTTTTCCTGCCAGATCTTCCACGTTTGATGCACGTAACTGCCACAAGTTGCTCTTTTGAGACATTAGCGCAAGTGTTTGTTGGGCCTTGGCCGACGCCCGGTTGTAAGAATAGAGCAAGTTGGAAAGAACTGGCATTGCGTAGAATGAGTCTATTAGAAGTAGCTCAGGTACCTGTATCTTATCCAGCGTCTCTCGCGCAAATTCAATTACTGATGCTTTGGTCACGAGCAGGGATGGCTCGATTGTTATCTCATTCATGTGTACACCAACTTTGTGAACAAATGGTCGCATTCCAGATTCATCCAATCTATGGTCCAAGAACTCAGCAGAAAGTCGACAAAGTGCACCGATTATAGCATCAATCATCAATTTTCGGTATTGCTCATAGTTTGTTGTAGTCTGCATCGAGCTCAAGGTCTTCAGCACCTCTCTCGTTTTCGCAACAATGATCCCATCGTCACACTCATGAATACTCAGCGTGTTGACAAACTTTGTGAGTTCCTCGTGCTTCTGCAAGAACGGCCAAAATCTCGCCGTGAGAAGATCGACCTCTTTGCAGAACCGGTAGAAAAAAGATTCATCATTCGTCTGAGAGTGAAGCAGTTCTTGCCAGGTGAGATCACTAGAGTCGCCGAGTAGTGTGTTCACTTTATTGAGCGAGTCTTGCACCAGCAGCTGCACCTGAGGATGTTGTACAATTGCCGAAGATAGTGTTTCGAGCAATTGGCTGCACTCAATTATTTTGACTGCCATTGACCAGAGCTGTTTGCATTCCTGAGTCGCTGAAATCAAGGAAAAGGGCAACTGAAACTTCATTGACCTTAGTGCGTCCACATCTTGCCAAATGGACAAACTGGATCTATCTAGGTTGACGCTGACTTGGATGATAGGCTGGTGTTGCGTGGGAGTCTGTAGTGAAATAAATACGGGGGCTTTGAAGTCGGGGATGTAGCCAGCAGCAGTCGCACACCATTGTTTTACTACCGGAGTTGGATCGGTGCGGTGGTTCAAAGCTTCAACGTCTTGTAACAAGGCCTGGCTCTCGGGGTATTGCATCCAATCTGCGCCGAGGATTTTTTCGATCTTTTTAACAATTTCTTCAACGCGAGACCGGATCTGTAGCAGCCATGAGGTGTAACCTGTAATTGATGGGATAAGCGACACACTAGAGACCTTATGTGCATCAGAACCGTAGAACTGTGACTGGAGCCTAGAGTTTAGCACCTCGATATCTAGCCTCACTGTGTTTAGTAATTGTGGCCGATATGTTCTCACAACAACGGAAACAGCCGGGCGGTCTGCAAATGCCTCATAAAGACCCAAAACACTAAACATCTGCGAAGAAGAGGTCGCTTGGGTCATTTCGTACTGAAGGTTTTCTGCGAGTTTAGCCTCTAGAGAATCCATAGCATTAATATGTGACCGCAGTGTCCTCTTCCACTGCTCCTCCCCCTCTTTCGTGAGGTCGTAGAGATGGTGGCTACTGATTAGGTGTTCATATGCATGTCTCAGGTCGTCTTCCATGGATTTAAGGCTTTCGGATTCCAATATATCGCCCTCGGATAGGTGCTGGAGCCCGGATAACGCCTTTTTCTGAGCATCCCGTGAATTCTTTATTTGGTCCAGACGGTATAGAAGCGCGTCTTGAGATGACTTGATCTTGATTGTTATAAATCTTTCGCCCCTTTTGCGGATGACTTCTCGTGAAAGGTTGGTAAACTCTCTGATTTGTTCCTCCCATGCTGATTGACAAGATTGTATAGCAGACATCGTCGCATTAAAACTATCATCATTTGCTTCCAGCAAGGAAGGCTGAGATGAGATGACTTCGATGACTGATTCAGTAAATGACTTCGAAATAAGCTCTACCAGCTTGATACAGCGCCAAACGGGGTATGAGCTTGGGCGCAGCTTCTTGCTAATGTGGCCAAAGACTGCATTTATGGCTGACTCTATTTCTGCAAAACTGGAAGCTTTGGAAAATAAGTCTAGGGGGAGATCCCTGAGCAAAACCTGGATCTGTTTGATGTTCTCCTTCGCTTCGAAGATCCCAGTGTCGGCTGGAAATCCCACAGTTGCATGGAATCTCCGTCCGGCATTGAGAATGTCAATAGTCCTTTTCACGCCATCCTCATTTAGCATACTGTCCAAGCGCAAAAGAACGTTCTCCATATTAGCCCAGAACTGCCTCTCATCCTCTGCTGTCCCAACAGAGGGATCTCTTGTGGCTTTTACCAGCACGCTTATAGAGCGTTTCCATTCATTGAGCATTCTTTGCAAAGAATTCAGTGTTTCAGTGTCTTCAGCAAGGACTTCTACTGGAGTATTGCCCTTTACACAATCCGGCAGCCTAAGATCAGGGACCTCAATGTTTAAAGTGTGTGTGAGATGCATTATAGACCGTTCCAGCTCCTTGAATTTATGTTTTGCGGTAGCAATGGCATTAAGTGAGTCTCGATTACCGCTTTCTTCCAGTGCTGAGCTGCCACTATTCCTGACTAGACTTTCGAAGCACGGCCACACCAGAAACTGGAAAATCAAAGCCAACCCTTCTGCTCCTGGTGTCGTAGGGCCATTAGGAATGGTTACCGGGTAAATATTCGAGTAGCTTTCAGTATCGGGGTCAATTTGCCCAGACAATTTGATCATTGCAAGTACCAAGTCGGAAGCAGTGGCAGGAAACGTATTAGAGAATGCTAATTCAAATGACTCGTCTGAAGACCTAAAACTTTCGTCGATATCCCGGTGTTGCTCAATTTTAACGATAAAAAGTACTGCGGGTTCATTTTGCTGAGAGAATTCCTTCAATGCAGAAATGCTTGAATTGTCAAAGCGATGTTCTCCCAGCTTTAACGTGGTAAAGTCAGCTAGCGACCGCTCAACATAGTGTAACAGAGATCCAGTAGGACCCTGATCCGACATATCTGCAGCCTGTATGCCTAGAAATCGCAGTTTGCTGTATTAATTGGCAGGTCTAGAATTCTGCTTGTATTTATACGATCTGAATTGGTGAGCTTCCAAATATGTATGAATGTCTTAATTCCCAAGACGCGTCCTCAGCGCCACAACTATACATTATCCGCCACAAATCGCGTGCATGATCAGGGGTCAGTTTAGAAGCCAGTGTGAATACACCATATGCTACCATTAGGCTGTATCTTGAGCATCTCAAACCCATTCAAGCCTGTTTTATGGCTGAGTCTACCTTAAAAGTACTCTTGAGGAGAATTGCCTGGGCAACTCGCCGTAAATCGGTCGAACACTTGAACGTGGCCTTCATGCTCAGATTCAATACTAAGATTTCCCTGGCGCTACTGACTCGGCTAAGCATTTAATTATACAAGATATACCTTCTTTTTGCATAGTTGGAGTTGTAACATCCCCATAACCTTTGCCTGGTCCATTTTGTGGACCACCAGCCAAGGGTTAGCTAATGCCGCAGGACAAGCGGAATCGGCGCTTAAAATGCGGGGTATGCGCAGTGTACTTAAAGACATAAGAATAGCTCTCTTGCGGGGTAAGTCTTACAAAAACAATGCTTTTGCGTTCACGACAGCTACCTCAAGCGTTCTTACACAGATATAAGTTTTTCTCTGTCGCTTCCCGTTCGAGTCGGAAGCATCTCCAGATAGTAGAAGTTGGCGTTCGGGATGGACTTCAAAACGAGCCAGAGGTCGTCAGTACCGACACGAAACTACGTCTATTAAAAGATCTGGTACAAGCCGGAGTAACTCGGATCGAAGCAACTTCGTTTGTTTCTCCAAAATGGGTCCCCCAGCTGGCAGATCATGCACATCTCATGGAACTGCTGGCCCAGTGCCCGGAATTCAGCGCTGGAAACGGCGTCCGGCTCTCGGTTCTAGTGCCGAACATGCGTGGCCTCGAATTGTTGTGCAATGTTCTCGATAAACTACCGGCGAAAATGGACGTAGAAGCTTCAGTTTTCAGCGCCTGCAGCGACGGCTTTTCAAAAAGGAATATCAACAAATCGGCGAGTGAGGGGCTAGAATGTGCGACTGAGGTAGCCAGAAACGCCCTCTCGGCGGGCTTACCTGTGCGCGGCTACCTCTCGACTGTAGTACACTGTCCATACGATGGATTTACTAATCCCTTGACTGTACAAAGCCAGGCAGAACAGTTGGTAGATGCAGGCTGCTACGAGGTCAGTCTAGGCGACACAACCGGTGCTGGAACGCCCTTGCAGATAAGAGAACTATTGTCAAAAGTCACATCCTCAGTTTCATCGGAAAAACTTGCGCTACACGCTCACGACACCTATGGACAGGGCGTTGCCAACGCTGTCGAGGCCCTAAACCATGGTATCTGTACCTTTGACGCGAGTGTTGGCGGATTAGGAGGATGCCCTTATGCCAAAGGAGCCAAGGGAAATGTTGCCACTGAAGATCTGGTCTACAGCTTCGAGAGAATGGGCTTTGTGACCGGACTTGACCTTGCCAAATTGAGCACTGTGGGGGACTATATAACAAAGTCACTAAACCGGCCTCCATCCCGGGCAGGAGCGGCCATTCTCGCAGCGATGACGTAGAAACCAAAGGAGATTTACACAGGTTGTTCTGTATTGTGAAAACTACATAATTAATTTAGCACAAAGCCATACCGCTAAGGGAGACAAGGGGATAACAACAATGGTGTACACCCTGCAGGCGATGTGATTGCCGCCCTCTTAAACGATACTGTCGTGTGAGTTCATGAGACTAGCGGAATTTGAGACGAAGAAAAGACTTAGTCGTACTTCTTGCCCATAACGGCGTTGGAGCCGTAGTAGACGGGTGCGACAACGCAGGTGAAGGTGAAGAGCGCGTAGAATGGGTACACAATAAGTTTTGAGCGGGGCGAGCGCATCCACAGGGGAGCGGAGCGGCGGGACTGGTAAAGTTTCTGGTACTCGAGAAGGCGGTTGGCCATTTTTCCTTTGAACTAGCAGGTGTGAGTTGGAACTTTGGCTTACATGCACGACCCCGTCGTATAGCCATCGCTTATTAAGGTCAGCCTTGCAATTTGACGGTTGGCTACTGGGTATCGCCATGTAATCGCTTAGTCCGCCAGCACCTGCAGTATCGCGACCTAACACACACCCTGAAATATCAAAGGGTGTTTTCTTGGTGAAATATACATAAATAAATTTAGCCTTTCCAAAATGGTATAATTTAAATTAAGCAAGCTCACCAGCTATCGTCCGACGCTAATTCAACAACCTCGCATTCATCGTAGTCAAGTTCTTGGTCGCTTTCAGAGCCTGCCACATCGATTACTTCGTTATCAGACCCGTCGTACCTTCCAAAATTGTGGAACTCATTCTCGTCCAGGTCTTCCAACTCATCGTCCTCCACAAATGCGCGGTCTGAGCTGTGCTCTGAATCCTCATCGCTATCGCTATCAATTGTATTGGAGCCCCGTGCTATTGGCCGCCTAGAAGCCGGTCTTGCTGATGCTGCCCGCATCTCCTCGTCTGACGAGAAGATGTCTGAACCAGACTCATCACTATCTGTAGGATGGCAGCGCCAGCACCGTCCATCCTCAATCTCCCAGTGGCAATGTACACATCTTTCGACCTGATCCTCAGCATCGAAAAACTCCGGCCCAATTGGCTCGTACTTGAGCTTCTTAAACTTTTTGTCCAGTTCCTGCTCTTGCCCAGAACCAGGGTGATCGAGACTCTCTTGTGACGTAAATTTTTCTTGTAGGTGTTCGATCGCTTCGACAATCGTATAACTACAGTATGGCCTGCTAGTTACCTGCGCACGGCACTGTGGACATGTCATCGAGCGGGGGAGCCACTGTAAAAGGCACTCGCCACAGAATGTATGGCCACAGCAAAGAGTATAGGGCGTATTATAGATCTCACAACAAATGCCGCAGCTGAAAACGTGCTTCAACAAGTGATCCGTGTCGATGGACATCTTTTTAAGTATAGCTGATCCGTGTTTGTGGCCGCTACTGCCAGGAAGTTATCACAACCTGAGGCCTCTGGGCACGGCACGGCACTGCGCCGGTTACTGTGGCGAAATAGTGGCGCGATGTGAGGCGCAGGGTGTCTGCTCTATTGATCGGTTTTGTTTTTAGTGGATTGATATAGAGGTATATATCAGCATCTATAAAGAGTTTAGAATATCGGAGTGGTGCTTGATATGGTCTTCAGCAAAAGTGCTGATGAAAAAGTATGAATGGTCGTAACCTTCTCTGTAGTTTACCTGCAGATCGATCGAAGGGTTGCTCTCTGCAGATCTTGCAAGATTCTCGGGAAGTAGCTGCTTGTCCTTGTAGAATTGGTCTCCAGTTCCAACATCTATCAATATTTTGACGTTCTTGCCACTGTATTCTTTTGCAAGCTCGGTTGCATCGCTCTTTTTCCCAAGGGTATTGCTTTGAGATCCAAAGTAGTTTCCAAACGCTTTCTGGCCCCATGGGCAATTGACAGGGTTACAAATAGGCGAAAATGCGGACACACTGTTGAAAATATTGGGGTGTTTGAAGTACAGAGTGAGAGCGCCATGCCCGCCCATCGAATGGCCGAATACACCCAGTTTGGTCAGGTCAAGCTGCTTAAAGTTGCGGGAAAGAAGCTGTGGGATCTCTTGAGTGACGTACTCCTCCATTCTGTAGTTCTTGGACCAAGGCTCAGCAGTAGCATTGATGTAAAAGCCAGCGCCAGAACCGAAATCCCAGGAATCGTCCTCGCCTGGAAGATTGAGGCCTCGAGGAGAGGTATCAGGAAAGACAATTGCAATATTCTCCCTAGCAGCAAATGGCAGAAAGCCGCCTTTCTCTAAACCATTGTTGCCGGAGCAGGTTAAGCCAGCAAGGTATAGCAAACAAGGAACCTTGCTCCCGGTTTCGGCCTTGTCATCGGCTGCTTTAGAAGGAAGAAATACGTTCAAGTCCATTTTGCAGCTGAGAACAGAAGATGAGTGCGTGATCTTCAAGATCTGGCCGCCAAAGGACTTTATTACCGCATTGGTTGTAATCTCCATTGTGTTCAAGGCAATTTGTCTAGTGATGATTGGATACCTCGGCCAGACAAGACAAGAGTAAGCTGTCAGCAACGAAGCGAAGAGCTATGCACCCTTCCTGCAAGGTGGCCCAAGGGTGCATAAAGGACCCCCAAAACCAGCATTTTGATTTTCTTTGTGTACAAAAAGATTAACACTATAAATAAAGGCTTGTGCAAAGCAGTTTACTGCAGCAAAAGCACTGACTCCAAAAATGATGTTTTAAGTAACCGTATCTGTTCCATTACGCTGGAACAAACGCTCTCATTATGAGCTTTCAGTGCAAGCCTGAGTGATTCAGGGAACTCGCCATTGTTTTGGCTCTTGACAAACCGCTCAAGTCTTATGGTAAACTGCTCATCAAAAACAAGCTGGGGCTTATCATTAAGCACTGTCTCCATGAACTTTTTCACATCAGCTCCCGAGCTGAACTTGAGCCAAAGCAGCTGATAGAGGGAGACGGTATCGTGGCAACGAATGTCGTACTTTTGGTTATCACTCTGCAATCGCAAGAAATCCACAATATCTTCCGCTAAACTCATATCGTGGGTTTTCGTGCTAATGAGCTTCGAAAGGCGCGTGAGATGGATCCTGTCATGCGATGAAAGGGGGTATTCAAACAAATACGCCTGGATCATCTCTGCGGCAGCACTTGGGCTCTCTTCGTTGGAGACAAGATACTCGAGCATAGAAAGGTCAGTTCCGGCACAGTGTAATGGATAGTCAGAGTTTGCAAGGCAATCGCGCGCTGCTAATATGATGTCAGTATCGCCGGACTTGACAGCGCTCTCGAACATAAACACGTAGTAGCGGTATGCTGGTTTCAACCCCAAATTGCGCATGTTTTGTAGCACTTCCATGGCAGCAAAGTCATCGTGCTTATGTACCGCCAGGCTGAGCTGTTTCCAAAAGGGATTTTGCCTCGTTGAAAGTGCAAATTCGGCAGGTTTGTCATTCAAAAATGGACTGGTGTGCCCATTTAGCTGAATCTTCCGCTTAATATCAGCAACATCAGAATGATACCGCTTCCAGATATCTTCCCGCAAAGAGGGATAGAGCTCTACTAGGCATGTAATCAAAGCTGTCATTCCTGCAAGGCTCACATCCATGTGGGCGTCTCTGCAGATCTCTAACCATTCAGAAGTCATGTTCTCCGGGTAAAAGTGAGGGAGGTGTGCAAGAACAAGCGCAGTGAGAGATGGGGGTGCTCTTAAACCAATCAGTCTGATATGTTCTGCTGTTTTTTGGACACCACTAAGATTACCAACCGTGCAAAAGTGGGTAAATGCAGCTCTGTAGGGTGCAAGTGGATTAAGTGTCGCTTGCATGCTGAGATCACCAGAGCTGGACCCGAGCTTTGATGTTTCAGATATTGACAAGACTTGCCGTCCCGTCTGTAGTGCTTTTTCAAACTCCTCAGCCAGATAAAGTTCGAAAACGTTAACCTGCAGAACAGCAGGATGCCGCGCTAGTCCCTTTGCTGCACATAGATCTTTTACTTTGAGGTACATTTCTTTTTCACGCAATGTCCTCAAGCCTGTCAGCGCGCACCCAAACAGATTTCCTAATTCATTCGAAGAGAAGCCAGCATGAACAGCTGCATTCAGGACCTCAACAATGTCTTCAGCGCTGTGGGAGGCCCTTGCACTCCGGTTGATAAACTGGTATACCGCCTTGGAGCCAATGACTGGCATCTTCTTCAATAAAAACGCCTTGGCGGCCTTGTAGTCGTAGATCATAGTAAGTCCTCTAAGCACCCATCTGAGCGCTTTTGGAGACTCTTGTAATTCAATATTATTGTTCATGATTTCGAGAACTTCTTCAAATTTTTTACTGATAACAGCAGATTTCAGCTTTTCTAACGCATCTGGCACATTTCTTTGCTCAAAGCTGCCTTGTTTAGTTAATTTCCCCTGCTCAGAGCGAATTTCCAACGTTGCAGTGCTCAAAGATGCTAGCCGATGCTGGGGCACCCGCAGCTGACTAGATCGCGACAGCCACAATAGTGCAGTGCCCTGAAAGTTTGCGTACTTTAGTTGTCGCGCATAGATTGCCGCAGACATGGCATTTCGGTACTTCAATCAATGTCTTCAGCCTCTATTAATCCGAACCACCTCAGAGAATTGGGACTTTAGACACGACAGGGTCAGGCTTAGGGCTGGGATCAGGGTAAGGATCTGTGGTGAAGTGAACAGCATTCTATGCCAATCCACTCAAAAATCTATAAAATGCACCAGAATCACAGGCAAGACCGAAGTATATGGTAGCCGAACGCCTAGTGTCTCAGGTTTTGTGGGCGAAATCAGAGCGCATGGTGCAGAGTATGAGGGCCTTTTAAAGTAGCTAGCTTGTAGAACTGACTATTTTGCTACAATTCAACATATAAATACTCATTGGATTCACAGTCTTGGTGGTTACCTGCCCATGATGAAAGGTAATGCCCTTAAGTAGCCTTGTCTCCTTATGCATAGTTCTAATTCAATAAATATCTGGTTTTGTCACTTGATGTTGCTGTATATGCAAAGTAAGCTATATCGTGTCTTCAGTACAAGATGAAATCTCCTTTGATGTTCTTATATCAGCTCATCTATATTTGAGAATTTTACAACGAGGTAAGAAGAATAGATGAGTGTAGTTTCAATAAATGCTCTCTCACTTAGGTTTCGGTATATTGATGAATTTGGAGATTGGTTATCATTAGTTCTACATTAAAAAGTGTTGTCATTTGAGCTAAGCTCGCCAGGTCTTTATCACCTCAGACTGCGGCGCAGGTCACAATGTACTTAGCTTCGTTGTGTACCAAAGCATCAACAGTGCGAATAGCCTTGTCGGAGTCGAGGCTGACATTGATAGCAGCGAGAGCAGCGTTGACAGAGGCGATCTTGTTGTTGAGCGAAGAAACGACTGAGCTGTCTGTGCAAGGGCTCTCGATATTGACCAAGCGTGTAGCCATAGCCAAAAGACGGTTCATCCAGCCAGCGTAGTAGTCGAGCCAAGCCCAGAAAACGAAGGGCTTGGAAGTTGTGTTGGTCACAATACCGACCCAGTAAGCAACGCTGCTACCAAAGTGCTGAACCAGTGTGAGGTAAGTAGACACGAAGCTCTCAACTGCGGAGAGAGCAGAGGACAGGTCACCAGCATTCAAAGAGGTGTAGTGAAGCAGAGATCTGGAAGCAGTAAGAGGAACAGATGTTGCCTGTACAAATGCCAAGCTAGCCTGTTCGCCATTGGGGTTGCCAGAGGGAACCATGGAGATGATAGCAGAGATTTTGTTTCCGAAAGCGGAAGCAGCTTCAGCCACGGCACCTACGTCCTGACCAGCAGTGTAAGGACAGGTTGATGCAACAATAGTGGTACATTGCGATTCGACAGCCTCTCCAGTACTGGAGGCAGCCTGAGCAGGTGAGCTAGTAGTCTTCGAAGTAACCGAAGTACTAGTAGAAAGGGAGGTGACAGCAGGAGATGGCGTGCTTGCGGGCTGAGCACCGGTTACTGTGGTGCAAATAGTTGTCTTACCAGTGACTTGAGTGCCCCAAGTCATGCTGTCAACAGTCTTGACCTGGTTGCCAGAGCTTAGCTTCTGGTTAGCTTTGGTGATGTAACTGTTGACCTTGGAGACCTTCTTGTTGACATCCTTGGCATCGCCTGTATCGAGACAGTTGCGTTCGGCTGCAGCGATGCGATTAAGACCCGAAACCAGTCCATTCATCTGGTCGGCGTAGGTGTCAACCCACTTGTAGAGCTTGAAAGCGTCGTCGGAAGAGGAACCCATCTTCTGCCAGTCCTTGACATCATCTTCAAGGATCTCAGCCAGCTCCTTGAACTCATCAAGGAAATCCTCAACAACCTCGAGGGCATCTGAAAAGTCGTCCTCCTTCAGATTGGCCAAAGTATTGAGGTTTGCAGCAACGGCTTGAGGTGCGGCAGTGGCAGCTGCAAGTAGACTGCTGGCGCTAGCAGTGCGGGTCTTGTCAAGGGCCTTGCTGATACTCTTGATGTTATTCTTCCAGACAGAAGCCGAAGTTTCAAGGGGTTTCAAGTTTTGTGAGTCGCGGTAGGGGCAGTTGGTAGGAATAGAGGAAGTCACACAGCTGACTGACTCGTCTGCTCTTCCCTGCAGAGGAATTGCGGCGGCGAGTGCGAGGATACAAAGCTGGGTAATTGTGGTAGAGGATCTCATGTTGATGATGGTCTTAGATGGGAATCCTTGGTCCTTATAAGCTTTTTGGGCTTTCGGTACTTGGCAAAAAATCCTTGGCGTACGCAATACATATTAATTGAAAAATCCCTGGCGTGAGTAATATCCATTTATAACTGAAACTACCTTGATGTCTTGGCTCAATCCGCGATGTAATGTTATATTTGGAGATGTCTTGGCATCGACAGACTTCTTTGGCACTGAGTGCCACGTTGGGATGTCACCTTTTAGTTGGGATTCACTTAAGCAGAAAATTAAGAGTATCACACAGCCTCGAGAGCTTGTGAAAGGCTCTAGAGTAACGTGCTTTAGAACTCCTCTCTTGAAGCACATTCATGATCTCTCAAGACTCGAGATTGATCCTTGAACTTCCGGCCTGCCTTGGCGCGGGAATATGCATAGATATGTGAGGTACCTGCAGGTTCTGTGGGGTCGACAGATCACATAGAGCGATGACGACATTTGCTCACGAAGTCCCGCAAGTCGTGCTCCCGTGCCAGTGATTATACTTGTAGGATACTTGGCGAACACTAAAGTAAGGAATTAACGCTATAGTAAGGAACCAATTCTGTACTGAGGAACCAATGCATGGGAATCTAGGAGTTCGACTCAAGCACATGATCAGGCGCTAGCTTGTTTCTCACAAGATTGCCCGAGTCCTCTCCCATTCCTTGGAGAATTTAACAGAACCTATTTTAATAGCTACACTGCTCAAGAGAGACCGTGAACAAAGCATGCGGCCACAGGCCAGACTTTGTCTGCAGGTGACTATGCATAAGATGTGTGGCCGGAAGCCGCATCAATATGGCATCTCTAAGAGCATCAGAAAAAACCACAACAATTAGCCTAGATACTTTCACCCTCCTTCACAGAATGATAACTAGTGGTGATGTGCAAAATAAAGTAATGCTGTTTAGAGCTGTCCAAGTTTATTCGCACTCGCCGGGCAGACTCCATCATCTTGGCTCTTTCCTCGGCGATTACCGATCAATATAGGGCAAGGATATGACAGGAGCCGCTGATGTGTGCCAAGACAAAAGTCCTCATATTTAGGGCCAGAATGCGGCTCGCTATTTTTGAGTATGTCTTGTCATCGAGCCATCCACGATGTCGGGCTTGAATGTAACCAGTTGCTACTGAATGATGTTCGGATGATATAGTAGAGGCATTAGAGGACATGAAAGTAGAGGCTATGCTTGAAAGAAGGTTCATCTATTTATGAGCGTTCTTCTCGGATTTCCTCTAGAAAATGATTTCAACAGCAGTCGTGTATGTTCGATATAATCTAGGCTTGTATCGGATGTCAACCCTGCCGGCCTGTGGGTAATGAACTAGCAAGTCCATTGCAGCATGCATCAGTCATATGACCATAGTCAGTTTTGTAGCACGACAGCATGTGGACCTTATCGTCAAACACAAGCCAAACCAACTCTTTTCTCATGTCCACCTGTTTCTCCCTTCAATATCGATTGTGTTTCATGTTTTGATGTGCATGTATGGACTCTAGTTCAGACTCGGACTTTTAATTGACATACCTTTTTTGCCGTTTAGATAATTTTGTCAATAGTAACTATAGACGTGCAGTTAGGTATCTATCAAAGACTATTGAAGTACAATTGTGTATGTATCAATTTATACTGCAGAGCAGGTGACGATGTTAAATCCGACATTGTTATTCGTCAATGCATCAACAGTACGGATAGCCTTGTCGGAGTCAAGGCTGACATTGATGGCGGCCAGAGCCGAGTTGACAGAGGCAATCTTGTTGTTGACAGAAGTGAACACAGTGCTGTCAAGACAAACACTCTCCATGTTTACCAAGCGGGTTGCCATTGCCACAAGACGGTTCATCCAGCCAGCGTAGTAGTCGAGCCAAGCCCAGAAAACGAAGGGCTTGGAAGTTGTGTTGGTCACAATACTGACCCAGTAGGCAACGCTGCTGCCAAAGTGCTGGATCAAGGTGAGGTAAGTAGACACGAAGTTCTCGACCGCAGATAGAGCAGAAGACAGATCACCTGCATTGAGCGAAGTGTAGCGAAGCAAGGCCTGGGAAGCAATAAGGGGAACAGATGTAGCCTGAACAAGTGCCAAGCTAGCCTGTTCGCCATTCGGGTTGCCAGAGGGAACCATAGCAATAATCGCAGACATGCTGTTTCCGAAAGCAGACGCGGCATCAGTCACGACCTTCATGTCTTGGGCTGCGGTGTAAGGACAAGTAGAGGCGGAGATAGTTACACACTCAGAACTGGGCTCTGTAGACGTACTGGAACTGGATGTGCTGGTGGTCGAAGTGGATGTGCTGGTAGTAGAGCTGGAAGTGCTAGTGCTCGTGCTAGATGTGCTGCTGCTGCTGCTGCTGCTGCTGCTGCTCGAGGTAGTCTTTGCAGGCGACTCAGTGGTCTCAGCGGCTGCGGAGGTGCTCGTAGAAAAGGAGGCGGCAGCGGAAGAGGAAGTGCTGGCACCCTGTGTGCCGACGACGGTAGTGCAGATGGTTGTTCTGCTGACCTTGGGACCCCAAGTCATGCTGTCAACAGTTCTCACCTGGTCACCAGAGCCCAATTTTTGGTTGGCCTTGGTGATGTATTTGTTGACCTTTGAGACCTTCTCATTGACATCCTTGGCATCGCCTGTATCGAGACAGTTGCGTTCGGCTGCAGCGATGCGATTGAGACCCGAAACCAGTCCATTCATCTGGTCAGCGTAGGTGTCAACCCACTTGTAAAGCTTGAAGGCGTTATCAGAAGAGGAGCCAATTTTCTGCCAGTCCTTGACATCGTCTTCGAGGGTCTCAGCCAGCTCCTTGAACTCGTCAAGGAAATCCTCAACAACCTCGAGGGCATCTGAAAAGTCGTCCTCCTTCAGATTGGACAGTGTGCCAAGGCTTGCAGAGACAGCCTGGGGTACAGCAGTGGCAGCTGCAAGAAGACTACTGGCACTGGCTGTGCGAGTCTTGTCAAGAGCTTTGCTGATACTCTTGATGTTCTTCTTCCAGACATCAGCAGAAGTTTCAAGGGGCTTCAGATTTTGTGAGTCGCGGTAGGGGCATTTAGTAGGAATAGAGGAAGTCACACAGCTGACTGACTCGTCTGCTCTTCCTTGCAAAGGAGTGGCAGCGGCGAGTGCGAGTAAACCGAGTTGAGTGATTGAGGTAGAGGATTTCATGTTGATGATGGTCTTAGAAGGGGCCCCTCCTGGCCTTATAAGCTTTTAATTCCTGGTAACTTACAGTAGCAATAGTTAGATAGTCTTGGCATATGTAATACTCAATTAATTGCAACAGATGGATACATGTCTTGGCCTATGTCGTGTTGCATCTGTATTATCTATTTGTGCGGCTGCACAGTCCTAAAAAATAAACCTCGCCCTGATACTAATTGTCACGACGTGTGTTCCCCAAATTTCCTATTAAACAGGTATAGCAGATCTAACGTAATGGTTTCAATCGGAGATATGGACGTATACGTTTGTATCAGGGATGATCTCTGACATTTATCTCATGAAAAAAGGTCGGTAAATTCAGAAGGCCTCTTTTGAGACGACTCATGACAGTCAGTCAGTTTGTATTCAGTATACGCATGCTTATGTGAAACCTCTGCTCCAACGACTTTATTTAGACTAATTCCTCACTGCCAAGACCCTGCCTATGCCAAGGTCGAAATGAATTATTGAAATTTTAGCCAGCAATACAAAGTTGACTGTAGAGGGTGAAAGTAGCGTAAGTGCAATTAATTTGTTTGCGTGGCAGGGCTCAGGTTCCTTAAAAAAACTGATTCATCATTAGACAGGAAGCCCACAGCCGTTCTTGTCAGAGCGGAGTAATCAGGATCTTGCATAACTGCCTGCGCCAAGCGTCCCCGGACTTTGCCTGCAGCACCGGCTATGCATCACATCTGCACGTCTTGAGCCGCTGTCAACTAAAAGTGTCATGGCATCTTAAAGAAGAATGAGTTAGCTCTATACATACTTGAACAGCTTCTTGTAATGGCATCCAATATACCTTAGTCAAGTCATATTTGAGAAATAGGGGGCTGGTTTTGTTGCCAGGTACTGTTCGTCATCTTGGCATGTGAATCCTCGGCGATTACCGAAATCAATTAAAAGAAGGTTCACGAAAAAGCCGCTGGTATGCGCCAAGAGTGAGAACCTCAACAATTTTGTGGTCCTTCTGGTAGGACTCTGTCAATTGAAAATCATAAAGAGGCACTTAGTCAAAGTGCCCATACCATGAACAGTATCTTCGAGGAAACTGTCCGAGCTACCAAAATATTAATACATTTAAATCACTAATCTGTAAAATAGAAGCCAAATTGCTATATTATAAATTAAAACTACAAGTGGTACTACGTCAAGGACTGGTGGTAGCAGTTACTGAGCGCAAAAAAGACTACAGCTTAAACTGCAGAGCAGCTGAAAATGAATCCACCTTCATTATAGGTTAAAGCATCAACAGTGCGAATTGCCTTGTCAGAGTCGAGGCTGACATTAATGGAAGCGAGGGCGGAGTTGACAGCAGCAATCTTGCTGTTCAGCGAAGAGAGAATGGAATTATCTGCACAACCTCTCTCAATATTAACCAAGCGTGTTGCCATAGCCACCAGACGGCTCATCCAACCAGCGTAGTAATCCAGCCACGACCAGAAAACAAACGGCTTTGTGGTTGTGTTTGTTACAATGCTGATCCAGTACGAAAGACTGCTGCCGAAGTGCTGGATCAATGACAGGTAGGCGGAAATGAAACTCTCAACTGCAGAAAGAGCAGTAGACAGATCATAGGCATTCAGAGCGTTGTAGCGAAGCAAAGACCTAGAAGCAGTTAGAGGAACAGCAGTTGCGCGGACAAGCGATCTGCTAGCTTGAACGCTGTTGGGGTTGCCGGAAGAAACCAGTGCAATAATTGCAGAAATACTACGGTCGAAAGCTGATGCAATATCGGTCATAACCTTCATGTTCTGAGCAGCTGTAGCTGTATAAGGGCAGGTAGAGGCCGCAATAGTAACACACTCAGATTTGGTGCCTTCGGCTGTACTGGTGCTCGAGGAAGTCTTGGTATCTTTTGTCTTAGTGGTAGAGGAGGAAGGTGTGCTTGCAGGTTGGGTGCCAGTGATCGTGGAACAAATAGTTGTCTTGCCACCAAACTGTGCGGCCCAAGTCATGCTGTCCACAGTCCTCACCTGGTTGGCAGAGTCCAAATTCTGGTTCGCCCTGGTGATGTACCTGTTGGCCCTTGAAATCCGCTTATTGATATCCCTGGCATCACCTGTTTTGAGACAGTTGCGCTGAGATTCAGCCAAGCGGTTGGCACCGGAAACAGTCCATTCATCTGATCAGCGTAAGCATCAACCCACTCGTAGAGCTTGAAGGCGTTGTCTGAGGCGGCGCCAATATTCTGCCAGTCCTTTGCATCGTCTTCAAGAGTTCTAGCAAGGTCTTTGAACTCATCAAGGAAGCCTTCAACGGCGTCGAGGGCATAGGACATGTCATCTCTCCTCAGATTAGACAGAGATTTGAGACTTGCAGAGACGGCCTGAGGTGCGGCAGTGGCAGCTGCAAGGAGACTGCTGGCACTCTCAGTGCGGGTTTTGTCAAGAGCCTTGTTGATTTTCTTGATGTTATTCTTCCATACAGAAGCAGAAGTCCTAAGAGGACGTACATTCTGCAAATCAACGTAAGGACAGGTGGTAGCGATTGAAGTTGTTCCACAACTGACTGACTCGTCTGCTTTTCCTTGTAAAGGAAGGGCGAGAGCATCAGCAGCGAGTGCTAGTAGCATTAGATGGGTGATTGTGGTAGAGGATTTCATGTTGATGATGGCCCTAGATGGGGCCTTTCTAGCCTGATAAGGTTTTGGTTTTCGGCAAGTCGCGAAGGCATTAAATATCTACGCTTGGCGTATATAATGTCCATCATGTGGAGATTTAATTAAGTTCACACGTCTCGGCGCTATTTACAGAATCAGTCCGCATCTGAGGCATTCTGACCTCGTTCATAAGAAAAATTCCGGTAGCATCTAAGGCATTCTGACCTTCTCGTTCACGAGAAAAATTCCGGTAATATATTAGATGGCATAATGTCTTGGAACATGTAGAATTTAATTGTGGTGATATCATTTGATTCTTGATCTTGTAGGTGCTTTATGCATCCGGCTACCTGCATGATTAATTATAAAGTCATATCTATCCCGCAGATGACACATGTAGCCGAAGCATCATAATGCCAAGTAATAAGATTGACATGTGGCCTGACATTTGCGACACAAATAGAACATCGCTCTGGCAACGACTCAGTAAAGATCGACACAGACTCTAGTTTTTAAAAGAAGATAGATGCACGAATCATGATGGTTAATAGGAACTATCTGCATGTTGAAGCCAATCGCACCCCTGCCGGCCTTTCTTGCCACAACAGGCGTCAAAACCGCCGGGGCGTGAACATGCAGCAAAAGACCCACCCCAGACTTTATCTGCAGCTGCGCCTTGGGCCTATGCAGCATGCACTAATGTCGAAAGCCGCATCGAATTGTCACTGCTATATCAACAATATTGTGAAATTTGACAGAATCAAATTCAAACAGATTATCGAGTGAGACTTTGGTACATAGGTAATAAATACTCTTTAAAAGATCAAGGAATGAGAAATTTAGCTAATAGGCAGGCCACTCCGTCTTGGCTTCCTCGGCGGCGTATACCGATAGAAAATTAGCGGTAAGGGTACTACAAAAGCCGTTAGTGGATGTCTAAATCGTGATTTCTGCTTTCTGGTTTCGTACTGTTGGATAGGCGTACTGGCATTATTTAAAAAAGAAATTGCTTCAGCTTGGCAATATTCTTTTAGCTGCAGTCACCTTAGACTTCTCGGAACCCAGATACATGTTTGACCCTATAGACTTTTCAAGAGAATCGAATTACACTTGTTTTTCAACTACTCTTTCCCTTTTGAATGTCGAACTCAATCTTTTCGCAATAGATCACTATTGTTTAGACTATGTCGAAAGGCGACAGCCTTTAAAAAATTGTGCGGTATGTATTAATTTAGACTGCAGAGCAGGTGACGATGCTGAATCCGACATTATTATTCGTCAATGCATCAACAGTACGGATAGCCTTGTCGGAGTCAAGGCTGACATTGATGGCGGCCAGAGCCGAGTTGACAGAGGCAATCTTGTTGTTGACAGAAGTGAACACAGTGCTGTCAAGACAAACACTCTCCATGTTTATCAAGCGAGTTGCCATTGCCACAAGACGGTTCATCCAGCCAGCGTAGTAGTCGAGCCAAGCCCAGAAAACGAAGGGCTTGGAAGTTGTGTTTGTCACAATACTGACCCAGTAGGCAACGCTGCTGCCAAAGTGCTGGATCAAGGTGAGGTAAGTAGACACGAAGTTCTCGACCGCAGATAGAGCAGAAGACAGATCACCTGCATTGAGCGAAGTGTAGCGAAGCAAGGCCTGGGAAGCAACAAGGGGAACAGATGTTGCCTGAACAAGTGCCAAGCTAGCCTGTTCGCCATTCGGGTTGCCAGAGGGAACCATAGCAATAATTGCAGACATGCTGTTTCCGAAAGCGGAAGCGGCATCAGCCACTGCACCCATATCCTGAGCAGCGGTGTATGGGCAGGTAGAGACAGAAACTGTAACACACTCAGACTTGGGCTCTGTAGAGGTACTAGTGCTGGAAGCACTGGTTGAAGTGGTAGTGCTGCTGCTGCTTGTACTGCTTGTACTGCTTGTACTGCTTGTACTGCTTGTGCTGCTGGTAGCACTTGATGCACTACTACTGCTGCTAAGTTCAGTAGACTTGATGCTGGTAGGCGTACTTGCAGGCTGTGCACCAGTGACCGTGGTGCAGATAGTTGTTTTGTCACTAACTTGAGAAGCCCATGTCATACCATCAACGGTCCTTACCTGGTTGGCAAAGTCCAGCTTTTGGTTGGCCTTGGTGATATACTTGTTGACCTTTGAGACCTTCTTGTTGACATCCTTAGCAGCACCTGTCTTGAGACAGTTGCGCTGAGATTCAGCCAAGCGGTTGGCACCGGAAACAAGTCCGTTCATCTGATCAGCGTAGGCATCAACCCACTCGTAGAGCTTGAAGGCGTTGTCTGAGGCGGCGCCAATATTCTGCCAGTCCTTTGCATCGTCTTCAAGAGTTTTAGCAAGGTCCTCAAATCTATCAAGGAAGTCCTCAACAACGTCGAGGGCATCGGACATGTCGTCTCTTCTCAGATTAGACAGAGAGTTGAGGCTCGCAGAGACGGCCTGAGGTGCGGCAGTGGCAGCTGCAAGGAGACTGCTGGCACTATCAGTACGGGTCTTGTCAAGAGCTTTAGTGATACTCTTGATATTATTCTTCCACACAGAAGCAGAAGTCTTAAGAGGTTTCAGATTTTGCGAGTCGCGGTAGGGACAGGTCGTAGGAATAGAGGAAGTCACACAGCTAACTGACTCGTCTGCTCTTCCTTGTAAAGGAAGGGCGAGAGCATCAGCAGCGAGTGCTAGTAGCATGAGTTGGGTGATTGTGGTAGAGGATTTCATATTGATGATGGCCTTAGATGGGGATCACCTGGACTTATAAGCTTTTAGTTCCCGGCAATTTGCGATGATAGAATGCCATTTCTCTTGGCATATGCAATAATTCCATATACAAGACATGTCTTGTCGATGTCTTGGCTCATGTCTCGATGCATCTGTGGGCTTGGGGTCCTCAACAGCACAGAGTATCTGCATCTGGTTTTTGTGCCACCGCGTCATACTTCATTTTTTGAGCAGAGGATACACAGTCACCAGATGGATTTTGAGCTTACAGACGAATGTGATCAGAATTATTTCACAGGACGCAGCTCATGGCAGGGATTGCTGGCCAGTCGGATGCTGTGCTGCACATTTTGAGTTGGCAGTCGCTGACATGCGTGATATATGCATACTGACGTCAGTTTTCTGCAATCTATAAAAGGCGATTCTCTCTCCAATATACTAAAAATATTCTCTTGCTTTACTCTAAGCTTAGAAGTTCCTTTTGTCATGGGTAAGATAGGTCTTGGCCTTAGTGAAGACACTACAAAGAAAATTACACGGTAAGGACTTGCATATTGTTAACACCGCCCGGCCGAATATTATGATCAGGTGTGTAAATGATTGTCCAGGAGTTCCAGAGAATTGGCCAGCTCATTTCTCCAATGGTGTTTTACTTTACTTACTGCCAAGGATTTTAATTGACAAGTGACCCCGGACTTTGGCTGCAGCTGCATTAATGCATTGCATGTAGACCTGGCAAGCCGCATCAAACTGACCCTGCTGCGATCGGCGGAATATCAATTTCGATCGTTCCTCGTGTGACGTTAGCTAAGAATCGATAAGTATAAGTTAATGTTGAGGCTGTCTTCTAGAAATGACATTTTTTAACTCTTGAATGCCGAGCAACAATCCTAACGCTGGCATGTTTATCACCGGCAATTCCCGAATTTAATTAATTGACAAGCTTAAAGCCGCAAATTGCGCCAAGAACAAGATTTTTTAGAACCCGCCTGTCGCATTTTGGCCCCAAGTTTGCGGCTAAGTATACAACTAATAATTCAACCCCTCGGTGAGAAATAGGAAAGCCTTGTATCATGTAACGTTTTGCCTCGGAAAACATGCTGCGCAGTGACCAGCATTTACTCTCCGGAACTCTGCTGTTTTTAAGCCCTCTTCCAAACGCTTATGGGTCAACTTCCTCCCTGAAGAGTATTAGGGTAAACTATTTCCCAAGGCAGGCACATTGAAGCGTGCCTCTAAGTCTTTATTACCACAGCACAGGACTTCAAATCCACTTCTAAAGTATTTATGTCTACAGTTAGTCTCATACAGGCGACTCTGAATATATCACAATACTCAGAGCCAAATATAATAGCATTAGCGGTCAAAAAGACTCAGTCGCGATTCCAGGAATAGCCCTCTGCAGTGACTTCTATTTTCTCACACAAAATGCATCCATTACAAGAGAGACTTCCGAGCCCCGAAACTTCACGAGCATGTCTTTGATTTTACATCATTTTTTCTCTCCACTGACTTGAACTTCCAGAATCATGGTGCAAGGTCGGGTGGAATCGTATTGCAGACTAACATGCCTCAGGCTTTCAAGTTAAACAGTCTTAATATGCAAATAAGTGTTCACTTTATTGCAATATCTAACTTCTCTTTTGTTGGCATTTTTTTTATCATTGGCGGCTGCCAAGGTTTACATCGCTGTCAAATATCAGCACGTTTTGGACACTGAATTTGCAGACATCAATGGTCACCCCAAGTTTGTAGGCCGGACTAGCCTGGCAAATGCAATTGCAGCTGGATCTTAGCACGGCAGAGTGTGTCAAGGCTTTGATCAGGGTAATCACGACCGAGGAAATGAACTTAACATTCTCTTCGCCGATGCCGGCAACGGTGTTACAGTAGGCTATGAGAACAAGGTGTTTAATACAGGCGGTTAATAATGTCTTTTTTGCGAATGTCAGAAGTATCTTGGCGCTTCATTTATCGCTACAGCCCCTTTTGGCAGCTGCTACGCCCGACAAAGACACTACCAGTGTACTCTTTGCAGGCTTTGTCGCCGCTTATAACTACAACTAGATCTCTGATGTTATGCCGTGTGCTGCCTTCAAGGCGGCTGTCCATGATTCGAACACTATGCTTACCGAGTGTTTTTTGATAATGCTAGGATAAGAGTCGATGCACTCGCTTGTGAAGAATTCCCAAACGTATATCACACCGCCCTTCCAATTCTGCTCGGCGATGAAAATAGGCTAGTAGAGGTTCCCTGCCAGAGGAACGGCAAGCCTTTCGACATTCAAGGTACCATAAACTACCTAGCTTCAGAAGCGTTCCCATATATAACTGGTATGATCCAACATTTGTTGGCATGTAATTTATCTACAAACGGGTCTGCATGTCTGCATGTAGGGTCAGAATATCCCGCTTGTGCCGGCCAGCCTCAGGATATCGCCTGGTATCGTACAATCTGATTGAGTATACTTTTTTCTTTTGCTTAATCGGTATGGAGTGCTTCCTTTGATTATATTCTCATTCCAGTTTAGTATATATACACAGTCATCATCAATTAGACAAGATGGGCCCAATTGATAAATCAGCTAATTTGGGTGCGTATGTCCAGGCTCAACTTCTGGAGAATGCCAGCTACCCAAATGTTAATGCAGGTATTTGTGGGGTACATATGGGCGAGGGTACGGGGAAATGCCCTCAGAGAAAACGCTCCCATAGAAAACGCCAACTGGAGAAGTACTAGCATGGCAGTTAGCTTTGCTCATTATGATACAGATCAAGGACCTCAAATTTGCATTGATAAACGGTGAAATAGTCTGAATCCAAGCAATGCCCAAGCCTACTGATCCAGCACATGATTACATAATATATTATTGTATTTGGGTGACGAACAAGTAGACTTGAGCTTGATCAACTGGCACTAAGCCGTTCTGGCTAAACTGAGCAAAGCCGATCCAAAACTACTGCCTTTTACAAAATTTCTACTACAAGTGTGAGTACGCTCTTGTCTTACCCAAGATAGCTGGCGTCTTACTCTGCCAGCAAACAGGGCCTTGTGGATGTATGAAGACAAAGAAGATCAGGTCTCGTGCCGCGAGTGCCAACGGGGCAATAGCAGCGATACAAACAGAATAGTCTTCTGCCACAGCTGTAGCACACCATATCATCAGCTCTGCCACCATCCACCCATTGACAGAATTGTCATTGAAGTTGCTGATGCTCAGTGGTTTTGCAGCGCATGTCAGGCCAAGCAGCAAGAGCTTCCTTTAAGAACAGGAGTTTCAGGTCAAGACCTCGATCCTGCTGTGCGCAAGGCGTATCTGACCTCTTTAACAAAGTCACAGTTGGTACAGCTAATCCAGTATGCTGAAAAATTACACCCTTCTATCCCAATCTATTCGCCCAACACTTACGAGCTTGTTACCAAGATCCAACAGGAGAATGCAGAGAACCCGCTGCGTGGGAAGCCAGCTTCCGACGCGAACGAAAATTTGCTGGTCGAGGTTATTCGCGACAAACACCCGGAGGGCATTGAGATGTCGGAGATTTGGCCCGCCGTAGAGGCCAAGCGCAAAATCCCAAGCGATGCGTTTTTCAAGCACTCTGCTTCTCGTGCATTGCAGCGTGCTCGCCGCCGTGGCAGGGTTACTCTGGATGGCACTCGCTACTTCATCAACCCAGATTATCAGCCCTCAAGCGATGAGACTCTAAGCCAGCTACTGGAAGCAGACGATGATGTTATGTTTGGTTATATGCCACTACGGATGGTTGTTGGTTTCGAAGTCCCATGCGTCGAGGAAAGCGAGGTTTTTTCACACAAATCATACCTGGTTTCGTGATCTGCCACAGTAGACGCTCGTCACTTGATCGCAGTTCGTATCTGCCCCTTTCAGCCTGCTATTCATAACAAGAAGCGTATTAATCGACTAAGCCAGCTGCTACATTCCAAATAATTTATTTAAAATTGATACAGAAACATACATATGCTTCCGCATATATACCCAGACTCATTCACAGCCTCATTCTCAGGCTTGGCCAATCTCAGTGCAGCCTGCCGTTGTTCGGCATGTCGACCGTTCTCGCTCTCGAGGTCAAGGCATAGCGTGATCTTCGCATGCAGCACAGTCCCCGGCAAAATGGAAGAGAAAGTAGTTACTATTTCTAGATTGAGACATAATTGGCTCAAGGCTCTTGAAGCAACCAGTCATTTACACTCGAACCGGGCCTTCAAATGCCTTTTATCAAGCCGTGAGCAAGCAATCAAGATGGCTCTACGTGACATGTGCTGCACGACCGCGGTTTGTAGACATTCTTCTCCATCACAACATGCAGTGACATGCATAGAGGAGTTGGATACAGCACCAGTGCACAGTAAACACTATATGGATTTTCACTAACTCACAGAGGTATCAGCCTAGTCCAGATTTTGACTGAGGACAGAATTTTATTATAACTGGAAGCACAGTATATGTCAAGCTTTAATCTTGTTATTACATCCGAGGTAAGTTGCAATTCAAGGGGTTGGAGTATTTATAGTTGCACCCTGCCGCGATAGGTCAAATACTATGAGCGCTTCAACCCTAGCCTAGACCAGTTTTTTCAGGGCAAAGAGCGGTTGTCTTTGCCTGGGTAAGGCAGTTTCCCCTTTTTGACAGCCTCACAGAGATCCTCTAAAGGGAGAACAAGCATACAGCTGACTGGTCCAATGAAAAATCAAGCTTAGTACCTGCGAAATCTGTGTAGAGGGCGAGATCACCGCATTGTCGCCAATTGCTGTAAAGTGCGTAAAACCCATCCATTCTTGAGCATATAAGCTAAACACTCAGAACCGTCCGCTGTTTGCCCGGCGCTCATTCTAGGAAACTACTTCTCCTCTCGAGCTCGCTTGTGCAATCACCCTTACCTGCTGCAGAGTATGTACACAAAAACGAGCGGTTGCAGAAGAACGTACGCGACGCGTTTCTCTATATTTACTCCAGATATCAAACAAACAATATATTTAATAGATTTTCAAAGAGGCTAAAGATCTTCTAATAAAGCGAGTTGATGTCCAAACGGACTGGAAGCAATCCAAGTTCAGTGAAAAATGGTGTGCACGGCCGATGAACAATACCTGCAGTTCTGTTCTCAAAATGTGATACAAACACTATCATGGTTAGGGTAGAAGATCGAATTCAGCTTTTTAACTGAAACAAAACAGACGGATACATACAATGAGCCAGCTTCCAGACTGTAGTTTTTTGACATCAGTACTCTTTGATCAAGCTAGATATTGCCCTTGAGTATGCAATCGCTCAAATGAGTCTTCTAATAGGATGTTTACATGTAATTCTGATGCACACCATAGGATCAAGAGGAGGCTTTGTCATACTAGGTGGTGAAATACCGGCTACGAGGCTCCATCTCTTGGCCCCCTTTTTGATGACATAACTGCATACATACACATTGGACATTCAATCTTAGCAGAGGTATGGTGGCATAGGATATTTGGCGCAGCATACAAGGGAAGGTTGGTCAGTGAGCTCCATCAATTGAATTGGGCTAAAATTTTGAAATTACATATTTTCTAATACTGAATAACATACTATGCAATTGTGCTTCAAGAATTGATTGTTTCTGCACCGAGTGTCTTGCGGATATGTTTATGCACTTTGCATATTTGCTTATTCCTAGAACCTGCATCATGTATAACATTCCAGCATTGAATATGTGGAATGTAGGCGCACCTGCTGCATCTTGTTGTTTTTTCTTGGATATATAAACGCAGGGCCCTGGCCATCAATAGACATCCTCTCTTTTGATCCTCACACTCTTTTCTAATGTACTCTAAGGTTATTGTTGCCGCCGGTTTGGCCCTCGCTGCTGCTCAGAACGTTACTCTGACTAGCTCTGTCCTTGAGACCATCACCTCTTGCGAGCCTGGTGTCACTGACTGCCCCGTTGCCCCCGTCGTTGTTGTCACCTCTTCTGTCCTTGAGACCATCACCTCTTGCGAGTCTGATGTCACTGACTGCCCCGCTCTTGTGCACTCCAGCACCCCCGTTGCCCCCGTCGTTGTTGTCACCTCTTCTCGCCTCGAGACCATCACCTCTTGCGCACCTGATGTGACTGACTGCCCCGCTCTTGTGCACTCCAGCTCCACCCCCGTTGCTGCTGCCACCTCCAAGGTCACCAGCCCCGCTGTTGTTGTTTCTAAGCCTTCTGCCAACGTCACCTCTTACACTACCGTCTACGCTGGCAAGACCCTCACCGTCGTCGCCACTGCTTCTTCTTCCCCTGCTGTCGTCGCCGTTGCCAAGGCCTCTTCTAACACTACTGCTGTTGCCGCTGCCAACGCTGGTGTTGTCGCCAAGGTTGCCCTTCCTGTCGCTGCCGCTGCCGTCGGTGCTCTTTTGCTTTAAGCGATCTGAATGACATCCCACATACCCCCATATAATATTATAATCAACGAATAACCTTTCATCACACTTCTGCCCGTTCATCTTTTTGATTGTTTACTGTTTACTGTACACTCCACAGACAGTTGGGACCAAACAAGGTCGTGCATCTGTCTGTATCGATATTGCTAAGATGGCTGACGATGAGGAGGATTTTATGCTGAGCGCGGACGAAGACGACTTCGATTTTGGGTACGATAGCGGCGGGGATGATGCAATTGACCAATCGCTCGAGTCTGATGGCGCCAGTTCCGAGCATGAGAATCAAAGCAGCAGCATCCCTGGTTTAAAGAAGAGCGGTTCAATAACCAGAGAAAGTATCGAAAATAAGTACTACCGCGGCAAATCTCACAGAGAAGACGATAAGGCAAAAGCACTGCAGCTATTCCAGGAGATTATCGACACTGAGCCACACAGCGAGTATGCGGTAAAGGCGTGCAAGCAGTCACTAAAGCTCTCACCACGAAGGAACGATATGATGATTTCTACTGTGCGCTCATTGATCCAAGCGGTGTTCAATGCCCGTTTGCCGCCATCGTACAAGGAGTCCTCTCTATGTGGCACGCTGGAAAGGCTGGTGACACAATGTGCGTTTGATCCTGCAGAGCTGTGCCAGTTGACGCTATCACTGATGCCAGAGCCTACTGAAATGCAGCGCGACATCTATGTCCGGCTACGTACCAAGCTGCAACTGTTATTTGCGCGGCTGTTGCTCTTGCAAAAGGCCACATTGCAACCAGCACCCTTGTCTGATTTGCATCCCTGGGAAGCTGCCTCTGCGTTGATTGAATCAGCGCAGACATTCCTAAGCGGCGTTGATTCGAGTTCTGATGGATGGAGGACAGGCGTCTACCTGGAAGCGCTGGCGCTTCAGATGCAGCTTGCTCTTGCCAAAGGAAACAATTCTGAAGCCGAGGACATCTATCACATTGCACGGGACATCAAATCGCAACTCGTTCATCCACGGATCCAGGCAGTAATCTGCGAGGTTGGTGGAGCCCTGGCACTGAGACGAGAGCAATGGGATGCTGCTAAAGAGCGGTTCTTCAAATGTTTCAAGTTTTACGATGAAGCCGGCGCCCAAGAACGGCTCAAGATTTTGCAGTACTACGCAATTGCCTCTTTGCTGACCGAATCTGGCCTCGATCCGTTTGGGCTCCAAGAAACAATGGTCTACAAGGATGCGCCAGAACTCAGACTGGCTGTGGGGGTGGTCAACGCTTTCAATGGCTCAGATACTGCAAAATTCCAACAATCCTGTGACCAGCTTCTCCACACTTTTGGCTTTGACTCTACGGTGCTTAACTCCACGGTGATCACTGCATTGAGACACGCATACGCTAGACAGACGCTGCTCAAGCTTGCAAAACTGTACTACTCGATCGAAATCTCGCGGCTGGCAGATAAAGTGGCACTTTCGGAACCAGAAACCAAGTCGCTGCTGACCACGCTGATCATCGATGGATCTTTGGCAGAGTTTCGATTCGACGATACCAGAAATGTGGTCGAAAGAAGCAAACACGGCCCGATTTACCTACCTGTTGCTCCCTTGGACCAGCGCGAGTCACAACCGCTTCATCCTCAGCAGAGCGACAAGGTGTCCAGTAGTAGTTCTGGTGCAAGCAGCAGTGGAAGCAGCCAAGCCCGTGCCTCTCAGCTGTCTTCAGACGTGCCTGTTCCCAAGTACTTTCAGCGGCTCAGAGCAGCGACTAAGCAGGCCAAAGACGAAAACCTAATTCTCCAGGGCACTTCTGCGTCGGACGCCCCGCCCAGTCTAACCAAATTGAACATTGTTTCCAGTCACCATGCCACCATACAGGAACTGCTGGCTTCATACCGCAGTTTGGACACAATCTTGTCAAGCCATAGCTGAAGCTAACTTATAATTTATACAACACTTCTAAACTCTCGTTGAACCCAACGTTTTACTGGGCCTTGAGATGGGCCTCAGTGGAATCCTGTGAAGCAGGAGGGGATGCAGAAGCCTGTGGGTGGGGGTGGTGGTCGTAATCAGCAGCGGCAGGTGCCCATGAGAGGTAGTCTCTGCGTACCTCGACGTAATCATAAGCAAACTCACCAATCTGGTCTTCATCGATACCGCGGGCCTCGCCTTCTTCGCTTACACGCAGCTTGCATCCTGGGATATAGTTGATGATGTACGCCAAAAGTGCGGTAACCACGAATGCATAACCACAGCATGCCAAGGTGTAGACAACCTGTTTGTAAAGTGCAGCGTAGTGGTGTGAGAGCCATCCGGTCGTGGCGCTCTCAGTAATGCCGTCCAGCTCGACGATCCAGTCAGAGCCAAACAATGCATTGAAGATGAGACCGATAATGCCGGCAACGCCATGCTCAGCAAAGGTATCCATAGAGTCATCAATACGCAAAAGGTACTTGATCTGAGTACTGAAATTGCACAGTACGCCAGAAACAGCGCCGAGAATGACCGAGGCCCACAGGGGAATGTAGCCAGATGCTGGGGTAGCAGCAACAAGTCCAGAAATCATGCCTGAACAGATTGCAACGGTAGACCATTTACGCTCCAGGCGCCAATCGAGCAAGCACCAAAAGAATGCACCGAAAACAGCGGTCAAATTGGAATTCCACAGGGCGTATACAGCGCGAAGATTTGCACCAAAGGCTGAGCCGGCATTGAAAAACAGCCAGCCAAACCACAGCATGATGGTGCCCAATGTGACCATAGAGACATTATGAGGGCGGAAATTGAGCAGCAAGGTTTCCTTTCTGCGACCAACAACCATAGCGTAGGCAAGACCGCCCACACCAGCACCGATCTCGACCGGCCCACCGCCAGCATAGTCCATAACTCCCCATCTTGCGCCGGCCCATCCATCTCCGCCCCAGGCCCAGTAGGCAAGCGGGGCATAAACAATTGTTGTCCAAGCAAACACAAAGATCATAAACGGAAAGAGTCTTGCTCTCTCGGCTGCAGCACCAACGATAATTGCATTAGTGACTGCACAGAACATTCCCTGGTAGGCAGCAAATAAAAGTTCTGGGTATTTAGCATCCTCAGCGTCTTCCAGACAGTGCCGAAGAGCAAAGTGATGCAAATTACCAATAAAACCATTGGAAGCCGTTTTGGAAAATGCCAAAGAGTAGCCCCAAAAGTACCATGTAAACATTGACATGGCGCCTGCCATCAAACACATCCAGATCATGGACAGAGCAGACTTGCGTCGGGCCAAGCCAGAGTAAAGAAATCCGAGGCCTGGAACCATCAAAAAGACACCGCCGGTGCTAACCAGCAAGAACGCCATTGCGCCCGGTTCATATGCGGGGATAGCCATTTGCTACTATCTGTGTAAAATAGAGTAACTTGTGCGTTTGTAGTGTCGGCGAGAGTTTACTGTACTCGCTTTAGTTTGAAAAATAAATAAATAGCAGTCTTTTTGTTCGAGAACCACTGAAAAATTTGGTGATCTCTTCAACAATAACAAAGCAGTCAAACGGGTGCTGTCAAGGAGCACTCGAAAGCGAAAGATAGAAGAGCCGATAGACTTACGGACGTTGGAATGCAATGAAAATCAAGCAGAACAAGCTTTTTGTCGGCCGAGAAAAAATAATATCAATATTGCTTTCGAACGAGATTCAAAAAGATCTGCTGATAATGACTGTGCGGCGGATGCAGCTCTGGCGTGGTTAATAATGCAACAAACCAGTGCCTTGCATGGGAATTATGGACTAAACTCGGAGAATCGCATGCATCAAGGTTGTTGATTGGGTGTTCTTTATCAACAGGTTAGGGTTACGATAATCAGAGATAGTGGTAAATCACTCGAGACGCAGAGAATTGCCTCAAAGAGAGAAACGTACGCGCCCTCTTGCATTCAATAGATTAGCGTCCTGGGCGAATATAGTTACCCGGGCTTTATGGAATTAGAATATATCATCGCGAGTCGGGGGTCCAGATGCTGCGGAGACGCCTCCGGAATTAAAAATTTACTCCGGCACGTGCCCTGGCAGCTCATGTGACTTTTTGATAGCTCGCACGACCCCAACCTGCCCGCCGACAGGACTTAGTAATTGACGATGCTGCTCGCCGGATTAAGCGGCCTAGAATTGGCTGGCTCGGGCCCCACATTTTGACAGAGGTCTCGCTTCAACCAGAGAAAAAAAAACCTCAATTAGATCAAGATAAGATATAAAGGCTGTTAAAGAAAAGATTAAATATACAGCATTCATGCTTTAGAACCAAATTACACAAAGATGTCGGGACACCTGCTAGCATCATGTTCCTTACGGCTGATCCAGTAGGCTCCAGTAGGCTTGTAGTATTCCCTGCCGGTAACGGGGTGTGTTTCCAAAGTAAACCACCGGGGCTCCCATTGCTCACCGGCAGCCTCACGTTCCTGGCGGGCCTTACGCTGTTTCTGTTCCACCGCATGCTTGAGGTCGGCTGCTTCGTCGTAGCGACCCTCCTCCATAGCACGCTGGTCAGGGCGCAGACGAGTATCAGTAGGGAAGAGCCATCCACGAAGGTTGTCGGGCAGCGCATTCAAGGTGATTGCAAAGTTGGTAAGATTGAACGGTGCAGGGGTGCGGTTGTGTACCTGCCAGAGCAGAAGACGACGCTGCTGGCCTACCTTTGTGGCAAAGATCTTGTCATTCCAGGCACCACTAATGGTGTACAGCTCTTTGCCAGTCTTGTCAGTAACGGTACCGGAAACATGGTAGGCTGAGCTTGCTCTCCAGCCGCGGGCCTTGAAGTCCAGCGCACACTTGATGCCAGTTGTGTGGTTCTCAATGTTCATCAGTCCATGGTTGTCAACAACTGGGTTGCCGATGAGAATGCCCACGACCGATGAAGTAACCTTGCGGAAGGAGTAGAGCTCCTCGGCCACATCTGCGCCGGCATCGGGACGGAGGTTCAAGTACCACAGCCCCAAGGGGTTAATGACGAACGAACGGCCGTTAAAGCACGAGTCAACGTTGGATTGCCCATAAAAGTCCCACTTGGGGGACTGAGCATGAAGAGCGCCAATGGGAGGGTGATGGGAAACTTGCTCGGACATGAGGCGGAAATTCTCATCGGGACGGCAGTACTCATAGGTCTCACCAAGCAAGGGGTTAAATGGCTTGGCGATACGGTTGATCGTAGAAGAGTACGAGCTGGCGGCAAAGGCTGCAATGTAGGCCATACGGAGTCCCGGGTCGTCAATTGCGCTTGCGGCCTTGTCAAGGAGATCAACATACTCCATATCTTCTGCAGAGCGCTGAAGAAGACTGCAGCACTCGTTGAAAGTAACAGGGAGCGTCATCTTGGTCATATCCTTTCCAATCAAATTCTTCAATGTAGACCAAAGAGAAAGCTTAGGACGGTTATCGGCTGCAAGATCCAGCTTGGCACGAGGCGGATCCTCATATCCGTTGAATGACTCTTCACTAAGAATGCGGTTTTCAATTTCCTGCTGCTGCTGCGATAGGTGAGAAGTACTAGACTCTGCTGCTGCTTTCGGTTCAGACTCAGCAGCGCCAGGAGCGGCAGCAGTGCTGGCAGCACTAGCAGCAGAATCTGCACCTTGAGCGTCTGACGGTTGGTCGGTCTCGCCAGCGGCAGTTGTCTCAGATTCGGCATCACCTTTCCAGTCATCAACAGTGTCGTAAAAGACATCGCTGTCGTCAGAGTCCTGGTCGTTGTCTTTTGAAGTAAGCGTGAATACCTTCTCCTCGAGCTGGTTGTTCTTGAGCTCAAGACTCTGAACCTGTTTGGCCCAAATCCGCTGAGCGTTCTCTGAGCGTTCAAGCAGACCGCGCAGCCCCTGAACCTGCTGGAAGTGGAACTTCTCAAACAAGTTCAAATCAACAAGGAGCCCATCGATATTGTCAATACTGGCCTTCAGTGCAGCCAGTGTCTGTTCATCCTGGTGCTGAGGGATCAGAACTTCAATGACAGATCTGATATCCTTCATCTGGGCCTTGATGGACTCAATAGAGGGTGCACTCTTCTCATCCCACTCATCCTCGAGGCTTTCTCCATCGCTCTCACTGTGCTCAAAGGTCTCAAGATCATTATCAAAGCCGGCATCGGAGAAATCACCGCTAGTCCGGCCACCTTGATCACTAGCATTGTCAGGCTTGATCTGAGCTTCTGACCTGGCCTGGGCAGCGGCGGAGGCGGTTGGAGGGCTTGGATGTCTGAGGGAGTGTGTGGTCTGCTCCTTCGGATCGATGCTAGCGCCCTGAGCAAGAGAAACCTTGCTGGTGTTAAGGTTACGCTCAGAGTGAATGGATGCTTCTGAATGCCTGCTGGCGCGAGAAGCGCTGCGACGCAGTTTCTCCAGGTCCTTGGCAGAGGTGATTGAAGTTTGGAGAGACCAAACCCACTGATTAGCCTCTACTGGGTTGTTAGCCCTCAAATGGACCTTGTTCTGGGGCGTTTTGATCTCAAACTTGCGGTGCTCTCCAGAGTGAACCTTGACTCTGGCATTGCGCATATTGATCGAACCTCTGATGACATCGTCGGGGTTCTTCATGTAAGAAAGCTTGTTATTCTCCAACACAAAGTATCTGAGTTTGTAGCCAGACGTAAAGTTTGTCCATTTATGGAGATATCCACGCATCTTTGGAGGACCATGAGGATCCTGGCCCTGAATGGACTCCACAAGGATTGCCTGCGACTTTGCAGCGTTGTTCAACAGCCGTCTAATATTCTTAGACTTTGTAAGGTCAGAAGCAAGCCGGCCCTGGCTGTCCTTGATGAGCGGGTTGCCACCATGTTCAAGGATCAGTTCGACCAGCTTCTCGTTGTCAGAAGCAGCACTGGCGTGCAAAACCGTCATTCCAGTATCGGGGTTAAGGCCATTGATGTCGATGACCTCGGAAACGCGCGGGTTCTGGAAAGTGTCAGTGATTGTGTCGAGATCCTGGTTGTTAAAGGCTGTCAAGAGCTTTACCGCTGTATCCTTGATAAACTTGGCCTGGCATCTAGTCATAAGCTCCTGCATCTTCTCAGTAGTGGCCACATCGCAGGCGGTAAGGCCCTCGTTGTTGACAATAGTGTCGTTGATGGTCGGCCGCTGAAGTAAAAACTCAGCAATGTCCAGTCTATTCTGGAGCGCAGCCAGATGCAAGACTGTATTGCCCTTGTCGTCCTGAGTATTGATATCCCTGTTGAGCTTCTCGTACTCGTTTACGACCTCTTTAAAAACGGCAAAGTTGGCAACCGAGGCAGCCATAAACAACGCATCAGGCACAGAGGACAGCTTGTAGAGTTTGGTCAGCTTGAGAAACTCTTCAGGAGTCTCCGCGCGCAGAGCATCATTGACTTTCAGCCTCAGAACAGAGACCTCTAGCTTGTCGGACATGGGGTGTTGAACTTTTGATCCAGTGAAATTATAGGTTTGTGAAAGGGTCTTGTTGTTGGAATGTTGCTCAACGAATAAAGCAGTTCGATGTTGCACTATGCGGAGTTAAATTGACAGCGATTCTGCAACAGTTGATCCAGACTGAGTGGCTATTAAATGAAGTGCCGTAAAGTGTAGATTGCTAAACTGATTTGCAGTGTTGCTTGATGCAGCGTGCTTATAGTGGTCAACAAATGTGCTCCAACCCACACTCCCACCTTGAGCTTAGCTATGCATGCGTTAACTTGATTTCGACCACAAATTGCTCACAACATGCATGCCATGACGTCACCGATCAGGTTGCTACACCATCCCTAAACAGCACCTGGCGAACAGAATAGCAGTTGAATGTACAAAGACTGTTGTTCTATATTGCGACAGAAAGTTCTGCCATTGAGTTCGTGCACGCCTTGTAAAAACAGGCGGATATATATGTTCTCCGATGCGGACAACTCATGTAATGTAGATCGGGCTCTCGCTAGCGCAGCCTCGTTCAGGTAACCCACCATTATCGCCATTCTTGTTCCGGCCGGATGCTTGGCTCAGAAAAGCGAGCGAGCGAGCGAGCGAGCGCGAGCGCCATTACTAATGATTGTGAAATTCAGGTTAGTGTAATTCAGGTTATGTCATACTGGGGTTCGCAGTGACAAAGTGGCCGACCACTCTTATTTGGACCTTCTTTGGCAGCTAAATGTTAAGAGCGTCGCAGCGGATCCTGGCTGCACGGTCGCTAGGCACCAGAGCGTTCAGCTCTGGTATGAGCCCTAGAGACGAGAAGAGCGACAAGCCCGCTTTCAACCTTGACAACCTCCTGGGCCGTCTTGATGCGATCAACAAGCAGGCAGCAGAATCTCGTGGAGCTGCCGCTAAAAGAACAACCGCAAAAGACGCGGGCGCTGGTAAAAACCAAGGCGCGAAACGTTTTGGCAAGCCTCAAAAGGATTCAAAGTCTGCTGCGCCTAAATCACGCGCAGAGGGCAAACAACCATTTGTCCCCAAAGACCGCCGTAGCGACACCCGCCCACCACGCACACAGTCACAGTCACAGTCACAACCGCGGTCACAGACACGCCCACAGTCGCAGTCGCGGCCAAGGCCTGCACAGCCTAATTCTGATCTGTCGTCCAAGACTGCTTCTGCAGCATTTGGTGTTGGCAAGGATTCAGGCAACGCTGTCTCTGGAGAGAGACAAGCCACCAACAGAAGCATGCCCAAGATGCCCCTGTTTGCACTGCGCGATGGCGAAGAAGCAGCCGACCGGCCCTCTGGTGGATTTGCTCCTCGCCGCAGGGCTTTCCCTCCAACCGACAGGCAGCACCGTTTTGTGCCCTCAAAACGCAGCGATGACAACAAGCCCAGAACTCCGTTTGGCACCAGAACCGCGCCCCGTGGCGTGCGTCGCCTTACACGCACCAGACAGCGTTCAGAAGGCGATGGCAAGCGTGCTGGCGGCCGCTCATTCGACTCCCAGAGCTCTATCACGCCGCAGCCAATTATGGCAGCCGCCCAGGCCAAGGAACTTATTATGAACAAGGTTGGCACTTCAAACAACCGTATCGAGGTTTCAGAGTACAGCATCGAGTCTTTGGCCAAGTACTTGCCGCGTACCGCGCTGGCATACAACAGCACAGTGTGGAGGACTCTTCAGTCTGCCGAGGTTGCCCAGCCGCGTTTTGCCGGCCAGCTCAAGAACGACTACCTTGTTCACTCCAACAAGGACTTTGGTCATGCCCTGAACTCCAACCCTTCGTACGATTTGGAACAAAAGGAGCTTATTGCAAAGGCCGCTTCTGGCAAGATCACGCCAGCTCAGCTCCGTAAAATGATCTCTGCTTAAATTTAGTTAGTTAATTTTTTCCTACTCGTGGCTTTTTCACTGCCCTAATGTTCATAAAGCGTGTATTTCTGGCTTTGAATTAACGTTCATGCACAGTGCTGCACCTCATAGTCTGGGGTTCACCTCACATAAATCTTGTTTCTAGATAACCTATTTGGGGACTACAGGCGGTAGATTGCTGGTCTTTACTCTCAATGTGGCTACAGAGGCGTGGATTAGACAGTGAAATTGAAGATCTGGCAGCGGAAACACCCGAATTGGAGACACTTCTTAGCGCCACAGAGGGCGACGACAATGGCAACGACAACGGCAATGGCAATGGTGCTGGCCCTCTAATCAAGTACCAACTATCCAAACGCGCATGGTCCCGGCTCTCTAGACCGCTCCAGCGTCTGCCAGATCCTTCGGCGCTGAGAACTGAAGACCCCATAACGGGCCGGCGAAACCCGCGAGCATTGGGGCGATACCTGTTGATTCCAGAGCTAACAGACTTGCAACAGCACATGCACCGATCTACACGCTTTGCCTGCTACCTGGCTCGCTGGGGGCTTCCAGTTTCTGGGTACCTCCCGTCGCTGGCCAAAGTGCCGGCTCGACAGATCAAAACGGCAGTTGTTATTGGCGTGCATGGATATTTCCCCTCCAGGCTGACCCGAGCACTTTTGGGTGAGCCTACTGGCACCTCAATGCGGTTTGCTAATGCCGCTGGAGACGCTGTTGAGGCCTGGGCCCAGAAACAAGGGCTCACGATCGATGTAAGTAGAGTGGCCCTAGAAGGAGAGGGCAGAATCGACCACAGAGTCGAAACACTCTACCCAATGTTGCTGGACTGTGCTGAACAGATCAAAGCGGCAGACTTTGTGTTCTTTGCAGTGCACTCTCAGGGATCAGTAGTGGCCACTCACCTGATCTCCAGGCTGATCGCCGACAACATTGTCCTACCTGGTTCAAAGCATTGTGTTGGGCTGTTGAGCATGGCTGGCACTTGTTTGGGGCCCATGCCGGGGCTCAACAAGACCTATGCCATGAGGGCTGTCTCCAAGATTGAGCATGATTCACTTGCTGAACTTTTCCAGCTACAGGATCAGAATTCCAAACTGGCGCTAGAGTATCAGGATGCTCTGTCGTTTTGCCTTACCAAGGGAGTTAGATTCACCCTCGTGGCTTCGGCAGATGACCAGCTGGTGCCGCTTTATTCTGCGCTGGGTGTGCATGTCAAGCATCCTGGAATTGCTAGAGCGGTGTTCGTTGATGAAGAGTGCGGCCCAGCAGGATCGCTCAGTCCTTTGCTGCGTCTGTTGCTTCTGCGGCTCAATGTTGGAGAATCCGACTTTGGCGTGTTAAAGGCGATTTCCGGACCGCTCGCTGGATCCTACACTGGTAAGGGCCACAGCAAGCTCTACGATGCATTCCGAGTATACTCGCTTGCGGTTGAGGTCCTTACTGAGACCTCACCAGCTGGAGCGGGATTGACACCTATGTTCTACAATGTAAACGTCGCAAGACACCTCACCGGGTCTGCAGCACAATTCTCGCTGTCTAGCTCGCTAACACAGTGCCTTGCACACTCTCAAACCGACAAGCGATTCAAACCGCTGTGCGACGAGCTGGTTGCATCGCTTCCAGACTGGCGGCCGGAGACAGATGGTCTAAAAACCCTCAAGCTCTGCCTCAAAGTACTCAATCAGAGTCAGCCAAAGCTGTAATTAATTTATATATTTATCAAATTTGCATTAGACATATCTAGCTCTCTTCATATCGTGGCCGTTAGTGTTAAGACTTCCCTCAACAATGCTGCCGTTATCGCCAATAAAGTCAAGCGACATGCAGCTGTCCCCATCAGAATCAGATTCTGAACCTGAGTATGCCGAACTGCTAATTTTGTCGCAAACCTCGTTCTCGGGAAGATCATCAAGGAACTCCAGTAAATGTGCCTTGACTGCGGGTGCCTCGTCGGGCAATTCCAAAGTGGCAATCATGTTGGCACTGACGTCTGATGGGTTCATGTTGATAAAGACCGCCAGGTCTACGTTCTCGTTTGGATTGGTGGTAACATAAATGCTTCCCTCATAGTTGTCATGCGATGCACAAAAGTATACTCCGTTTGTTCCGTGCGCAGGCTCTAGCTGCAAGTTCCACCTGAGCAAAATGCCTGTGAACCCATCCCAATCAGGCAAGCAGATCATGATGCTTTCGTAGCACTTTTCGCTCAGTGCAGCCAGCGCCAGATCAAGAATATCTACTTCGCGAACAGGAACAGCAGACTCAACGGGCTCGTCTTGCGCCAAGTCAATTTGCAAAGCACCGCTTAGTAGCGCCTGAAGTCCCTTTCTCTCGGCAATCTCAATGGATGCTCTCGCAACCATTGACTGGAACCGTGAGATGTTGTAGGCTTCTAACCTAAGTGCTTCGGCAGTCACTCGGTCAACAATCCGCTTAACAAAGGCAGCCCGGTCGGTGTCTGAGGGAGCTGCTGCTGCGGGTTTAGCTGTGGATGGTGCCGGCACTGCTGCTAGTACTGGTTTTGATGCTGATGCTGATGCTGGTTCCGTTGCCGATGCCTGTGTATTTGGAAGCCCAAATGAAAAAGATGGCGCAGCAGCGGGTTCCGCAGGTTTAGTTTGCTGAGATAGCTCAGCCTTTGCCGGTTCTTGTATGCTCAAGTTGGCTCCAAAGTTAAAACCAGAAGTGCTAGGCTTGGTTTCGGCTGAAAAAGCCGCAGGTGGCTTATCTGGATTTTGGGCCAAGGTTGCGGTGAATAGCGGCTTTGACTGCTGCTTTTGAACCACAGCCTCTGGGATTTGTGGGTTTAAAACTGTAGCTACCGGCGCTGAGCTCTTAAACTGCACTGGCTCCTTTTTAAACACAACGGGTGCAGGGTTTGATGCAAAGATTGGTTGTGAAAGCGAGAAAGCAGCGTGCTGGTTTTGTGGTTGGGTAAATGCGCTTGATGCCGGTTGGTTAAAAGCAGATATAGGCTGCTTGGGCTGTTGAAGAGGGGCGTTAGGAGTATACGCTGGTGTATTAGACTGTTGTGGTGGTGCTAACGCGAATGCAGATTGGGGCACAGAAACTGGCGCGACTGGTTTGTTTGATAATGAGAACGGGTCCGCTGTAAAGGCTGGAGCTGCTGTTTGCAGGCCAAATGCACTTGCCGCTCCAACACCGGTGCTCATTTGGCGTTCCTTCTCACGCGCAAGTTTCTGGGCCTGTAATTCCTTGAATTTGGCAAACTTGCCGCTTGGCGCAACAACCGGAGCAGCATTGGGCGAACCCGGATCAGAACTGGTGCCAAACGAAAAGCCCTGGTTAGCGGCGGGCGCCTGCAGTGGCATTTTTGACGCCCTTAGAGTCTCCTCCATATGCCGGATCCATTCCTCCTTGGAAAAGTCTGGCAGAAGCTTTACATGCTTCAGGTCCTGCTGAAGCTTTGAAGTATCAAGAACTCGATCAATCTCTGCTTTGGTTTGTGAAGCAACCTGCGGGCTCTGGTAGCTGGATCCGTTGATGATTTCGTCAAAGGATGGGAACCTAGGGATCAAGGAGGACCGATTATGAGTTCCCTTTATTTTGGCGTAGAGTTCATCGCTAATTGGTGCAATCGTAATAAACGCGCCAAGCTCCTCGTTCTCACCAATGATGAGCCCCGCCTTGGACGCAAAATCTGCAGCTTCTTGCCTTGTTGTGAACCCTAGCATTTCCATAAACCTTTCCAGTGGGTAGTCCTTCTTTTTGGCATGCAATGTGGAGTTCAAACATCTGACTGCCGCTAGCCTTATTTGCATAAAAGACGGCTCCAGCAAGCACTTGAACAGAATAGGAATCTCTGGCAGGCCCATAATTCTGAAAAACTCGGCAAAGTTGCCCGTATTGTTGCTCAAGTTATTGATGTATCCGCGCAGTTTTCTCGACAAAACAACAAGCGGATCGGTCCTGATATGTTCTGGAAGCGCATCAACCATAGCATTGAGGTCTCTATCGTTGACATGCGAAATAAGTTGAAATGCACGCATTTCGGGCTCATGCAAAGATGCATTTTTGTTGGACCGGTTAGCAGGGAGAGAGTAGAACTCGCTCAGGGACTGTAATGCCTTGTTCAGTTGCTCAAACTCTTGTTGTTGTGAGTATTCTACGCCAGAGTCTGCCATTACATGCATTGTAGAGATATGGGTCCGTACAATGATCTCGTTGCACAGAATAGCTTCAGCCCCCACATAGTTTTGGTAGGTGAAATCCTGACGAATTGAGCGTAGTCTGTCCCACAAAAACGGATGGGAGCTCGGTAAACGAGGGTAGATCTCGCGAATAAGGTATGAGAGGGTGTTGACCAGTACCGGAGGCGGCCTAACATCGCTAGGAAGAGGAGGTAGCTGTCCAGCAGCTGGACGGGAAAACGCCTTTACGGCTCTATGCTCTGTGGCCTGTCCGTCTTCATCTCTTTCGAGGTTCATCAACATGTTTTCATGCACGCGTCTCACTCTTTCAAACACGGGGCACATATCTGGACAAGAACCTGTAAACACCAAGGCATCATCAAGTGACTTCCGGGCATCAGGAGCATCAACCAAACCACGCTTTTCCATTTCTTTTCTCTCGATTTTTCTTCTTTTTTGAAACTCATTGTATAATTCTTGATAATCGATATTTTCGCCTGATCTCGAGGCCATTGCGCGTAGTTCTGCTTGATTCTGCTGATCCCAGGGGTCAAATTTATTTGTAAACGAGGTAATCGTAGTGGCCTTCATTGCTGCTAAAAGGGCACTGCCTTTGGCGGCTGGTCTTGATGCTCGCTTTTTAAATCCTTGGCCATCGTTAAAAGTAGGCGGCAGCCTGTTTCCTCTAGACTTTAAAAGCCTAGTAAAACTCTCTGGTTTATCCCCATTTCTCCCATTAGAGCCTCGGTTTTGTACAGGCCTGTTTTGCCTGTCAGAGCGTTCTGTGCGTGGGCGTTGGAAGTTTTGTCTTGAACCGCCTCTATTATTGCCAGATCGCGACTGTGTGGAGGGCTGTCGTGGCCTGTTGGAGGCTGAACTGGAGAAAAATGCTGATGGGCCCGCCATAAAGACACTTTGAGCTCAGTCTAGGTTGCTGGGTATTCACAGCTTGACTGGCTCTGGATTTTGAAAAGCAGCGAGGTTCAAAAATAAATACGCTCGCGAAAACGCGTGTGAGAACCTGTATTGATAAGTTGAGCAGACTGCTAAAGGAGATACCAGAGACTCGTAGATCGAAGCCTAGCTGATCTCGGGCGGGTGTGTGTTACGTAATGATAAGAACACCTGAAGCCGGGGTTTGATTTGGGTGTCTGGAATATGGCTTGCCAAGTAGGCTGGCCACTTTTGATGTCTCCCGAAGTAATAGATGATTGTGTTTATCTTAAACTTCTCCAAGTCCGAAATTTGAAAATTTTCAAAATCTCGTTCTCCAACACCAGCGCTGGTGGGCTGATTACTAATCTCTACCACAATGCCAGGTTATCGATACCGGAATCACTCCTCTTCAACGACATTTACAATGGACGGCGCCCTTCAACACCCCCAGCAGCTGCTCAAGGATAGCCAGAGCTTTGTCTCCAAGTGCACCAAGCCCTCCCGTGCTGAGTTCGTCCAGATCCTTCGTGCCGTTGGAGCTGGTTTCCTCATGATGGGTGCAATTGGCTACGTGGTCAAACTTGTCCACATCCCTATCCGTCACCTCATTACTGTTTAAAGAGTTTCCGCTCGATATTGGCCCCCTTACACCGAATCCCGAAAAATTGTGCAAAGAATGCGCTTTGTTGAAAGCGAGTTGTCATGCTGGCTGGCACTTTTGAGAAACCGGTCGTGATACTGCAACTTTATTACATTTACTCTAGCTACAGTTTATAGAAAGATGAAAGATGCCCTTTGCAACAAATACAAGTTAGTTTAGGACCGCCAGGGCACCGCCAAGGACAGCTTTACAGCCCGCCAGAATCATCAGGCTAAGCGAGGTGGTGGCACATAACTGAGCATAGTCAGCAATAACCTGAGATCGAACATTAACTCCTCACCATGTCAGGCGACGAGCAAATGGATCTAGTGGCTCAGGACGCTGTAGAGAGCACAGAGACTGAACAGAGCTTGCCTGTTGGAAACAACGCTGTGCCTGAGACCTTGAGCCTGCTTCTCAACAAGCCTGCGGTCGTGGCTACCTACGGAGGCAATGAGCACCGCGGAATTTTGGAGGCTGTTGACGGCTACATGAACGTTGTCCTGCGCGATACCACTGAATATTATATGGGGAAACTGGACGGAACCTATACCGGAAGCTTATTTATCAAGGGTGCCACCGTGCTGTACATCAGTGCTGCTTGAAGTGTGCAAAAATGAGAGTTGCTAACCAGGCTTTCGATTCGTATAATGCAGTGCTGGTAGGCGCTAGCACGTAAATCTATTGTATTTAAACATACTGTTCAGCATGTGGTGATTTTGAGAACCTCATTTGCGGTTGACCTTTTGGCCGCAGCTGGGGCTGGCCTCAAAGTCAGCGTTATGCAGCATCATTGTGAAGCGCATGAACGTTGACAAATTTATTTGTTCGATTCAGTGCCCTTTCAGAAACATACCGATAGTTGCATGTCTGAGACTTTGGCCAAAAACGAGCCTTTGGATGCCGAAAATACAGCTGATTTGAACCAAACTGTAGAGATTCCAACAGTCGTTGACGCGCTGGACACGGCTTTGGAAAACCCCTCTTCAGAAAGTGAAAAGTCAGAAATTGAAGAGGAATCTTCCGGTTCTGAGCTGGGTGAGCTCTGGGACTCTGATTCGGATGCTGAAACAAATCAAAAGAGCAGCAAATCGAGAACGCCATTTGAGAAAGAAGGATCGGATAATGAAGCTGCCCAAGAATCTGAAGATGAAATACCCCACACTGCAAACGAGATCTTGGAAGAAGAGGTAAAGAGCGTTGATCCCGGCCTCGAACTTGACCAAAATACTGTTATCGAGAAGGTCGGCAAAATTCACTCTGCGGGTGAAAAATTCTGCGTGATTGCTGCTGATCTACCGGGCGATTACCGGATCCTCAAAGAAGGAGCACTGTTGTGTCTAGCTGATAAAACTCCGATGGGGTATCTCTCGGAAATCTTTGGCCCTTTGGAGAAGCCGATGCTTGTCGTTAGGTTTTCAACTGCCGAGGAATGCTCTAAATTCAAGAGCAAACTGGGAGAGTCGGTGTTTTATGTGGTTGCTGATGCCCAGTTCGAGCTGATTGCGCAGTTCCGCCAAAAGGGGTCAGATGCAAGTAACTTCAACGATGAGGAGGTCGATGCTGATGAAATGGAGTACAGCGATGATGATTTGGAGCTTGCCAGCAAGCGTGCATCAAAGAAAAAGCGCAAGACGAATAACAAAAGGGCGAGGAACGATGAAGATCAGCAGTCAGCACAAGAAACACAGAACAGAAATTTCGAGTCCACGCTGGTATTTTCACAACTTCAAAATCGCGTTCCTCGGCCATCAAGCAATACACCCATAGTGGCAAGAGTCTCGCCTAAAGACCAGCTTTTGGCACGGCTTAGAGCGCAACTCAAGGCAAAGAACGTGGACTCAGAGAGCCAGGGGGACAAATAGATGCTGGACCATCCAACTAGCAGACTATAATTATTTATTTGTAAAGCACAACGGTTTCAAGCAAGAGCAGGGACCTCAAATTCAGGGACATGCAACTGCTCAGCATCGTGGATCGCAAGTTCCGGGAACCCAGCGAGTCCGGCAATGAGGATACCATGAGACGATTTACTTACCCCCTCCACAAGTTTGTGCACAAAGCGAAGATCTGATGGTGTGAGTGCAATCTGTGACTTGAGAGGCCTGATTTTTTTGCCTAAATGGCTATCTTTGAACACTTGCGAGAGTTCACTGCCGTAATGTGTAGCAAACAGCGCCTTGCACTGGTTGTGCTCGATCATATGCTTGATGGTGGCATACGCAATTGCAATACCATCGTCTCGTGAAGTGCCACGACCAACTTCGTCAAGAATGGCTAGTGTTTTACTGGTGGCATTTCGCAGAATGTGGGATGTCTCCAGCATCTCCATCATAAATGTGCTGCGGCCCCGAAACAGGTCGTCCCCCGATCCAATACGACACATGAGCCTGTCGAGGATCCCAATCTCAGCATGCTCAGCAGGGACAAAAGAGCCGATATGAGCCAGGAGGCAGATGATAGCGTTTTGGCGAATAAACGTTGATTTCCCGCCCATGTTGGGGCCAGTGATCATCGACAGTGGTTTAGAATCTGTAAGGACACAATCATTAGTAGTGAAAGATTGGCCCTGTTGCAGCAGGGCCCTTTCAACTACAATATGGCGGCCGCCAGTAATCTTCAGTTCTGAGTTATCACAAAGAACAGGCCTTGTAAGCTTCATTGTCAGTGCAAGCTTCGACAGAGCTTGGGTAACGTCAATCTCGTCTACTGCCTCCAGCCCTGTTCTCATTTGTTTCATAGTTTGCAACGCACGGTCTCTAAAAGACTCAATGATCTCTGTTTCGGCTTCCTCGATCGCTGAATAGAATGATTCATGAGCTCTTCCGGCAGCAGAGAGCTCAGGATCGAGAACAACCATAGTGTTTTTAGTCTGTCGAAGGATACGTGAAGGATCAATCGAGTCTGGCATTGGATTCTGGTACAAGATATGGTAACTGAACTGTGGGGACCACCGTAATTTTACAGCAGAAGGTTTCGTGCTTAGCTGCTTGGCTCGTTCCAAAACTGTCTTGGCGACATCATAAAAAGTGGATTCTCTCTTGCGGATTTCAGCAATTTTTTCAGAGTAACTAGGCTTGATTATTGGCTTGTAAAGCGAGGTTGTACGCCCTTCTTTTACAATGACATTTACAGGACTGGATTCCATCGTCTCCTCGACATCAGGCTCAGCACCCATAAGAACGCTCAGATCAAGAGCATCGTTGATGTCGTTTGCGATTGCCAAAGACTCGGCAATGCAATTCCTCAAGGCTTCTGTCCACTCTCTGGTCTCAGGCTCATCATAGTTGCTCAAACGTTTGTGCAGATCAGTTAAGCATTCGACTGTTTTAGCATAGACCAGTAGTTCCATTGGGTTGAGTTTCCGCATTGCAAGTTTCTGCAAGTTGCGCTTTCCATCTGGCATTTCCCTCAACTCGTTTTCCAGATTCTGTCGCAATTCTCTTTCATGGGTGAAAAACTCCACTTTGTCCAGCCTTTCTTTAATTAGAGCCATATCCCTAGATGGACTTGTCAGTCGCTTTGCCAGTAACTTTGTACCTCCAGCGGTAGCCGTTTCATTTAAAACGTTGAACAATGAACCCCTTACCGAGCCAGATCTCGCACTACTGGAAAAAATCTCGAGACCAGTAATTGTGTGTCTATCAATAATAACGGTGGAATCTCTGTTGTAAACTTCGGGAAGCTCAAATTTGATCATAGAACCGGGAAGATTCGTGCTGGCATATTCAACCAGTGCAGAAACTGCTAGCTGACACCGGTGGCTCAGGCTGTCAATGCAATGGTGCAAAGAAGCTTTCGAGCACAAAAACTTGCTGCTTTGTGGCCTCAAAGAGCCCACACCATCAGAAGCAGGGAACGTACATGATGTGATTCGGAACCTCTCCAGCTCCAAAAAGCTAAAGAGTTCTGGATGAGCTGTAAACAAGTTGTTGATAGCCTTGTCCACAACAATTTCTACAGGCCGAATTCGTAATAGATCGTCAAGTAGGTTCCCTAATGTGGTATCCTGGTAGTACAAAAATCCGTCAGAAACATCTGCCCACGAGAGTCCAACATGTGTTTCCATATCAAGCGCAGCTGTTTCTGAGCTCTTGGCTCTACTTTTGATGGTGTCAATGAGGTGTGTCTGGTTGAATGCAATCGTTAATAAATAATTTGACTTGTTAGCGTTAACAAGCGACTCTGAAATTACTGTGCCAGGAGTAAAGATCTGAGAAACTGGCCGTTTCGCCTGTTCAGATCCGGACTTTGCTACAGCCTTGTTGTCCTGCTCTAGCAGCACAACGGTCTTACCCATATCTTGAACTAGTAGTTTAAGGTATTTTTCCAGCTGGTAAGTGGGGAATCCTGACATATTTATCCAATTTTCAGTGTCCTTGGTGCTGCTGGTTCTCCTTTGGTGTTTTTTGCGTGCTACTCTCAGGCCAAGACGCGGCCCCCACTCGAGAGCTTGCTCGGCATACATCTCAAAAAAGCTACCAACTTGAGTTAGAACAACTGCTTCAGGGTGAGCCTTCATGGTACCCTTGATATGGCTCATCATGCTGACTTGTTTGGTCTGGCGAGTGTTTCTCAATTTGGTAATTTTTGGAGGGTTCTGATGGACTAGTCTTATCCATTTCATACTGGATATTTGCGGCTTCAAAAGCTGTTTGGAAAACACCCAAAACATTTTATCGGTACGCAAAATTTGATCATAAAATTTGGGGTATGCAAGAAAGCAAGCGCTATGGCTGCGTGGTTCGATGATGCATGGCTCGAGGAGTTGCCTCCTGCATGAATGAGGTCAGTGGTAGCGTGTGCATGCAGACCGCTTGAAACAATAGATGAAACAAAATGGGTGACAAACTGGCGAAACCACATATTTCTCCATGTTAAATTAGGCAAGCCCGTTGGATTTAGTGGTGTTATGATATATATAATGCATTGATGTCGTATCAAGGTGACTTTTTGATCAACATGCAGACTCTGCTTTCCACGCTTAAGTCTTCAACGGTTCGTAGTTTTGTCGTGTCAGCTACTCATCCAGTCTTTGCTTCTTGGTCTCCTGTTCTTCCTCGCTTTCTTCCACGCTCTCTTCTTCGTCTTTTGGGGCAAATTCGTCTAGAAGCCGGTTGAACTCGTGGATCTCGGCCCCTGCGCGGGTATTGATAGAGTTGTAGCTGGGTATAGTGTTATCTTCCGGCATCTCTGGCATTTCCAACGAAAGAGCGGTTGCCTCAATAACCTCTTCGCACCACTGGATCCGCGGGTTGAAGTATTTTCGAGGATTGAATGGCTGTTTCATTGTGAGTTTCTCGATAATATTGCCAAAAGCATCGATCAGCTCGTCGTTTGCTTCAGCCTTGTACAAATCGTTTGGCGGGAGCGCGCGAAGGTCATCAACATATGGAAGGGCCACAAAGTGCAGAGCTGCAGGGACACTTGCGGTATGCGAGTCGCTGAACATGCTGCCAGTTGTAGCGTAAAGAACACCCAATACAGGCGCACTGTTTCGGCGGAAGATGGCAGAAGCAGTTGCGAAAAGATTATTTTCCAACAAAGTCTGGTGAATTGCCGAGTATGCTTCACGTGCGTTGAGTTGTTGCGCAGCATTGGGGTAGATCATAATTGAAGGAGAAATAGAGCCGATATTGACAAGCGAAGTGCGTGGTCGAAAATCCATGATCCGAATAGCAGGATCCCCGAAATTGTTGAGCTCTTTCAACTGTTCATCGGTGACAGGCACGTAGAAGTCTGGACCAAACTTGTAGGCGCGACTTAGCTCATCTTTTGCGATGATCTTGCCAGTATTCTCGACGACATACTTTGTCTTGACAGTAGCAATCTGACGCTTGGAATCGACAACTGCGACTTTGCGCGGAGTGGGGAATTTTCGGCGAGAAAACAATCTGTATGCGCAAACGTTGATAGAAAGGTCGTTAATAAATAGTTCGAGCCTCGATACAGAGCCGCGGCTCATCGACCGGCTCAGCACGACTGCTTTGATGCAATCTGGCGAAACTGGATCTGGTATCACAGAATCAAGATTTGAGTCTGCTTCAAAGGGGCTCAAAGTGACATCGCTCCAGAAAACTTCCGGTTTAAATGCTGGCAAACTTGGAATTTGCACAAATACAGGCTGCACTACCACATTCGATTGAACCAAATCGTGGAGCCTGGTTTTAATGACGCTGCGCACCTGAGACGACACATCAGCTAGATCATCGTTTGTTACCAGCACCAGACGTTTTACTTTGTTGCCAACTGCTGGTTGTATCAGTTCAGTAGTAAGATGAAATACGTCTGATAAGGACACAGAAGTTTGAGAGGGTTTGATCACCCTTGAAAGCTCCTCATTATCACGGGCTAGCCGCATAATCTTTTTGACCGCTAGCGAGTCTTGCGCGCCGTACTGAATCAGCTCAGTGCAGTTATTGGAGGCGCCTTCGACGCCAAACAAGATGATACCAAATGAGCTTGATGGATTGACGATCATCTGATGTCTGATCGTTTCTTCAGCGGCTTGAAGTGCAGCCTGAACACATGAAAGGGGTTTGCTACCCGAACCATCTGGGTGGTCAACAGATTGAAGCAGCGAATCACTTACCTGGATCGCATAGATAATTGAATCGTAAATATCTGGTCCATCCATTTCAAGCCTTGGCTACACGCACCGAGCCTTGGCAAAGTGTGAATGAGCCTTAATTGTTGGGTTTGTAATGTAAATTTGTGCTGTGGAAGCTCAATTTTTCAAACAGAGTTGAGGATACTATTGACTGCCAACCCAATCGCTAAGAGGTGCCTCCCCACAACTGAGTTTTACTAAGCTTGTATTCTGGATGAACAGCCTTCCTTGAGGTGTGGAGAAACCCTGCCCTGATGACTAGAACCATGTTTACGCGTTTATACGCGTGGGGACGTTCATCCGAACCGGAGGAAGTCAATAATGGCAGCGCTTAACGCGTTATACTCATAGTATACCATTTAGGCAGGAAACCAATTCATTGAGAAAAAGACTTGATTTGGTTGACTTAGCTACTGAGCTTCAGAAACCAATACTTTGTATATACGAATGTTTTGTACAAAGTACTTTGAAACGAGTTATAGCTTTGTCAAGCATATGGCTTGGCGTTGTACATTGACTTTCCGTCATTGTATCGCTATGTGCTGCCAGAGGCTTACATTCTAGGGGTCAAGCGGCCATAAATATGAGCGTGTATCATGCGCCGCTTGCGTCGTGCGTAAAATACTGGAAACATGATCTATATAAGATTATTTTAGTAGAAGCATAAGCGGGTGTTGCGTTGTTTCTGGAATGACAAGTGCTTTCACCGTAGTCACTACTGTGTTTCCTTATGTCGAGTCTGTTAAGCGAAATGGGCTGCATAGTGGGTTTCCCACTTGAGCCATTCATGCATGACAAGCGTTATGTCAGGTGCCATATCACCTCACAAAGACTCTTTTGAGTAGCCAATGACAAGATTTGTTCCGTAAGTCAGTGTGCACCAATGGTCTTTCCATTGGTATGCCTATCTGCATTGGCTCTAGTTACTTTGCTCTCAAAGTTTAAAGTTGAGCTCGAGTGGTCAAGTAGTTGCTTTTAGTATGCTCACCAAGGCTTCAATGACTGTGGCCTTCGGTCGTGAAGTTCTGTTGATGATTATAGTAATCGCCGCGATTCTCTTGACTTAACTCATATATACAGCGCCACGATACCCATCATACGGACATTTATACTTGAAATGCTGATCATATCAATAAATATTGATTCGGTTGATAATCTGAACTGAGTAGGTCTGTGCCAAGACTTTTGAAAGGGGCATTTACCCCAACCACCAATGTACTCAACTGCGTGTGGCGTAATCCATCCGCCACTTCATCACCTTAACCCACTTGGCGCCAGGGTTTTATATTCTCAAAACATGTGAACGTAGGGCTAACAAAATCTGTGCATTCAGACATCTAATTTTGACTTTTTTAATACAAACATCTGGTCGGAATATACATGATATCCCTCCGTTCCATTAAAGTTATAGTATCCCTGGGTTTCTGGCGCCTTATACAATGTTCAGCCCAACACACGCCGTCTGCATGCAGTTAATCGTTACGTGTAAGCCCTAACCACATAAACCCAAGTCAAATTCACTATGGGGACTGTGTCGCGTCCGTATCAGCAACATGGTATCAAATTCAACCCAGAGGCTCGTGAGAGCCTATATACACCACGTTTATGCCTTCAAAGTAATCATGTATCTGCATGCCTGCAGCGTTTGCCTATACGGGTTTGGCTTGCATCATGCGCAGGGGCACCCAATCTGCATGCATCATGCAATAAATTTCAGCACAGCACGAGCATCGCATTTTCCCCAGATTCTCTGCCATCTGCAATACGCCTGAACTGCTCAGTACACTATGATATTGTTGGAGACCAAGAACCCCTTGTATTCTTGCTTAGCTGTTGAACTGCCCATACTGCACCACTCAAATTTGGTAAATGCAGGAGAAAAACTGGGTTATGAGTGTCTGGCATGCATCATAACCCAACCCCGTGCATATTCTTACAGCTGTTAGTATAACATTGACTATTCTCGAGCTTTTGGACGCTGTTTGCAGAATGTACCTCCTAAATTTGCTTTTGGCTGTGCTCTTCTTTCGGCCAGCAGTTGCAGCCGTGAGTCCTGGAGTGGATGCACTCCTGGAAGCCTGGCCTGTTTACAACCGTACCTTGCTGATTGAAGTTGAAAATCATTTCTACTACTGCTGGAATGGCCCAGAAGCTAATAACGTTACACAATTCTTCGTCGATTGCCAGTACGCGGCAGACATGTTTACAGTGCTTGCTCAGAGATGCGAGGAAACTACGCCGGCCACATTGGCACTTGATAGATCTGAGTGGTTCTCAGTAATGGCAAACAGCCTTTACCCGTTTGAGATCATCAAAGCGTATCCCTATTTATTCACCAAAACCTATGTTCCTGCATTACAAGCATTGGTTTCGCAGAATGCAATGTCATATATTCGTATTGCAGAAGCGTGGGATGATCAGTTCTGCGACGTCAGCAGTTCGCTTCGCTACTACGATAACGCTTCAAGCAGTTATGTCTCTTTGTCTTCAAAATACGCAATTACCACGGATGAGCATGTTTCTGGGTACGAAGAAATCTGTACACCTACATCTTCATCAGATGAAATCTTCACCACAAGCTCAAATTCAAGCTCCGTGTCTAGCAGTGTGAGTTACAACAGTACTAGCTTGAGTGAGACTACTTCAAGCTCTTTAAGTTCCAGTGAGTTTATCTCAAGCTCAGTGAGTTCCGATGAGTTTATTTCAAGCACCGTGAGCTCCAGTGAGGTCAGTTCAAGCTCAATGAGTTCCAGTGAGGTCAGTTCAGGCTCAGTAAGTTCCAGTGAGGTCAGTTCAAGCTCCGTGAGTTCCAGTGAGCTCAGTTCAAGCTCCGTGAGTTCCAGTGAGGTCAGTTCAAGCTCTGTGAGTTCCAGTGAGGTCAGTTCAAGCTCTGTGAGTTCCAGTGAGGTCAGTTCAAGCTCTGTGAGTTCCAGTGAGGTCAGTTCGAGCATTGTGAGTTCCAGTGAGGTCAGTTCAAGCTCCGTGAGCTCCAGTGAGCCCATTACGAGCATTGTGAGTACAAGCGGGTCCATTTCTAGCTCCAGGAATTCCAGCACTTCAAGTTCTATTTCACCCAGTTCGGATGCACTTCCGACCTCCATCAGCACCTTCTCCAAAGTGAATGTCTCCTCATCTGTCTCTCAACCTTCGCTATCGCAAAGCTCGTCAGGAAACAGTGCTGTTGATGGCGAGAGTATTTCCGCCGCGAGTTCGTCTTCACTGACCAGTCTGAATGAGACCAGCTTAAGCACTACAAGCTTGACAACGAAGGACTTTAATACAAGCTCAGTCGAATCGGCCGCTGTTTCGGCTTCTGCAAGCAGTCCTTCATCCTCTACAGTTGATCCTTCTTCAGTCACCCAAACTATGGTATCTCATAGTTTGGCGGGGAATGGCATAGCTGACGGCGAGAGCACCCTCACGAGCACTTCAAAAGATCCAGCTGCTGACCCTGATGCAGTGATCACCACCACCGTTACAGGCTTCACTACTTATTGCCCTGCCCCAACTACATTCTGTGTTGCCGAACGGTGTTACACTGTGACAGAAGCAACCACCGTTACAATCACTGATTGCCCTTGTACCCTTACATCCACCGTTGGCGACACTACTAATATGCCTATTTGCGATGGCACCGACTGTTTTGCCTCTTCAAGCAGCTCAAAAGTAGTAGCATCAGCTGAAGTGATCACCACTACAGTCACTGGTTTCACCACGTACTGTGCTAGCCCGACTACCTTGTGTGTTGCCGAACAGTGCTTTACTGTATCAGAAGCAACTATGCTCACAGTTACTGATTGCCCATGCACGCTGACTTCCACTGTTGGTATTTCCACTGATAAGCCTATCTGCAATGGCTCCAATTGCTTCGCCCCCTCGACTTCGAACTTGAGCTCAAGCAGTCAGGCGGTGGCATCTAGCATGATCACCAAGGCCTCAAAGAATATGGCATCGAATCATGAAATTTCGCAGATGTTCAGAGCTCTCGCTGCCATTCTTCTTGTCTAACAGATCTTTAACTTATATAATAATTAATAGGATCTGGTTGTCTAGGAACTCATCAACCAAATCATACTGGCGTTGGTGCAGTAAGACCAAAATTTTTCAACACTCTCATGCAATGTACGAGTATCCTGCGGCCACTGTACAGACAGAAATGTGCAAAATCAAATACCATTTTTCCAGGCCTTTACTCGCAATGTTCATCCAAGTCATTGATTGTCCATTAATTTAAATCTCTAGCAACTATTGGGGCATCACGTAGCCTAAACCAAGAGTGCCGGACATCGCTAATAGAATCGCAAACTGTTGAGCCCCGCTGTGTTTTTGACTCCTCGTAGATACTTGCGACTCTCCTCCTGATAACAGATTCATGGGATCTTTGATACGAGAATTCCATTCTTCAACGAAGCTTTTCCTTTCTACAAGGTTTGCTGGCGCCAATTTTGCTGTAGCAATACCTGCGTAAGTCTGATTATTTTCCTCATATTGGCTTGGTTTTGGATCATGAGTTGCCCATGCACCTTCAACACGCAGTCCAACAGTTCCATCTAGTAGAGTCGTTAGCCGCAAAAAAACCACGAGATTAAGCCCAGAGACCATGCAGATCAAGGAAAGTTCGGGTATATATATGTATCTGCCAAACCGGTGTTCTGGACAGAGACCATTCAAATGTAAAGGCACAGACACATTTCTGCCAGCCACATTCCCCGTATAATATTGCAAATCATCTGACCACAGTGGCCTAAATTTTGTTGTCACCTCGAATAGAGACTCTGCAGTCACGTAGCACAATGGCTGAAAGTCTGTGGAGCGACAAAGGACAACTTGCGAGCTGAAGGAAAGTAAGGTCACAAAATTTTCGAGACGAGACAAATCAGCTTCTGTAAGATCGTAGAAAAAGTCCTGTTCAGATGATACCTTTTCCCAAGGATTGAACCACATAGGCTCAACTACGGGGGGCTTGAAGTTCGGCTTCATCACTCCGCTCACATTATAGTCTTCTAGGATCTGGGAGTAGTTATACCCGAGAAGTTCTTCCTTAGTATCAACTTGCAACGTTGAGTCTCTTGAAATTGTTTTTGTCAAAAAGACTGCCTCCCTAGTTCTACGACGGGACATGTGGTACGTGACATCGCCTGCCTCGTCGAATTTGACGATCAATCGTCCCACAAAACCACTGGTACGGCTAGCTTCTGAGAGATTGAGACGAGCATATATAGGGCGAAAACCCAGATTCTCTCTACCTGTAAAATTCACCAAGAGTGAATATCGCTTTACTTGTGGACTGGTGGGCTCGAACGAAACCGCTCCTTTCGGTTTCAAAGACATAATTTCGACAGCAGTAATGGGGTCTCTCCCTGTATCAATACTTGCGACCCTTTCAAAGAGACTAAGCATTTTGCAGTATCTCAGTATCCGGATCTCCCCAGAAATGAAAGAAAGTACAATAACTGGCGAGTCCGGGTGTGATGAGATGTCAGTAATCTCGTCACCATTTTCTATTGCAAATACAAAGGGAGCTGGGAAGAACTCATCATAGGCAAACTCTATAGGATCATCTCCGTTCCCAACCGAGCCATTGAGAGCGTTGGTCAAATCGTAAATTGCGTTCCAGATATCCGTAACATTCCAAAGAATACATGTAGGATTCCCCGTTACAAACAAGAACTCGACATCGCCAATTGTTACGAGCCGCATTATAGGATTCCTCTCGGCAACATCTGAAAACATGTTATTTTCTGAGAGGCATAAGAGTGCGAGAATATTGACCTTTGCCGGATGATTGTCCCCATCTTCTGTAAGTTCAGTGTGGATGACATTGATGCAGTTATCCTCTGAATATGCAAAGGTTATGGGGTACATCTCGGATGAGACCATATCATTATAACAAAAGGGATGCCCGCTTTCGAACTCATTATATTCGATTTTAAAGCCTGATGCTTGGCAATTGCTACCACAAAAGCGTAAAGGTGAAGTCTGGAACCGAGGGTAAGGTAGTTTAAGCTTGTCCTGTCTTCTTTCGCCCACCTCATCATTGAGATGTAACAAAGAGACCATAGTATTGAGTCTATGCTGAGTTTACTGCGAATTGAGAGCACAAAGCCGTAGGTTTTCTGATTATAATAATCACTATGCGCTCTCAAATGTATGCAGCATGCGTGTACACTGGCCATTTGAAATTAGTCAGGAATTGACAGGGGATATCTACGCCTGAGCTATTGTGAGAGAAGACTGAAGCGGTCATTAAAAGGTCACTATAAGGATAATGAGTGTGAGATTTCAAGTCTGAGTCACTTGTTTCTTGTCGCTGGGTCAGACAACGGCTTGATGTCCTCTTCGATGAGAGGATATTGGTATCACATGCAAGCTTACATCCTAGGTGCAGTTTCAAATTCTGGGGTATCTCCAACTGGAATGAGACTTTCTCAAAACGTAAGAAACTAGTTCACTAATCGTCAAGAAGATGTGGAAAACATGCTTGTTCCGTGAAGAAGGAGAATGTTCTCCTAGCAACTTTGGTACCCTGTACAGTAGCACACTGAATATCCTTCTACTCTATATCATATACATCCTTGCCAGTCAAAATTACTGGCTGCGGCCATATCTACATGAAAGCAAGACTTCCCGTCCGATCAGTCATATTTAACCATGTGAGAGCCTTACCAAGTATTGTAGTGGGAGACCATACGAGAACAGAAGGTGCTGCAGTTCCTTTTTTATTTTTAAATTGAAGAGCATTGCAGCAAGTTCCTGCTCGAGAAAGTACAATTTTAGACTTCACATTGGATCATTATAGTCATGGTCTCGGGTTACACGTGCAGCATCATAGATATACCTACAAAGAAGCCCCACTTTAGCAATCATTCGGAAGCCATCCCCTCTTTTGGGATATGCATGGTTGCTTGGGTGCATGAGATTGCGAGATAGATTATTCCCCACTTTTGACGTGCTGTAGTGATCATGCGGTCAATTTTTTTTTGGAATAGCTTTGTACGAATACAGACTGGTGGTGGGCTATCAGTAAGGAAACTCAACGGCGGCCTTGCTCCCTCAGATCATCAGCTTGATCCTATAGCGGCATTGAATGCAAATTGCAGTAGACATTTGTATTTGAGCACCAGAACTTGAGATTATTGATCCTTTGTCAGTCCTGCAGGGATCAGTGCTGCATGAGACATACATACCCGTTCTCCTCACACCTCTCAGATCATAATTTATCAGTTTGCTTCCCATGAAACTAGCCCTAAAATTAACGGTTTGCATCATTCCTGCGGGAAGCCCCCAGAGTCGTGGAAACATAGCTCAAAGTCAACTAGTCTTTTATTTCACCCTTTAGATGCCTTGAATATCTTTATTTAATCAGCAGAGTGGCACCAAGCAGTTTGTGAGGCTCGAAATGCTACAACTTTCAAAAAATTCATGCAATTAGCATGGGGCCATAGACGACCGCATGATTTTGCCTAGCCCTCTTCTGGTGTTTACTCGCGTGGGTCGTGGTAGCCGAGAGATAAGGATATCAGATAGTGCGGTTGCAGGATAGGCTACAAAGACGCTTCATGCTATATAGGACCAAACCAAAGTTGCAGTACAATCGATCCCCGTGTAACTTTAGAGGCCCTTCTTTAGGTCACACGAGCATCTTAACGAGACCCGAGTCGTATTACTGCATACTTTTAAAACTAAAGTTCTACCATTTGGGATGCAAAACAAACGTTCATCCTCGGGAAGTTACTGTGCGAAAGTCCAGTCCGAGACCACCATATCTGGGCCTGGGGACAACATGACCAATGCCGATGGCTTTAACTATACTTCCAGTGATGTAGACATTGAGAAGTATGTCCAAGTGGGAAAACAAACTGTCCGCGAGGACCAAGTGGACGATGCCTTTGGCGGCACCTGGACTTCTGGTCCTACAGTTAGGTCAGGGCTCAAGCTTGGGAATTCTGCACCCATTGGGCTTTCAGGATTTGGAATTTCGGCCTTTGTCACTGGTCTCTGTAACTGTGCACCTGAGGTGATTGGGGAGTCGCCCGCAATTGCAATTGGTGTAGCAATGTTTTATGGTGGGATTCTCCAGGTGCTCTGTGCGGTTTTTGAGTTGTTGAACAACAACACATTTGGCGCATTTGCGGCGGGCAGCTATGGAGCTTACTGGCTCTCGTGGTCCATGACTTACCTCCCCGCACTGGGTATCCAGGCGAGCTACACTGAGCAGCAATTTGCTTATGCGTGGGGGTTTTACATGATTGGATGGACTATTGTAACTGCCATAATTTTTGTGTGCACGTTCAAAAGTACCATTGCATTATGCGCTCTATATCTCTTTCTTCTCACAACTTATATCTTGCTCGTGGCTAAACAGTTTACGGGGTCTCAGAATGTGCAAATTGCAAGCGGTGTGGTCAGTGTACTGACAGCACTAATTGCATGGTATAACGCGTATGCTGGTCTTGCTACGCGGCAAAACTCTTACATCACTGTTCATCCTATAACGCTTCCTGGAGGGCGAGTCTCGGCTCTTGCACATAAACACGAATAAATGAATGGTCATATGGGAAACTGTTTTGCATAGCAAAAAGTCGAAATACTTTTCAAAAATGTGTAAGATGTATTTTAATTTTATAGTATAGCCTAGTTTTTCGAGATTCATCCACTATATCGTTTGGCATTAATTTGCGACTTTCGTTCCTAACGTAGTAGGTCGATTTTCGTGTCGCCTTGAAAGCCAGGTTCATATAACCACCCTTTGGTGTGCCGACCGATAAAAGATCAAGTTACGAGCTGGAATGGCTAATCCCATGTGAAAGACGTTTCAGATACTCAGGTTGTGGCATCACTTGGCCATTAAACTGTCACATCAAGTAAAACCTGACGGTGCGGTCGAGTCAGCTTTAAAAGGATAAGCGAATGCAGTCTCATCAAGCATGAATAAATAATAGCAACCCTATTCAAGTCTATACAAAGAACGGTCCAGATAAGTATCAACGAGTTCAACAAAAGAGAGCACCCCTGAATCAACCACTGCCAAACTAACTTTTCTCAGCCCATTTCTGGCTCTGGTAATCTGGCTTCTCTTGGATGGACTCAGAGCGGGAAGAGGCACGTTTGAAAGCAGCTTGCGGCATTCATCGCCGGTTGGAACAGACTCCTTCGTAGCATCCACAACTTTAATGTACCAATCTGGCCGCGGGCGATCAGACTTTTTATAGGGCGAGGTTGGCTTCCACACATAAAAGTCCAGAGGTGTTCGCTCGCATTCAGGTAGCGCAGCCGTTGAAGCTGTTTTCACTGCCTTGGTGTCGGCTAGAATGCTTCCAAATGAGGTGTAAAACGGTCTCCACGCCAGCGCGGAGCCAAACCATCTGTGCAAGACTCGAGTGAGCCATGGAGTCCAACTAGAAGCAACTCTAGCAATTGAAACCTCCTGCACTGGCTGTCTTTCCAAGTATTTAACGTGAGAAGTCGGGACAACAACGTACCCAAGTTTTCGAAGGTAGGTATATACCAGGATCTTGGCAGGGCTAGAGTGCTTGTAGCAGCGAAGGCACACTTCAGCAAGACTAAGCAATTCGTCGCAGTTTTCATCTCTGATCTGCATACTCTGTCTCTCAACTAGATAAACTGTCTCTTCGGGAGACAAATAAGTAACACTTTTCTCGCTGTACCCCATCCGCTGAAGCTGCGTACCAGCGTTTCTGTCAACTCGAGCTTCGTTCCGCGACGAAATCCATGATGCCTGAATGACCCCCTTTTGTGGCTCTCTAGTTTGTGCTCCCAAAAGTTCATACATCACTGCCCGGCTGTTTGCCAGCCGATCTTTTTGCAGCTCGGTGCCATTAGGAAGTTCATCCTTTTCACCTCTTTTCAAAGCAGACGCAAGTCGTTGATTTGCTAGCTTGGACCAGTCCTGGATCTCATCCTCGCTATCACTCATTTAACACACCCGGCTCAAAAACTGAGTCCTGTCAAAAAGTCATGGATGAAGTGCATGCATAATTTGGCACGTGATTTGGCAACACGTGATTTTTTAGCATTGGTGATCGTACAAGACAACAGAAAAAGGAAAACTATGTCTCTTCGGAGACCTAGTCAACTTGAAACAATACAGAGAAGATTAGCATGGCCCCTGCATAAGGATGACACGCATTACAAAGAGATTCTAAGGATTTTTTTTTGAATTCGGTCAATATTCAATATACGCTTAAACTCCATATTGAACTGAACAATAACGAATTGATTTGAAGCAAAACTAGCTGCAAGGTTCGAGTCTGGCTTTTGCGTAAGATTATCAAGTCTCAACCCGGCCTTACAATTTTTTTTTCAAATTAGTTGAAGAACCACTTGTGTCATTAATGCTAAAATCGATAGCAATGCTGCTTCCAAATTGTACTATATGCTGCAATTAAACGGTATTACGAGTTACAAGGGCTGGCGGCCTGGCCAAAAGGTCATAACCAAATGCTGAAAAGCTGGTAATCCCAAAGTAGATTCCTTACACTTGTCTGATTGCCACGCCTAAGACGCAAAACTTCAGTTTTCTCTATCTTCATTAATCCTCTAGAATTCTTTATTTCTATAATTCCTGCAATTGATTATCTTCTTTATTAGACTCATGTCGTCATGTAGACTCATGTCGTCATGTGGCAATATGGCGTTGAGGCGATGGGGCGATCTTGCGCTGTACGCCACCGCGCATGTTTGGCTTTGTAAACATATGCATGCATGCGGTTCCCTCGTATACCATTCCTGCATGCATAACACTTTCCCAACCTGCAAAGCGCTACAGCCGCCCTTACCGCTACCGCTCCTGTAAATATTTAGGGGCAAAAAGACGCACTCTGAAGATTCAAGCAGAACATCTTCAAAACCTTTAATTTTGAAGCACACAAAATTATCAGGTATTTTATTCATGGTATCAAAGGTTAGTGCCCAGATGAACAAACGAGTGAAAAAATGCATGCAGAATGCAGGAGCACTGACTGCGATCGGCAGACATTAGACCACATCATCGCTGTATACAGATCACCTAAGGACCACGATCGCTCTGATGCTGTACTATTATTCCAAGCTACCTGAGCTCTAGTATATTAGAAGCGCCATCCATATACAGTATCATACAACGGTGCCCTGCAGGCTAAGGCTGCAAGGGGTCATGCATATACCTACATGGTTCGATGTTCTGCACCGTATGATCTGCATCGCATATCAACATGATATAGAGCCAAGAACACGGTAAAGCACTTCATCTCGATGAGGTTACTGGCAACGGTCTTGTCAATCCTTTACCTGGCATACGCGACTGCAGCCAGTGAGGTGGACAAATACCTTTCACTGTGGCCAGTATACAATGGCACACTTTCCCAACACGTCCAGAATGCCTACTATCTAATTATGCCCGCCATCTCTGGAGGCAACATCCCTAACTTTCTTGAAAAATACCAGTATGCAGTAGACATGTTTACTGTGCTTGCGCAGCGGTCCTCAGAGGTAACTCCTGAGCGGCTGGCGGTTGACAGAAAGACCTGGCTCAGTAACATGGCCAATAGTCTTAACCCCTTTACTGCTGTCCGGCTTTATGCGGCTTATTTTGACAGTTCAGATATCGCTAGCTTGCAAAAGCTCTTTCTGCAGCAGGCCAATGCATACATTTTGATCGCAGATGCGTGGAGCTACGAATACTGTGATCCCAGCAGCTATTTGAGGTATTTCAATGAGGCCTCTACGTATTTCGTTTCTATTTCGTCCCAGTTTGGAATCACCACTGATGGCAGTGTAACTGGCTATGACCAGATTTGTTCAATCACTAGAACTACCATAACGACATCATCGTCGACCTCAACAAGAGTATTGCCATCAGGAGATATTACTTTCGATGGTGGAATTACCGACGAGTCTATTCCGCCGCCGCCCAGCAGGACGTCCACAACTTCGTCAACTTCGGAGTTGTCGTCCTCATTGTCGTCGTCCTCAGAATCAAGCTCGTACAATTCAACCTCTATTGAACCCACTTTTGATACATCGTTGACCTCGTTGACCTCGTTCACATCAAGCTCAAGCTCGTTCTCGTCACTCACTAATTCATCAACCACATCAACCACATTCAATTCAACGTCATTCGAACCATCAATCACATCAACCACAGTCAATTCAACGTCATTCGAACCATCAATCACATCAACCACAGTCAATTCAACGTCATTTGAACCATCAATCACTTTAATCACGTCTAATTCATCATCCAACCCATTCTCGACCACATTTTCAAATTCATCAGTGACCTCAATAGAGTCATCATCTTCAGAGCCGTCAATCCAGTCGAGCCGTTCAAGCACTCGAGACGGAGAAAATGCTAGCACCACATCTTCTCAACACTCTTCATTTTCAAACTCGTCATTAGAGCCATCTATGACCACCTCCGAGTCGTCATCTTCAGATTCATCAATTAAGTCGAGCCGTGATAGTACTCTGGATGGAGAAGATACTAGCACTATATCTTCCCTGGACCCGTCCTCACGGGGCAAAAGTTCGGATGCGGGCTTCCCTGCTTCGCGCAGCTCGTCCCCTACCACATCTGCTTCCAGCACTGGTTCTTTGCACCGCAGCTCAGAAATCTCAGGCTCTCCGGCCTCTCGAAGCAGTACTGTCTTGACTACAACCGTTACAGCATACACCACATACTGCCCGGAGCCAACAACATTTTGCGCTGCCCATACATGCTACACAGTAACTGAAGCGACGAGAATCACCGTTACCAACTGTCCCTGTGTTTTGAAGTCCACAGTTGGTGTTTCCTCCCCAGGCCAGCTTCTCTGCAATGGAGGCAGCTGCTTCCCTATTATTCTAGCGACGGCCAGCTCCGGCCCTAGTTCCGGCTCCAGTTCCGGCTCAGGCAGAATGGTGATCACAAAATCGTCTGCCAATAACGCTAAAAACAACGACATGTCTCGGATGTTCAGAGCTCTAGCAGCTATCTTGATGATCTGATCTGATGACCTAGTTTTTAAACTAACTCATCAAGGTCTACTAGAAGCCAGACTACCTCAAGTCAACTGCTGTCTTCAAACAGCTAGTTCGTTGAAGCACTAATCAGGACATGATAGGCTATATAGAATACAACTTCATAATTTAGCACATATCACGCCTGGAGGTGTTTTTTAAACTATTACAAGGAGTGTTTATTACACAAACTTTAGCTTGAAAGCCTTTAAACCCCAGTCCTCCCTCAATTGGTCCTGAAATAACATAATTAACTTCCTGATCAAGTCGTGCCAGTCGCACAAGAATGTTGTACCACTTGAGCGCCACAAAATGCTACTTGTCATCACTTACATACTGTACTCACAGCGTCTGCATCACCTTGCAAGCAGCATGGGTGCTTCTTTCACATGGTACATTGATCCATCACACCATCCCAAATTGGTAAGCTATTCATGAAGGACATCTTGCCGAGCGCGCATTCAGATCAGGGCGTTCAACTTTTCTAAAGCTCATAAATGATATTTACCCTCGTCTTGTCGTGTGTGGATTAGACTTCTCAAAGCCTGGTCGTAACCTTGAAGTAAAGTATAGCTTAATACAAAAGTTCTTGCATGGGTTGTATACTCGCAATTCCGCATAGTACAGCTCAACCTAACCAGGGAATGTTGAGGCGAAATGACGTAGGAGACATGTATAAAGAATATTGGAGAGGACCTTGGCGGCAGATGATCTTTCACTGCTGCATATCTCCTACATGAAAGATAAATAGCCAATTCCTATCCATGTTTTTGAAGTAAGCTCTCTCCGCTCATACTCTCCGGACAAGGAGCTGATAGCCGCTTGGAGCGTCTCTGCGAAAGGCTCGCCTGCACAGACGGGCTTCTGCATGATATGTGCATAGGTCTGTCCTGCAGGTATATAAAGAGACGAAAAAAATTCTGCGGGGAAATCACCGAGAATGAGACTAATTCGTTCAGTATTATCTGTGCTTTACTTCTCAAATGTGGTGGCAACGGTGGCAGTGAGTCCCGGCGTTGACTACTACCTGAACGAATGGCCCGAATTCAACAGCACTATGATCAACGCCATTGGTAAAGCCTTTAGGAAAATTATGACCGATTATAGCCACCAACAAGACAAACAGGACTGGATTGACTTATCCCAGAGTGCAGTAGATCTGCTTACTGCTTTTGCTCAAAGGGTGTCTGAAGCTACCCCGAGAAGGGTAGCAGCTGATAGATTACGCTGGAGGTCTATATTGGCCTCCACTATGGAGACATTTTGGTTAACACTAGCGCTTCCACCCTTGTTTGTACAGCCCGAGGTCCAGAAACTTCAGCCGCTTTTTCTGCAACAGGCCAATGCGTATATCGTGATTGCAGATGCATGGGGCTCCAACTTCTGTAAGGCTGAGAACACCGGGTTAGAGATCTACAACGAGATTTCCAAATCATTCGTGCGACTCTCATCGTGGCATGGACTCACTACAGATAGAAAACTCTCTGGCTACGACGAGGCGTGCTCAATCACAAGGACAACAATAATGGGCGTCAACTCGACCTCAACAGAAACAAATACAACATCTGTACTCCCCACGGGTTACATGTCTTCTAGCAGTTCCTTCTCTGGTGGATCTAATATGCTTACACCTGAGAGGTCGCCCGTACTTCCAGGCTCGTTGCTGGGCCATGATAACACTGGAGTTGTCGGGGGAATCAATGGAGCAGGCTCGACTGAATCATCTCTAGGCCCTTCAAACGACCCTATCTCCAGTGATGACCCACTGCACACAAAACACTCACAAATCGCAGGCTCTCCGGCCTCTCGAAGCAGTACTGTGTTGACTACAACCGTTACCGCATATACTACATACTGCCCGGAGCCAACAACATTTTGCGCTGCCCATACATGCTACACAATCACTGAAGCAACTACAATCACCGTTACAGACTGTCCATGTGTTTTGGAGTCCACGGTTGGTGTTCACTCCCCGGGTCAGCTTCTCTGCAATGGAAGCAGCTGTTTCCCCATTGTTTCTGCGACGGCAAGCTCTGGCTCCAGATCTGGCTCCATTTCCGGCTCCAGTTCCGGCAGAATGGTAATCACAAAATCGTCTGCCAATAACGCCAACAACAACGACATGTCTCAGATACTCAACAACAACGACATGTCTCAGATACTCAGAGCTCTGGCAGCTATGTTAATTATTTAGATGTCCATACTAGTTTGATTGCAGCAGCCCCATTATTTATGCAACAGTTAGCGATTGTTCAAAAACAGATGGATGCTTTGGTTGAGAGCGTCCGAAGTAAAGAAAGACGAGTGCCGGACTGCTTCCTCACTGAACTGCCGGTCAGAATAAATAATTTTAAGGTCCCGAGCCTGAGATGCAACCCAGCGCTCCAAAAACGGTCCGGGACTGTCGGCAAATTGCTCGTAGAATTCGCGCTGCTGCGCCAAGTAGTTCAGTCTTTGCACATCGTCCAAAACACGGTCATCGTACTGCCGCAAAACTCCCTGATACTCAGGCCAGGTATCCAGCATCTCAATTAGGTCCTGTCTCAGCCTATCGTCGATCTGGAGCGGAACATCAAACACCAGATCGCGGTTTTCTAGCTCAATTGTGGGGTCAATGAGGTAGTCAATAACAATGGGTTCCCTGGGACGCAGATGTGGTGCCAATAGTTCAACAAGTTCAGGGAATGTGGCAGTGTCTCTGCCAAACAACGTTTTCAACGCAGCGTCGCACTTGATCAAACGTTTCTCGTCAACATCCTGCAGTTTGTGCGAGCGGATGTACTGCCACAACGACACAACAACGCCTGGCTTAGATTTCTGGTTAACACCAAGAACGTCAGCAAGAGCTGGCGATAACTTGAATTTATCTGGGTACTCCTTCAGTTGCATGATAATCTTGGCACGAACGGGGCCATCGCCGCGTCTGCGGATATCCAAACCGTCAAAATCGATAGGATGCTCATTAGTTCCGGGTGGAATTTCGTGCCATTCCACAACCTCTGACGGCTGGCTGGAAGCAGCAGTATTGGCAGCTGATCCATCTTCGCCAGCACCAGAGTCGCCATTTCCAGGATTTTGTGGTGCGTTCTGACCATCGTTGTTCAAGCTGGCAGGCTGCATGGGCATTGGTTCAGGCTGGAATGTGCCCACACCGCCCAGGGCCTCTGAATCGTACTGCTCATTTTCACCAACGCGGCGAAGCTCAACAATGATCGAGGTGAACATTGTGCTGAAAAGACGATGGTTGGACTCCTCATCGTCCACTAAACGGCCCTCAATTCTAAGCGTCCACGAGGGAGGTTCCTGGTTAAGCGGCAATGGCGCCTGGTTGCCAAACTCAAATGCAGACTCCAGTTCCATCGCGTCGCTATTGGCGGGCTTTTCCCACGGCGGGTTGTGAATAGTAGAAGAAACAAACAGACGCAACGTTTTGTTGCGGCGCACTGATCTTCCGATCACGTCTTGGAGGTCTAGCCGTTTACGCGTAATAAGAGTGTCGAGACGTTGCTCAGCCTCACGAAGCTGCGAGTAGAGCTCAGCATCGGGCAACCGCTCTTTGGCGAGCTCAGACAGTTTGTGATCTGTCGGTTTCCGCTTGGAATACTGGCTCATTTGTAGGATATGAGATATGGTTATGGTTTGTGGTAGCCAAGACGAAGGTATCTTGGGAGAGTGATTACTAAAGGGATACTAATTAACCTTAACCCACTCTACTGAGGATCTTAAGCGTCCGAACCCTAAATAATAAATCATCTATGGAGCTATACGATGAACTCTTTGTCTCTGGTTGCGGAATTGGAACGTTCCGCGGCTTTCCAATGCGTAAAGCGCCTTGTCGAGCGCATGCTTTGAGAAATTGAATCTGTTGGACGTAAATTCACGCAAAATAGTAGAGTACTCAGCGCTATACCCGATTCTCAGCTTCCGTTTCAATTCAGCTTCGATTTTGTGGACCTCGCTGGCAACAGTCTGTGAATTCGAGTCCTGATTAACGGCATTCATCGTTGATGCGTAAAACAGTCTAATGGCTTCATCAACATGCTCTTGCTGGACCAGAGGCGACAAATGCAGCTTCGCAATCGATTCGGCAATACGGATCATTGCTTCGAGCTGACGGATAGTTACTGGTACTGAAGAGCGTACATTAGTGAGCCGTTCGTGCTCATGGACGTTTCTCCTGATTTCCACAAAATGTGAAGCCAGTTTCTCGGCGGCATCAGGCCCTAAACGCGGAGCCACTTTATGCCGGCAGTACATGATGAATCTCTTCATCTTTTCCAGTGGAATCTCGCCCTCAACGTCAGTAACAGATTGCCCGCCATGAACGTGTGTATTCATTACATGTTTGGCCACCCGCTGGTCGTAATCGTCGTTGTGCTGGTCCTTGATAACGTAGATCATATCGAATCTCGACAGAATTGTTGTTTGGAAGTCGATGTTCTGTCCCGGAGTGCGGGTATCATCATATCTACCATGCACCGGGTTTGCCGCTGCCAATACGCTTGTTCTTGAGTTCAAAACAGTTGTGATGCCAGCCTTGGCAATCGAAATCGTTTGCTGCTCCATTGCCTCGTGAATTGCAACTCTATCATCATCGCGCATCTTGTCAAACTCGTCAATACAAACAACTCCTCCATCTGCCAGAACCATTGCACCTCCTTCGAGATAGAACTCTCTAGTCATGTTGTCTCTTTGCACCGAAGCCGTCAATCCCGCGGCGGAAGAGCCCTTTCCAGAAGTATAAATAGCAATGGGGGCTACTTTTTCCACGAATTTAAGCAGCTGCGACTTGGCGGTTCCAGGGTCTCCCATAAGCAGAACATTGATATCGCCTCGTAATCTCATTCCATCTGGCAGAATACGGCGCGATCCGCCAACTAGCAAACATGCAATGCTTTTTTTGATGTCCTCGTGGCCGTAGATGCTGGGCGCGATGCTTTTGGCAAACGTCTCGTAAAACTCAGGCTGCCGAACCATGGTGCGGAATTCCTCTACTTCTTCAGGCGTAAATTCAACATTATCACGATCTTCGGCACCGCCTTCCAGCTTCAAACCAAGAGCCCGCAGATATGGGTTCCGCAAAGCCACAGTGCCGCCACTACCGCCGCTAGATTTCACTTTATTTTGGTAGATTGAGTAGATTCCAGTAACAAGACAGCGGGTTCCGGGAACTGCTCTGTTGGTGAGGTTTCTGTCCACTGCCAGCAAAATGTGGCGCGGCAGTTCGCCCACTGGCACCATTTCCGGTGGTTCCTGAAGCTTTAGGACCTGCTGGTCGGTGAATGAGGACTTGTCGTGAACAACAACATATGGATCAGGCGGGCAGGTGTTTTTACCACCGTCAATCGACTTTCCCATACAGATTCGCGGCATTTGCAGGCCGGTAATTCCGCCACCGACATCGATCTTGAGCAAATCACGACAGTTGCGGCAGATAAGCTGGACAGAGGTAGCCTTTGAGCTGAGAGAAGAAGCACTGATGATGATACCGGGAACTACGACCAGATGTGAGATTTTACGGGCGTGCAGCTCGCGAATCGGCGTTACTTGCTTGTGTTCGGTGCTGAAAAGCACCTGGATGCTGGGGATATCGTTTTGGTTGGGATCCTGCTCATTTGGAGGACAGATCCGTAATGCCACTTCTTTAGCAGCTTGCTCAAAAACTGAGATGATATCGGCTGGCTCATTGAGAAGGCGCGCCGCCAGCGTTTCACTAAAGTTCACGAGATGCTCGAGGTCGACTTCAAGCAAAAACTTGCGATTGGGGACGTTGGCACGCAGTTGATCGCGATAAATAAAGGTGTTGTCGATGAAAAATGTAAGAATAAACTTGCGAAACTGGTCCTGAACATCGGACATCCGGGTTTCCTCCTCATTCTGGGCAGAGGGGAAGAGACTCGTGGTGTAAACACGGCCCTGCTCGAACGACATCGTTGCTAAACCTCAATTCGAGTATAGAATCGATGGGGGAAAGTGGTTTTAGTGCTGCTACTTTAGTTTGTCAATTTACTTGCATAAGGTGGGGTAGGGGTAGATCCGAGCTTTTCAAACAAACATTGGAAACTGGCACCCACCCAATTTACAAAAATGAGGTTTAGGGTGAGTAAGCTAGATGTGGTAGAAGATTACAAAGCCATATTAGGCGCTGCCGGCCGGATGGCCCTATAGATCAAGTCGCGATTCACATTTGCGGATTTCTGACTAACGGCATATACCTTCGCGTTTACATGCATCTATAGCACCCCGCCGTAAATATATAACTACAAATTGTGTGGCGTCTTCACTTACACTTGTAATAGCACTTTTGATAAAATTGCCGAGGTTTCCAAATCAGTTATGGCGTCAGTAACTACTACAATGCAAGCCGAGACTCAGCATGCTCCTCAAGAGATAATGGAGGACGAGCCAATGCAAAGGAACTTTCATCTTGTGGACGAGCTTGAGGCAGTTGGAATCAACAAAAGCGATATCCAGAAACTGAAAGCTGGCAACATTTTTACAGTTGAGGACATTGCACATGCCAGCAAGCGCACTCTGACCCAGGTCAAGGGAATTTCTGAGGCCAAGGCCGAGAAACTGATGGACCTGGCTCTGGGGATGGTCGATAATATGGGGTTCACCACTGGCGCTGCCTTTTTGGAAATGCGCCAGTCGCTCGTTTGCATCTCTACTGGATCGCGTAACCTGGATGCTTTGCTCCAGGGTGGCGTCGAGACTGGCTCATTAACTGAGCTCTGTGGCGAGTTCAAAACGGGCAAGACTCAGCTATGCCATACGCTTGCAGTAACCTGCCAGCTGCCTATTGAGATGGGCGGTGCAGAAGGAAAATGTGCCTGGATTGACACTGAGAATACATTCCGTCCTGAACGTATTACCGAGATCGCCAAGCGCTATAAGCTTGATCCAGAGGGTACGCTCAACAACATCGCGTATGCACACGCCTATAACACCGAGCAACAGCTGGAGCTCCTTAATTTGGTGTCGAGCATGATGGCGCAGGCCCGTTTTTCCTTGCTCATTGTAGATTCGGCAATGCACCACTTCCGCCAGGAGTTTGCTGGCCGTGGCGAGCTTAGCGCTCGTCAAACAGCACTCAATCAGTTTTTGCGCAAATTGCAGACTATTGCCAACACTTTTGGTGTTGCAGTTGTTTACACTAATCAGGTCACGGCTCAGGTTGATGGCATGAGCATGTTTAATCCCGACCCTAAAAAGCCTGTTGGCGGCAACATCATGGCCCACGCATCGACTACACGATTGTTTATGCGTGCTGGCAAGGCAGAGCAGCGGACTGTAAAGATCTACGATTCGCCGCTGCTGCGGCCTGGCGACTGTCGTATCGGCATCTACGCACACGGCATTGACGATGTGATGGAAGCCGAAGTCGATGACCAGGAGTAAGTCAGTAAGGGACTTGAGCCTATTTATGTATGTACGAAGTTATGGAATCTCATTTACGCGGTGGCGCGATTTTTTTCACGGCATCGTTGAACTCGCGAACCTCGATGGCACATTCAATTTCCTGGCACATGTTGCGTCTTTGCGATTCTGGTAGCCGGGGCAAGAATTCAATGCCCGCTGCTCGTTCGATAGCGTCAACTGGTAGCTGGAAGGTCGATAGCGGCTGCTGGTTAGGGATAGGCGCATTTGGAAGCACAAATGCTGCTACCGCAACGCCTCTTTTAGGCAAGCTGGGCAGAATGGGCTCCTCGCCAATAACGAGTTTGAAAAAATGGGTAGGAACGGCAATTGACGGTGGTCTGCCAATGACCTCATAAGTTACACGGTATTTGCCATCACTTCCAAGTTGTGGCAGCCAAAGAGGGCCAGTGACGATCCGCACCGAGGAGTATTTGGTGGTCAGATTGCGAGTGAATCGCTCAAAATGAGCCCAGTAGTCCCTGTTGAAACCCTCGCCAACCTGAGGCGAAATATTTGTGAGCAAAAAAGTTTCGTCCATTGCCTGCTGAGACCATGAAGCATCCGCAGCTGGAGCCTGGTGACCGCGATCATAACCGCTCCGGAAATAGTCTGCCAAACGAGCTCTGAACTTTTCAGGGACCATATTATCCTCGGCAAACGCCGATTTCCCACGGTCGCCACCACGCCTCTGCCGTGAGGCAGCAGTCAAATGCTCAATAACCCATGCAGGACTCCTTGTACGACGGTCGTAGCAGCTGGCAAACTCCATATTAGAGCGAACATCGTGCACTGGAGTTGGAGAGCCGTAAAGCCGGAAATACCCCGTGGGATCAACCAGAGATTGCTCTAATGTATTTCTGCCAGCATTAACCGCAGGGACCTGTGATTGGGGAGGCGTGGGGACCTGTGTTGGCGTGTTTGGGCCCTCGGAACTGGATTTCGGCCAAAGCATATGGGCAATGCAGCCAGAGGTGCAAGAGACATATAATATTTCTAGGGTAGGGCATGCGAAGTGTGTCTCAGCGATATTTGAGGTCTCTATTAGTTTATTTATCATATCCCCAGTCCAAATATCTATAGCTGCGTCAATGTAATTGCATCTTCAGGCTCTTCTTGCTCATCTGAACGCTCAAGAATGAACCTGAGCTCGACCTGTTCATCAGCGCTCTGGCTGCGGAACCAGTCGCCAAATTCTGTAGGGTGAGAGGACGCTAACGCTAGCAACAGGGTCTTTGTGTACAGGATTCTTTGTCGCGGAGTGAGCCAATTGAGTGTACGGACATGCGATAGAGCAGTACCTGCTAAACAAATCGCGCCAGCACTGTCCTTGCCCTCACTTAGCGTGGCCCATCTGACCGTCACATTGCATACCAGTTTAGGGGTATCAGCAGCGGTGCCCTGCAAATCTGAGGTCGCCAAACAGCCGCATAAAGCAGGCAAAGCACCAGAAACGAATGCAACTGACGCGGGATCCCTAACAGTCATCGACTGTGATGCAAAAACCGCTCGCACACATTCATGTAGTACAGCACTGAGCCCATCTTCCTTAGTCTCGATCCGTGACCCAACCCACTCTCCAAATGCGGCAGCAGCATTGCGACTGCGCTCAGAGTGAAGAAGTGGCGCGGCATAAACCAGGACGACCATTCCCTCTAGTGCCCTGTTGCGTTTCGTGACAACATCGCTGGTATCGGCAAGAGTAGCTACCGAGTGAATAAAGAAGCGTGAAACCGCCTGCTCGAGGCTGTGGCGGCAATTCTCCGTAAATTCAGAAGAGCCCACGAAAAGCATAAGTTCTCTGAATTTCGCAAAAACATGCGGTAGCAAGACCTGTTGAGCAGATTTGGTGTTGCTCAAGTTATAAAAGATCTGCAGCACACACAGTGCAAGCGACTCCACCAGCTTTGTATGGCTGGCAACATGACCGGCCAGCTTGACAAGAGCCTCTAGCGACTCTGAGGCCAGATCCAGCTCGACATCGGTCCACACATGCTCTCCAGGCTTTTGTAGCCGCTGGACAAGCGGCATTGCACAGAGATGGACACACTGAGTTAGGAACTCGGATCCCATTTTCTCAATTTCAGGACGACAGCACATGTTTTTGATGGCGCTTGTCACGCCCGCCTGTTCTACGGCATCGCCAGTAAGGCTGACACGAGCCAACGCAGAAACCAGCTCGTGGCGCGCATCTTCGTTGGCAGCCTCATCAGCAACGGCCGGGACTTCGAGAATGGACGCCAGAGCTTTGATAGCGGCCTTGCGCTCTTCCTTTGCCACGGCTTGTACCAGCTGCTCAAAGCACAGACCGAATAGCACTTTTGCCAAAGTCTCTTGGGGCTGAGTATCTGCCAGTGCAGTGACCAGATCGAGCCACGCTCCCTGGTAAATAGGCAGCAGAGCATACTGTGTTTCCGCATGGGTGAGAGCATCTAAAGATTCTGCCAAAGATCTGGTGGTGGAAGCAGCAGGAGCAAACCGCAAACGCGCGTACTCACAAAGAACTGTTTCCCACTGTTTTGAAAGCATCTCAAGCTGAGGATTGACTAGTTCACATAGATACTCGCGGTGAGGCTTGTGCATCTTGGCCGCTAGCTCGGCCCAAAGACGTAACACACCAATTTTAAGCACATGACTTCCGTTTTCACTGAGTTCAACTTGGCCCAGACTGAAGCTGTCCATTGTTGCTGCGCTAGCGCTCACGATTCTTAGCATCCGGCCAAACTTGTCGGCGTTCGTAACAATTCCTGATCCAATATAAGATGCGCATACCTTCAGCGCCGACAGCGCCAGCTGTGGGCTACTCTCTGAAGAAAATGCAGGGGTAAGCGCTGGCGAAATCTGGGCTTGGAACTGGGCCAGCAGCTTTGTTTCGGGGAACTCGGGGTCCACAAGGTCTGCAAGCTCGGAAACAAGTTCATCTAACAGCTCCAAACCTGCAAGCTGCATTGACAGCGCCGAAGAAGTTGCTGCACTGAATGCAATTCGGACAATATCGCCAAGGTATTGCACAACCGCACAGCGTTGCTTCACGGCAGTAGTCTGGTCACGAAGCTGCTGTTTCACCAAGACCAGTAGCTGTTCAGTAGCGTACTGCCGTGTACTCAAGCTCAAGAGCTCAGTGCGGACCTCATCGCCATGCACGCCAAGCGACTCGTCTTCGTCTGCTTCCGTAGAGGATTTATTTGTAGCAGTAGAGGATTTGGACTGGCGCTCGCTGCCAAATGTGTTTTCAAAAACATACTTGGGCTTCATAACGACTGCCGAGAGTCGCATGATCCATTTTTCGGGCTCGCGCGAGCAGGTTTGCTCAAGCCAATTTTGTAGCAAGTCACGTAGTGCCTCGTTGAGCGGATCAGCATCAAACGCTGCCCAGAGAGCACGCTCAAAGTCAGAACCGAGAATGGCCAAAATACGAGATGAGGTGAGCGAAAATAAGTTTGAAATTCCACTGATTGCAGCATTCCGTTTAGCGCTGCTGCCGCTTTGGTTTAGCTGGTTGATCTCTCGAGCCCAAGTCTTTACAACACGAACAATGTCAACATTATCGCGTGCAAAGTAAAGAAGCTCCTGCCAGCAGAGCCAGCCAGCTGCAACACAGTTTTCATCGCTCTCGTCGCTGAACAGCTGTATCAGAGCTGCTGCTTTGGCAAGGTGGTTTTTATCTCCAGCGAGTTCAGGGCCCAAAACGCTAACTGCAGTCGTTAGCAGATTGGCAGCGCCTAGGATCGACTCCGCTGAGTTGTGGGATTCGTAAACACAGACCTCAAATAGCGTATCCACCAACGCCTTAGCAAAGTCATGTGCCCGCATTCCGGCTGCGGCAACGACGCCATCTAAAGCCTTGAACGCGGCAGTATGAACCACTACGTTAGGATCGCGGGTAAACTGCAATAATGCTTTTGTAACTCTGAGCAGATGCTCGGGAGCCTGTGCCTGGACAGAGCCAGAGTTTAGAACAGAGCCAAGCGCCAGTGCAAATCCAGCCCTAATCTCTGGCTGCCTTTCCGAAACTGCCATGTCCAAACAATAAATGGCAAGCTGGGCCACTCTTAGCGGACATGCGGCCGCCAGGGCGCCGAGAGCCTGGGCGCCAAAAGAACGTACAAAGTAGTATTTGGACCGTAACAATGGCATCGCCAAGCTCTCAATGGCCTTAATGGCACGGTCGTTGGTGAAAAGCTCAGCGGATAAGCAGTTTTGCATAAATTGCGTCAAAAAGTAGCCGGTATTGAGCAGCGCTGCTTCGGCGATAGGATTTTCGAGTTGACTCAAATTTTCACAATGGACTCTCAGCTTATCCAACAGAGACTCTTGAACGCGCAAAGACTGAAATGGCAACGCCTGAACTAGAAGCTGAAGCGAAGAGTCCACGAGTTTGGTGGGCAGTGGCAGAATATCTAGTGACTCAAAGGGAATTTGATGAATACTTTCCAAGCTGTCAAAGCCGGAACTAGCAACGATCTGCCTGACTGCCAAGCTGGAGATTCCAAATCCGACGTTGTTGGCCGCATCCAGCACGTTATCGACCCGGTTTTGCTCAGTGACAGCAGCGTGTTTTACCGGCCGGATATTGAGGTTGCGGCCATTGATGCCAAATTCACAGTTCTGGGCCAGTTTTCCTGCCTCACTCAGAATCTGGACAGCTCTTGTGAGTAAAGAAGCCGGCACATCGCAGTTAGCACAGCCGGAAAGCGCGGCATAGATGGCCATCACCTGCTGCTCGACGTGCGATGCCTCTTGGCCAGTAGCCTTGTCGCTCAATGCCCAAGCAGCCGTAGCAATTGAAGCAGCAGTTTTAGCCACATCCGGAGTCACAAGGCTGCTGTGGACTGTTAGCAAAGAGTGCAATGCATCTAAGCTGGCAGCATAAGTTTGCAGAGCAGTAAAATTGGATTCTTCACTGGGAAGCCACAAAATCAGCAGCTGAGGCATGAGGGCCCTAACACTTTGAGTATTTAGCGAAACAACACCGGCAATAAGCTCCCAGCCGCATTTCAGTGCGTTCAATTCCTTCTGTCCAGCACGTAAAAGCGCCAATGCTGACTGAAGAACCTTTTCCGGTTGTTCAGACGATGAGTACAGGATATTCTTGTCAGAGACCACCAGCAGTTTGGCGCATAGCTTGGCGCAAACCTCATCACGGAATTTAGTGGCTCTATCCAGCGATTTCGCCACTGCGTTTGCCAGAAGTCGCGGTGAGACCGTTACAAGCTGCTCAAGTGTCTTGGCTGCATCAGATCTCAGCTCTGATGAGCAATTTGACTCGAGCAGTTTGTCCAGCACCGAAGCAAGCTGAACATGAGCGGAAAACGGCAGGGCAGGACCAAGCTGGGTCAATGCACGGGTTAGAATTGCCAACAAAGCAGCTAGAACATCCGATTTTGTTGGCGCGGTCGCTTCAAGCTTCCTTGACAGCATTCCAAACAGCGAAACCCGTGCTTTATCAGTTGTAAGCTTCTGTTGCAGCAAAATACTACACACAAGATGCTGCGAATGGGCCTTGGCGGCAGCGTAGCGCCAGCGTGTGAGTCTCTGGGCCGGCATGTGCAGCAAAATGTCGATTGTCTCACCCAGGGTAGTCTCGTTGCTCAGATCCTGATCAGACATTTGCTGCAACAGGTGTTCAAACAGCATAGCCAACGACTGCGACTGTCGCGCCGTGGTAGTGGCATCGGTGTAAACTGAAAGCCGTTGCTCCATGAACCCGACAATTGTGAGCTTCAATTTTAAAGCCAGTGCAGCCGAAATAGCATTGGGCCCGCCAGAAACAGCAGCCGCAGCAGCCGCAGCAGCGATTTTCGTGTTTGAACCTCTTTTAGATTCACCAAATTTTAGATCGTCATCTGCGTTTGCGGCTTTGTGTGCACTTCCGCTAGCGTCTGAGTTCAAAGCCTGCTGCAGCTGAGCAGCTCCTTCAGCCAGAAGCTCAAATTTCTTGACAATTTCGGCCAATGCCTTTGAACTACCATTGCGGACTTCAAGCGATCGGTGCTGGGAAGCGTGTTTATCGTAAAGCGCCACCAGTTTATCAAATTTCGACTGTGTGTTTACGATTTCAGGTGAGGCTAGCTCTGCCAACAGTTGCCAGCACGCAACTGTGATCTGTGCACCATTTGGCTCCTGTGCAGATGACTGGGCAGCACTACAACAGAGTCTCCAAGCGGCTTTAACATCCTGTTCTTGTAGCATTGCACCATCAGCCGCTTTGCGGATTGCTAGCAGCACTCGAACAAGTGTGAGCCTGTAGTTGGGGCTCTTCTGTGCTGTAGCTGATCCCGAAGCCGAGCTGAAGATTGTGACAATCAGCGGGAAGATGTTCCGTGCAATAAGATGAACGCCATCTTTGGGCAGCAGAGCCACACTTTCAATGATGGATAACGCAAAGTGTCTGGCATTTATTGGTTGTTTCCTGTTTTCAGCAACAGACATGGCTATTGACGATAATTCCATCTCGAATTTGTGGCTCATGGAGCGCCTCGAGAACACATTGAGACAAGCGCGAAAGGCGTGCCGCAAGGCGTGCGATTGCACTTGTGATTCCTGCAAAATAAGCTGTGCAACCTCAACAAGCGATTGCCAAAGCGGGTCGCTCTGTTCACGCTGTAAAGTCTGCGGCGGAGGCATCCGGTCGACTACAGAGGCCGAATGTGACAGCCAGCTGAATAGCGACTGCGCCAGCTCGACATCTGACTGCTCTGGAAGCCTCAAAAACGAGCCTACGGTCATTGTAGGTCTCTCAACCAAACCGCGATCAGATAGTGGCGCATGTAGTGGCGAGTATGGGGCGCGATTCCGCGATGCGTCTGCTGACGCATACCGAGGCGCATCGTGGCGGGCGGCATCGAGAATTCTCGCTAAAGCCAGCAGGGTAATGACTCTTTTCTGAAAGCCGATTTGCCGGAGATCTATGCCGCTCCTGCGTCACGGCGCCTGTGTTTTGATTGCAAAGCTACACAGCGTACTCTCACGAGGGTTTCTGTCTCTGTCAGTACTCTCACCAGGGTTTCTGTCTCTGTCAGTCCTCCGGCGACTCATTCTGTAATGTATGTAGTGTAGCTGCAGTCGAGCAGTATGCGGCACATTTAATTGCCGGGGCCCCGCCTATTGAGAAAACGTGTGAGTATAAATCACTAGTTCTGTGCATGAGATTGTTTGATTTTTTGCCGGGGATGAAAACTTGTGTCTTGGGCACTATGATGATCAACTTGAGTGGTTTGAATTATACCTTTTGTGTACCACAATGAAATAAATATAGGTTAATAGCCGTGCATACGGCTGCAGCAGGCGTCTTGTGCTGCAGGATATCGGGATGCAAGGTATAATGACGAAATTTAGAACCACTATGTATGTCGAATGTATGTCGAATGTATGTTGATTGTAGCTCAAGCAAGAGACCCACACAGTAATATAATTCTACCAGAAGCAAAACACTACCTTTGGTGTACGTTGGCTCTGCCGAGACACAGCTGGCTGAACATGTTTTTGACGTTTAGAGCAGAACCAGACACGTTTCAGCAAATCAAAAGGGCTACAATCGCGCTCACCATGAGGCTGTCAAATTCTCTTTGGCCTGTCAGCTCTGTACATGCCATGCTTCCTTACAGCAATACACCCAATTATGCAAGGTCAACGCAGACGCACTGCACACGAGCAATGGCATTTAGCCAGTGCATTTCGAGGCTGGTCTAAGAGCAAGACAGCACAGAATATAATTCGTAAAATTTTTTCTCATTTTCATACAATGCTGCTCAGCCAGTGTCGTTTGAACTGTTTGGGCAATTAGATTACCCACTACAAGGGTACGGCCCATAACCACTACCGCCGTTACTACCCCAACCCCGACATGTCACGCCTGCGGGAAATAAAATAGAGTCTGTCACCGTCAAAGAAAGACATACCCCCTTTAGCACCTTTCTTGGGCTCTCTTTTGCAACAATCATTTTACGCCTTAAGAGCTGTTGGCAAACCCCCCATCCATCGCGCGTGACTCTTTGCGCAATACCGAAATTTCGACCATGGTGAACCAAGAGTCTGATGACCCCGAAAAAAGTCACCCCCATATCAACACTCACAGCCAACAATCTAGCGCCGGCACTTCAGAACACAACAGGAGTCGCCGCCATTCTCCCAGCCAGCAGTCCGATGTTAACAGCCGTGCAGTCAGCAAACTGACTCACCAAAGAGACGAAACTGAATCTCACGATAGCGGTAGCGACGGCGAGCATTCTCGCAACTTCTGGCGACCCGTCCGGGCGTGCACACACTGCAGACAGCAGAAAATCAAGTGCGACGCAGCTGAAACGCAGCCGCATCCCTGTAGCAAGTGTGCAAAGTCCGGAAAAGAGTGTGTCGTGGACCCCCATTTCCGGCCCAAAAAGGGCGGCCAGGTAATGCATCTTCGTGAGGATATCAAGCGGTTGAGAAGCGAGCTGCAACGGCTACAGTCTGGAAGTGCCGCCAGTGGCACTGCTGAAACCGATACCGAGGATAGCTGCCACGAGTCTGAGGCTTCATTTACAGTGCCAACTAAGGGCCCTCATCAGTCGAAAAGACAGAGACACTCGCCTAGTTCTAGCAGTTCGCGCGACCAATCTGAGCTCCACTCCAACTCCCAGAGTTTGGCGCCCACGCCAGCCGGACTCGATTCAGTGCCCGTACCCATTCCGGGCCAATGTGAAGACGCAAACGAAGAGGGCCATCCGCATTTACAGCAGCCGACTGTAGCTGTTGATGGTCCTTGGACGATCGAAGATGTTACTCTCAGCGTAGTGCGGGGAAGACTGCTTCATAACCGGTTTACAGAGGACTACCTTCCTAGACTTCCAATCATGGAGACCGATTCGCCCGAAGAGCTTTATGGCCAGTCAACCTTACTATTCTGGTCGATCATGGTGACTGCTGCATTAGGCGATGCTGATCCAGAGCTGTACCTCTCGTTACAGGAGCCAATCAAGCGGTTGTTGTCGCAAGTGACGTTTTTGGAAACCCCGCGCAGTACCCACATTGTCCAGGCACTTCTAATGTTAACAATGTGGCCGCTTGCTAATGAAAAGATGCTCGACGACTCCTCGTACCGCTATGTCAGTCTGGCACGGTGTTTGGGACAGCAACTGGGCACTCACCGTGGAAGATTCATCTACGAGTTTTCCCGCAAACAAAAGCTCATGCCAAATGCTGTGAAATGGCGGACGCGGACCTGGGTGGGAACTTACATCTGTGAGCAGATGTCGTCTGCCGCAATCGGCGTTCCCTCCACGATGCCGCTTGACTACCTCGTAAACAAATCCAGCATTGAACCGGATTGGCTTACGGCCCATTCACGAGGCATCTTACGGCTAAGCATCTTCTACGCAAAGATGACCTCAGTAATGGGATCTGGAATCTCGTCTCCTGATGGGTTGCTGAGTGCTAGAGAACGTGAGCCGATGATCTCAGTGCTGCAACATTCACTGAGCCAGCTGGCGGAGCAGTTGCCAATGCAGTTCGAGTTTGTAGAGGTTTACTACCTCTACATCAAGTGCATGCTCTGCAGCTACGCTTTTCTGCCAGATACTCCTGAAGATGTCCAGAATCCTATGATCGTTGAGGTATACAACTGCGCCACTAGACTTATTACGGTGACGCGTGCATACGTTGGCCATAGAAGGATCACAGAATTCCCAGTGTATATCCGCAATGCCGCATCGTTTGCAGCAATGCTGCTGTTCAGACTGCATCTTATGCCTCAGTTCCCGGCTGGCGCTGTAGAGTCTGCTCGCCAGTCCATCGTAACAGTGCACCACCTTTACCGCAACGTTCCCTCGAGCTGGCTGTTAGTCCACAACGATATCACACGCATTGCAAAAGTGTTGGAGAGCCTTAACTACGTGCTGGCCACGCAACCGCAGCTCCTCACCACCTCGCGCTCAGTGTTGAGCCGGATGCGCTCGCACCTTACGTTTTCGCTATTTTACGAGCTGCTTTGGATAATCCACGAGGCACGCAGACTCAATTCGGACCCCAAAACCGAACCAACACCACCAGCACAGCAGCAACAGGCCCAGCCGCTGCCGCTGTTTACCCAAATTGCTGCAGACGAGTACACTACAAAGACATACACCTCTCCAAATGGCACAACTCTGACAATGCTGGTTCCAACGGTCGAGAGCCAGCAGTCCCCAACGGTCGGTCAGAACATGGTCATGAGTTCTTCAGCTAGCAATAACGCATTGGCGTCGGCTGGAGCCAGCACTCGGCCAAGGCCCGGAAAGCGAGGCAGGCAAAAGGCCAGTGCTAGTAAAGCTGCCCTCCCCGCCCCGCCACAAACTCACGGTGGCGCTAGCGCTGGCGCCACCACTGCTGCTCGACCCCCCGCAGCGGTTTCGGCTGCATCACCAGTGCCGGCCAGTGTAAGAAGACTGGCGCCTATAGTTCCAGCACCATTCCCCGCCAACCCACAACCAATTTCCAATACTCCACCATTTGGAGACCCAGATCTGAATAATGCCATGCCGCAGCCGCTAAACAATGACAATATGCTTACGGACCTCGATATGTTCGACGGGCAGTCTACCCCCATAAAATCTGCACAGGTGCCGCCTCGTGCAGATCTGGCGCAGCTGGAGGCACTTTTTGCAGGCGTAGACTGGATGAATCAGGACGGCGACGAATTCCTTGGCTGGATGCCGCTGGCAGGCGAATTCCCTATGTGAATCCTTTTGCGCGCTTAAGTGTGTCGTTGCCATGACCCCATGCAGGGCACTGATGCCTGCAGTATGCATCTTTGAGGGTGAAGTAGTGTCGTATTAAACGCAAAGCCTCTCATCGTTTCTAAAATGTCCTCAGATGTAGCGGAAATTACATTGACGAAACACGGCAATGTAGCAGTCATCAGCATAAATCGGCCCTCACGCCGCAACGCACTGGGAATCGAGCAGATCTGGGCTATTGAAGAGTATCTGATATCAGCTGCTACCGACGATAGTTGCACTGCAACGCTAATTACAAGTTCAGGCAACTATTTTAGTGCTGGCGGAGACTATCAGGATCCGGCTGCCGCTGATGCCTACGGATGTGTAACAGAGCCTGGACAATTAGACGTCCAGGCTCGCCGCCGGCTTGCAGGCCCATTCTTCGGCCGGAACAGTATGTTGACAAGCACCTTTTGGAATCACCCAAAGTTACTAGCTGTAGCATTGAATGGGCCGGCCATTGGTATTTCAGCTGCATTGGTAGTGCTTGCAGATCTAATAATTGCTGACGGCAGGTCCGAAATCAAGCCCTGGATAAAATTCCCCTTTGCACAGCTGGCGCTCGTATCCGAATGCGCTGCTGCTTCAGTGCTGCCGCTTAAAATAGGCTACTCGCTAGCATCACAGGCATTGCTCACGGGAGAAGCCGTTTCCTACAACGATCTGAAAACGGCACATTTTTTCACTGCCATTCTCGACAGTAATGACTTTGCCAAGGCTGCAATCGAGTATATTCAGACTGTCGTATCAAAAGTCTCGGCAGAGTCATTATATGCACTCAAAGCAGAGCTGCATCAGCCCTACAACACCATGATAAATGCTGCAGTGCATGCTGAAGCAGCAACAGGCATTGAACGGTTTGCACGAGGCTATCCTCAGCAACGGCTACTTGAATTAGCGTTCCGGCACCAGGCCAAGCTCTAGTTAGGTCTTATTGAGTAGTTGCCAAGTTCGTCAACCTGGACATCTTCTGGGTACTCTCCCGATTGTGAAGGGTGCAGCATTGGCACGGCCAGCTCCGGCAGTCTTGCGTAAATCACCTCGTGCGACTTCTGTGGCGGATCCACTGGCCGCTGGAACCAGATCCACGCTGCTAGAGGAATGACCAAAAACACAGTTGTAAGGCCATAGCGAGTGATCTGCCATCGGAGCTGCTCAATATGTGAGCGACAATCCGACATGATCTCAACGTTGATCCGGTTTTCCTGCTCTTGCAGCTTCAAATTGATCGCGCTTTCTTCTGTCCGCGCTGCATTCTTGCGCTCGCTCACATCCTGGGACATGTCGCCGCGCAACACAACTGTCATCTCCTTCATCTCGTGCTCCAGAACTTCGGCATCTCTTTGGATATGGGCAGCCCGACCGCGCAAATTCTGGCCACTGGCAATTCGCGACTGGCGCAATTCATTTCGCAGTTCAGTTGCTGCTGAATCAAAAAGGTATGCGCCGTTTGCTGCCAGCGCATTCGACAAACTTCGTGACTTGACACGTTCGAGCGTCTCATCCAGCATCCCGTTCAGAGCGGTAGTGATTGCTTCTGCTTGGCCGCGTGTACTTCCGGCGTACTTGATGTTCGAGACCATTTTTTGAGTGTCGAAATTGTACACCCGCAGCGGTGCTTCATCGTCCTCACTGGGCGCAGTGAGCAGTGTGTTTTCGGCAAACGAAAGCTGCTTGTAGGGCCATGCATGCAATTTAGGCTCACTGCTTGGTTCCTGTGGCTCATTGGATGGCAGCATTGGACTGTATGACTGGTCACTATACTCTTTCTCTAGGTCTTCCATTGTGAGCGGCGACTCCAAGTTTTTGAGCAGTGCCGCAGTGCTTTCGTTCAAGCTTTTGACGTACAAGTCAGGATCATTCTGTTTGCTCAACTCTAGCTTGGTATTGAAACTCAATCTTGCGCTGGAAAACGACCGGCAGGCCCTCAATTTCGTGCACTGGCGCCAGAGCATTTGGCGCAGCAGGTGTCCACAAACCCCAGACGGTCTTCCCAAAGGAAATCCAAAATGCCCTTACCCTGATCATCTGGCATCCATCGTCAGTCAGCATCGACGAAAAATTTCATTATATAATTTATTTAGCTCTCACCAGGCCATCTCGGGGCAACTCTTTCGCCATGAGTTTAAACTACAAATTGGCCAATATCTTTGGCACAGTGTACAGCCGGGGCGACCTGTGCTTCACTCCCGACGGAAACTGCGTTTTGAGTCCAGTTGGAAACCGTGTTAGTTGCTTTGATCTTGTGAACAATCTCAGCTATACTTTTGCCTATGAGCACCGTAAGAACATCGTGCGTATTGCCATCAACAAAAACGCAACTTTGATGATCAGTGTTGACGAGGATGGCCGCGCAGTGCTGGTGAACTTCAAAAAACGCACTGTTTTGCATTACATGAACTTCAAAACCGCAGTAGGAGCTATCCAGTTTGCGCCTGACGGAGACCACATTGCCGTTGCTGCTGGCCGCTTGTTGCAGATCTGGCGCACGCCGCGCGAGAGCGATGTTCAGCAGTTTGCGCCGTTTGTGCGTCACAGAGTCTACGCGGGCCACTCAGCCAACATTACCAGACTAGAATGGTCGTTGGATTCACGATTCGTGCTTAGTTCCAGTAAAGACATGACTGCTCGCGTTTGGTCACTGCACAAGGAGGATGCGGAAGCTGCCACGGCGTTACAGGGCCACCGCGATACCATTGTTGGTGCATTCTTTTCCCATTCGCAGGAAACTGTTTATACTGTATCCAAGGATGGCGCACAGTTTGAATGGCAGTACAGCGATGATGAAAACAGATGGGTTATTACCAGCAAACACTACTTTGAAAAGGCCAATCATGCTAAAGTCAAGTGCGCGTCGTTCCATGCAAAGTCTAACTTGCTGGTAGTGGGCTTTTCGTCGGGCGTTTTTGGCCTTTACGAGCTGCCTAATTTGACCCAGTTGCAGTCTCTGAGTATTTCTCAAAATGAGATCGATGTGGTGGAGATCAATGCCTCGGGCGAGTGGCTCTGTTTGGGTGCTTCAAAGCTCGGCCAGCTGCTGGTCTGGGAATGGCAGTCAGAGTCTTATGTGCTCAGGCAGCAGGGCCATTATGATGCGCTCAATGCCGTGGCGTACTCTCCTGATGGATCTAAAGTTGTTACCGGCAGTGACGACGGCAAGATCAAAGTGTGGGATGCGCGCAGTGGGTTCGCGATCGTGACATTCGAACAGCATTCTGCCGCAGTCACGGCTCTGGCGTTCTCAGCACGGGGCAATGTGCTTTTCAGCGCATCGCTGGACGGATCGGTAAGAGCATGGGATCTTTTGCGGTACCGTAACTTCCGCACCTTTACTGCCCCCTCTAGGCTACAATTTACTTGTTTGGCAGTCGATCCAAGCGGAGAGCTTGTTTGCGCTGGGTCTCTTAATGATTACGACGTTCATGTTTGGAATGTCCAGAGCTCGCAGCTTGTGGATCGGTTAGCCGGTCACGAGGGACCAGTGTCAGCTTTGGACTTTTCGTCAGATGGTAGCTTGCTTGCATCTGCTTCTTGGGATCATACAATGAGATTATGGAGCTTTTTTGGCCGCAGCGCGCTTTCGGAGCCGATGCAGCTCTCAAGCGAGGCATTGGCGGTAAAATTCTCACCAGATGCCAAGCAAATTGCAGTTTCAACAATGGACGGACAACTCACTCTTTGGGATCCTAAACAAGCGCTGCAAACTGGTGAGATTGATGGCAGACGCGATATTGTTGGCGGGAGACATGTTGGCGACCGTTTTGCAGCCGCGAATAGCCAGAGATCAAAGCACTTTACTACTTTGGCATACTCAGCAGACGGGTCGGCCTTGCTGGCGGGCGGTAATTCTCGCTTTGTTTGCATGTACGACGTTGAAAACGAGGTTCTGCTTCGCAAGTTTACCGTAAGCCGTAATATGGCTATTGATGGTACCTTGGATACTCTTAATTCTAAGCAGCTAACCGAGGCTGGACCCCTTGAACTTATTGACACTGCCGGCGAAAACTCTGATCATGAAGATCGTTTAGACCTTTCACTTCCCGGTGCATCGCGTGGCTCAACAAGGGCTGCCAAACGGCCTGCTATCAAGACCAGCGGCCTGGTTTTCTCGCCAACTGCTGCTTCATTCGGTGTAGCATCAACTGAAGGTTTGCTGATCTATGCCATTAATGCCAAGGTCGAGTTTGATCCCTTTGAACTCGATGTGGATATTACCGCAGGCGCGGCCGAAGAGGCAGCAAAACAGGGCGACTATCTGAGAGCACTGGTCATCAGTCTACGGCTCGGAGACAGGCCTATTTTGGAACAAATCTACAGTCTTGTGCCAACAAATGCTATTGACATCACAACCAGAACCCTGCCCTCGGTGTATGCTGGCCGGCTGTTGCAGTTTGCTGCTGAACAGGGTCAAAGAGGAGGCAATGTACAGCGTGAACTGAGCTGGCTCCGTGCAATTCTGCAGTTCCACGGCCAGCAGATTGCTGCCAAAAGAGCAGAACTTAGTACGGCATTGAGAGCCGCACTAAAGTTTGCAAACTCTGTGAGAAATGTTCTGAACACAGCACAGGAGAATGTAGCCAGAGGCGATCTGCTGAGGTTCTTGTCAGAGACAGAGACAGAGTCACAAACTCGGGAAGTAGAGCTTAGTTTCTAGGTTGCGGGCAATCTTACAGTAGACTATATAATTTTATCAAGCTCTTTAACTTCTTCGGGTTCCTCCAACCCGACAGAATCGGCTTTCTTTTGCTGCTTCTTTTTGGAAGACCGCTTCTTTCTTCGGGCTTTTTCCTTTTCGTACTCTGCAACAATTGCAAGCCGGCTAGCCGGTCCTAGCAACTTTTCCTCAACTTTAAGTGCCAGAAGTTCACGTGCCCTCTTCTTGTTGGCCTCTCCCGATCGCGAGAACTGACACGAGACTACAATCCCGGTGGCATGGTGTTTAAGCTGGATCTTGGTATTAGACTTGTTGACAGCCTGGCCGCCTCGCCCTCCACCTTTTATTCTACTTTCAGAGAACTCATCATCTCTGAGTGTAGGCCTAGGCGGCAATTGTATACGTTTGGCAAGACTAATTGCCGTGCCGCTAAATCTGCGACATAGCATGGATCTTGGCAAGGCGCCATGAGAACCTTGGGATACTATTCGCCTTACCCCGATATATCTACAACGTGGGACTTTCCTTACCCCAAATCCATCAACGTGCGGCTGATAACTATTCCCTTTTCAACATGTCCATCGCTGCGGCCCTGGTTTGCCTGGCCAGATTGCTGCTTGCGGCAGCAGCGATGACTATAGTTTACATCCCATTTGCTAACTTTCCTATTGTTCAAAGTACCTTGTGGTCACACGGTGTGTTTCGGCATGATTGCGATGGATATGCCTCGAGCACTGATTGTTTAGCACGAGACATGCATTTCTGGTGGCTGCTTGCATGCACAGTTGCAGCGTTTGGGCTCGGTTGTATTGCAGCGTTGTTGATGCTAAAGCTGGATTCGAGCACAAACGACTCTGAATGCCGTAAAAACAACTGTCGCTGCTGCCAAAATGGCGATGAGTCGCCTCGTGTAGTTGTGATTGGCACGCGAATGCTTCTTCCAGTTGGGACTTTGCTTTGCGCGATTGCCCGGTCCACACTAATGGGACCGATTGGCGAAGACAATGTCTATGATGACCGGCATATTCCATTTGTGGCCGCGTACTCACTTCTCAGCTTTGCGGCGCCATTAACAGCTGCCGGCTCCTTGACAATGCTATCGCAGTTTTCTGCCCCTTGGTTTTTGAGATTATGTGTTTTGTTGACAGCGATTCCGTTTTTCGCAATATACGAAACCTCGATAGCGTGCGAGACTGACGATTTGATTTGCGAAAATATGCTGCCAGTTCACTTTTTGATTTTCTCAGCAGCAATAATGGTTTTATCTTTCTCAGAGATCCTGCTGTTCGAGTCTCCACAAATCCCGTTTAAAGAAACGATCTGCAGCGCGCTAAATTATGCTGGATTCTATTCACGTAATGGGGAACTTGCAAGCGGCCACGAACAGGCCAGGCTCAGTGATGACCTCAGAAAGGTAAAGCCCGAACAAGATATTCTGCGGCTCTCGCCAACTATTCAAAAGAGACCCTCAGTGGCGTTTGTGATTGTTCTGCTGGTTGTTTTGACTGGAAGCGCCAGTTTCGTGCACTCTTTAGCTGTGACCTCTCCATTGCAACCAGACTTTGACAAAACAGAACTGGGTTCAGTTGTCTTGATCCCGCTGATCTACATTTGCACATGCCATTTCCAGACGAGTCTGCCCAAAACAATGATGATATGCGGTTTGTTCAATTTTACTCTAGCAAGCACTTTGATCTCCTACAGCGATGTTGCATTCGTAATACCTGTCTTGGCTCAAACTGCTAGGATGGCATCTTGGTCTTTTGCAACTATTTATATTACCTCCTTAATTGGCACAGACTACTTTGCTGGTACTTTGGTTGCGTTTGTGGCACTTTCTGATTTGATGATGCTGGGATTTCCAACCCTGTTGGCATTAGCACTAAATGAAGCTGCCAAATCCAAAGTTGTGCTTTACGCAGTAGGGGTCCAGTGCTTAGTATTTGCAGTTATGGCAGTCGAAATGCACCGGCTGAAACGAAAACTTGTCATCGAACTGATCAAGCGCGAAGCTTTAGTGGTATAACGTATTTAATTTAAATAAAATGAGATGTGAATGTTATTCACAAAAGCAAGAAGCCGAGGATCGCAAGCAAACCAGGGACGGCGCGAGCAGCGTTGTTGGAAGCAGCAACACCGACAGTGGTCTTGGAAGCAGCAGCCACAACGGGGATCTGAGAAGTACCGTTGGCAACAGTAGTGCTGTTGAAAACAACGGCAACAGCAGCAGGGGAGGTGGTCTTGACAACAGCAGCGGCAACAGGGGTGCTGGTGGCAGGAGTCACAGTGGTGAGGAAAGTGGTATCAACAGTGACGGTCTTGTAGCCAACACCAACAACACCGTTCGAAGTGGTCTCGCACTCGACAGTTGTGAGGTAAGTGGTGTGGACGGTCAAAGTTGAGCACGACACAGTGGCAGTGACGGTGGGCTTGACAGTAGTAGTGTCGCAGTCGGTAGAGTCGATGGCAGTGAAAGTCTCCTTGACAGTGACAACACCAGCAGATCCGTCACAGTTGACGCACTTGGTAACAGCGGCAGGGTCAACCAAGGAGCTGGCAGAAGCAGCGGCGCCAGCAGCAGATGAAGCAGCAGAAGTAGCAGCAGAAGATGAAGAAGCAGCGGAAGAAGAGGCAGCAGAGCCGAGAAGACCAGCCTTGACAACCTTGGCAAAGTTATCGTTGGGGAAAGCCTGAGAAGCGTCCCAGATGCTCACACCGCCAAACGAAGAGTAAGTGCTCTGGAGACTGCGAGCCTCAGAAACAACAGTGGCAGCATCGACGTAGCCGGACAAAGCAGCGGAAGGGCCACCAGCAACTCCGAGGAAGACCTTGGTAGAAGTGCCGCTGACAAGAGCATCCCAAGCAGCGAAGTTGAAGTCAGAAGTGCCAACAGACTGCATGCCGCAGTAGTTGTTGTAGAACTGAACAAACACAAAGTCAATAACGGACTTAGTGATGGCATCGTTGAGGTGAGCGTCAGGAGTGGGGCACTGAGGAGAGGCAGCGACGTAGTAAGTCTTGGAAGCATCGGTAGCGTAGTGAGTGCGAAGAGAGTTGACAAGAGTGGGGTAGTAAGTGGAGGTTCCCTGCTCAATGTCCAAGTCGAAACCATCAACAACGGCATCGCCAAAGGGACGCAAAGCACCGGAAGTGCTGTCAACGGGGCCGAACATCTTCCAGAGCTGGTCGGCAAGGTTCTCAGCGTTGGCATCGGAGGTGAGGTCGTAAGTGGAGCCAGCACCACCAAGCGAGAGAAGAACGGTCTTGCCAAGAGACTGGCAGGTCTTGATGTCGGCGCCGACGGTAGGGCATGACAGAATAGTAGAGTTGGCGAAGGTAGTACCGCAAGCGTTGGCAAGGTTCAAGTTGGGGGTATCGGCAGCAGCACCAGTGAAGGTGTTGAGGAAGCTAACCATAACAATGTCGGCATCGGTGTTCTGGCAGTAGTAGGCAAGAGACTCCTGGGTATCGGCGCCACCAGCAGAGTTCTGTCCCCAGTAAAGGGCGACATTGCTGTTTCCAGTGACACTCGCAAGGGCGGAGGGAAGAGCAGCCAAAGCGGCGATGGCAATTTTGGCAAACATGTGTGTGTGTGTGTGTGTGTGTGTGTACTTCAAACGGTTAAAGAGTGAACCGTTGTATTAATTAAAGAATGTAAAAGAGCGGTCTTGAGAACAATAAGCCTGATCTTTGAGGTCTTGCCCACGTTCTTATATATCACATTTGACCAAGTCCCTGTGGAATGTGGAATGTATGCAGAGTTTTCGGGTGCATGCATGAACACCATTTGTGGAATGTGGGTAAATAGCGGTTCGGGGTAGATTGTACACAGCGTTAGCGCTTGAGCAAAAGATCTGAAGAAATCTATAGGAAATTCATAGAGGCACAAAAAGTTCAGTGCAAACCAAGTTTTGCAGGCTGACGACCACGAACGATAACGTAGAGGCGTAAACACAAGCAAGACGAACATGTGAGCACATTCCATGTCGACCCTACCCAATAGGATGGTCATACAGTCATACAGGTTTTCATATTGATGGAAACTTCCATCTTTTAACTGCGCTCCAACAGAAGCCTAAGTCCACTGCAAAGACTAAATCTCTATGCGAGCACGTTCATAACATTGATCACGGCAAAGGCTTGAAATAGCCTAGTTATACTTCTTTAGGAACCGCGAACTTTTTCAAGTTTCGCTTAACATTGAAATGAAAAAGTCGTATGCAGGTAAATGCAAAGGTACCGCCGTCCGTGAGGAGATCGTTCCTGACCCTGTGCATAAACGACCAGTGGATAGCCATGACTTCTTGGCTACTTAAACCGTTGACTGCAGTTCCAGGGGTATTTGTTAGTTATCGAACGACTGGAACTATGCCTCTACAATTTGTACTAAATTCTGAGAAAAAGACTTCGATTCATGTCAATTTAGGATAGCTGTGGCCGGGCGCGCCTTTTTCCAAGGAGACACGGTTACGAGAAACCTGCACAGATCTTTACCTTGCCCATATTACCAGATAATGACACCACAACAAAGGCCCACCAAATCAGGCAAGTGAATGCTGCTGGCGTAAATCTTGGCAAATTCTACAAACATTTAATAAATATTTTCGAGTGTCTCTATTGCACATTATTTTAAGAGCGTTTCACTTGCGGTTTCCCTCCAGAATCTAGCTCAATTTCCATACCGGCTGCTTGCAAGTCTGCAGCATTGGCCACACCTTTTGCCTCAAGACTAGCCACGAAATCTTGGTTCCGTTTGGAGCCTGCAAGCGCACACCGAATTGCCACAATTGCCTTTTCGCGCTGATGTGGGTTGTTGTCATCAATGCAGCAGCAGGAAAGCACTGCAGCTAACGCTCCAGATTCGCGACAAAAATCACGATCTTTAACCATCTGATCGGGCGTATCGTCACTTGCAAAGAGGGCAGTGAAAAGAGGAATAGCATTGGTTTTCAAAAACGGGAAATCGTGCATGTCAAGCACATTGTTTGGGCTGTTTGGGCTGTTTGGGCTGTTTGGGAGTCTCAGTTTGGACTTTGTCGGCAATTTCTGTGCCTCGGCAAGCACCCTACAGATGGTATCTAGGGCACCACCCGCTTTGAGAAATGTACGATAGTCTTCTGCTTTCAAAGACTCAGTACAAAGTGTAGTTAGCATTCGCAGCGTAGTGTTGAGCCGAGAATAGTGCCCTAATGCAATTTCTGTACTTCGGGCTTCAACATCACCGAATAATGGCATAGCACATTTAGCAAATTCACGGAAGTTTTCAAGCAGCATAGTTTTCGGAGGCATGGAACCACATGAGACCGCGGCATCAAGGACCTGTAAAGCTGGGGTAGATGCAGATGTGTCGAAAAGTTGCCAAAACTGTGTCATTTCAGCAGAGTCGATTTTGCATGCATTGTCAATAGTTTTCAAGATAAATTCGCACGCATTTTGTTGGTCCGGGCTTTGGCTTTCGAACCATTGCTCATAATAAGGGAATATCGCTTCAAGAGCAGGCACCATTTCCGTAAAAGACTCGGCATCTTGACACTCGCATAAAATCGCCAATGCCAAAGCGCTTGTTTTGGGGAGCTGTGATGCGCGCGAAACCACAAATTTGAGGTGGTCTCGAAATAGAGATAGCGGGTTCAAGCTGTTTTGTGCGAGATTGGCAATCACTGACCACATTACCTGCTCCTCTCTTTGCGGTACTTGGCACTTGGCAAACCATGTCACAACGGATCGTGAAGCATCTGAAACTCCATGTGTGGCCGAAAGATTAGCAGCGAATTGCAACACATTAAGTCTAAAGCCTGGATCAGACGACTCCAGTACATCTGCAGCTACGGTCCAGAGCTCCACAGATTTAGCCCATTCCGTTCTTAAACTTTGGTCAGAACGCAACAGGTCTGCCAATTGCTTGACCTCATCTTTATTTCTGCGGCTCAAAGAGTTTAGTGCCTGTGCCAAGGACTCCCCCATCTTCTCAAGAGCCAGGCCCAGAGATCGTTCTTGAAAAGATGGCATGGCCAAAAAAAATTATGACATAAGCAGATGTTGAAAAGGCTGGAAACAGAGTATGCTGTTTCCATAATGGCAAAGAAAGCAGCCAAAGACCAGCTTCCTGGAGCTGCTGCGCCAGCAGCGCCAGCTAAGCTTTCGTCAAAGCTGCTGGACATGAAGTTCATGAAGTTTGGAAATGAAGAAAACGAGGTCGAAACCAAATCAGAGGCCATTTCCGACGCGAATGTCAGCATCAGAACAGAAGCAGACATCTCATTAGAGCCACTATTCGGCTCAAACGAAAGCGCATGGTTTTGGCCTGCTGGATTGCGGCCTAAATCGTTTGGCAAGCCCTCAAAATTCAGGGACGAGCCCATTAGTTATAATGAAATCGCTGCTGAACAAAGAGAACAGCAGACTGGGCGTAGATCATACCATGAAGAAAAGCCATCAGGCGAGCAGAACGAGGATCACAAAGAGCTTGGAAAGCGCAGTAAACCAGAGCCGAAACGAACCTCCAAAAAACGGAAGGGCGAGCGCAGGTAGCCGTCCTTCCTTCCCTTCTCTTTTATTTATTGAATAAAGTCACCCCTTTTTAGTGCATCTCTCGCGCAATTGCTAATATGCTTAAATCTGTCAGGCCCCAGCTTTGTGCCACCATACCAACGCGAAACCACAACTAATACCCCGAATACGTGGGCACGTTCAAGCAGAAAGAGCAGACGGCCGCCAGCAGCCGATTCGCCGTCATCGTCGCAGTTTCTCGCTACCAGCCCCTGCGCATCTTTTAATTGCCACGCCCACATGTTGTGAGTGGCCCGTGCAATGCGTTTATCACGTTTGAGGTCTTCCAAAAGTGGTTGAACCTGCTTTTCGCTAGTAATCGCAAACGCCCTTGCCTCAAACGTCGACTTGCGGTCCACAATAGGCTCTGAAAGAGACCAGTTAGCAATATTGGAACTGAGCGCTTCGACTTCCGGATCCTGAGGCTCCACCTCTTCTTCAATTTCTGGTATATTACTGAGACACTCGTCGATCAGCGCAAAAACAGCGACCTCACCCTTCACATAGCATGTACTTAATGCAGTCTTTACTGCTTCCTCTTTGCGTTCATCCGATACCGTCAGTAGTTGCGGCGGAACCTCTGGGTACGAGGGTGGGAACCTCAATCTCAACACCAGCGGGTGGTTCTCAAACGGCACTGTGACGTTCCAGACGCCTTCTGCCCATTTCTCCATTGCATTGTCGTAGATGCTATTGACAATCATAGCCTCGACATCTACTTCCTGCTCTTGCATGGCCGGAACAAGCTGGCTGTTCGCCCCAAACTGCAATCCAGGTTGAAGTAGTTTGTGATTGTCTGTTTCTTTAGCTGCTGGGCTGGCTGCTGTGGTGGTGGGCGCGAATGTGGCGTCGAATCGGGACGTGGCGTGCAGTTTCGGTTTGCGGGCGCGTATTGCCGAAGTGCAAATGCGTCGAAGCATTCACGCTTGCGTAGTTTCTACCAGTAACTACTTGGTGCTTGCCCTCAAAAGGGATATTTCCAGAAAGCGTGCTAGAAAGTTGGAGATTATGAGACTGCGAAATGGTAAGTTCCTGCAGAGCGGTGGCGGGTGGGGCGATTACAAAAGATACTTCTTAGTGGTAATGTCAGGATGGAAATTATAACCTCAAAACTAGACCTCTTTTTTTATTATTTATGAGCGAAGTTTCCATGGCAAGTTCTGATGTTGCCGTCGTGCCAGAGCAGCAATGTCCCGCACCTGCTGTGTTAGAGGCCGCCGCTGATGCAAACGCCGCTGCTCCAGAAGCCTCTGTCTGTGTGGTTGCTGGCAAGCGCATTCTCTGTATTGCAGAACTCCGCGGCGCTCTATCGCAGGTTAATGCACTGGCAGAGAAGTATCAAGCAGATGTGGTTGTACACACGGGAAACTTTGGCTTCTTTGATGCTGCCAGTGCCGACAACCTGCCGTTTGTGAGCATTCTAAACCTGGTACGGCTCTCACCATTTGTCAGAGGCATCGATCTGCCTGAAGGCGAAACCGAGATTCGCCAGCTAGCGCGCCAGGGCGGTCTTTCGGAGCTACAGGATGCTCTAGACGGCCGGATCGTGCTGAACAAACCGCTGTACACCACTTATGGTGCGCATGAGGATGTGGCCGTTTTGGAGAAGTTCCGCTCGCATGCCTACCATGTGGCCAATCTGTACATTGTGGACGAGAGATCCTCGTTTGTTTTGAGTAACTCGGACCCCAACGCTGCTACAGTCAGGCTACACGGTCTTGGAGGCGCGTTTTTGCGCAGGAGGCTACTGGACAGGGGCCACTCACCTGGTTCAATTGCCGGCTCGAATGGGCTCACATGGATTACGCTATGGCAGCTGGCTGAACTGGCACACACTGTTGAGCAGACATACCAGCTGGGCGAGATCAATTTGCTATTGTGCCACGAGTATCCCAAGGAGTTTCCGATGCTCGAGTACTTTGCGCTTCTCACACGCATGGACTACTGTGTTTCTAGTGGAATGCACAGCTTATACACGACTAGCACTGGCGCATCGCACCTCTGGCTCAATCGTGACCTCGCCAACCTGCTTCACTCGGCTCGTAGCCAGTTCCAGCAGTTTTGGGACGAGTGCGGCCAGACAGTGCGCGATATGCCGATAAACTCGGATGAGTTGGGTACCACGGGACTCATACGCCAGCTGGTTCTGTCGGCTTCTGAGCTTTTCCTCACAGAGTACTCTGTTTTCCCCTTGAAAGATGTGTACTCACATCAATGGCATTTCAACCTGTGCGACTACGAAGTCGGAGTTACTGTTCTTTCAGTGAATGATTGGGACGTCTCTGCGGAGCATATCTCCAAGGGCTTCGACTTTACCACCAGACACCTACCTTTCAACAATAACAACACCAAGTACAATGAGAGTATCTCTTCCTTCATTGCTGCCGAGAGCACGAGAAGCCAGGCCAGAGACGAGAAGGAGAAGGAAAAAGAGAAAGAGAAAGAGAAAGAGAAAGAGAAAGAGTCTTGGCTCGAGAAGAAAGAGCGCAAGCGAGAGCTCTTGAAGGAGGCTAAGGAAGCCGCCAAAGAGGCTGTGAAAGAAGCTAAGGAGGCCGCAAGGGAAGCCAAGGAGGCTGCTAAAGAAGCCGCCAAAGGGGCTGCCAAAGAAGGCGAGACCAGAGAAGTCGTAATGGAGAATGGCCACGAAAATGGCAAAACGGTCGAGTCTGAGGACCCCAAAGATCCCAAGCGTGAATTCAAGCCACGCGTCCCTCCCAACACGCCAGCGCTCTGTTTCAAAGACGGTTCACGTCAAAGCGAGGATATTTTGGCCTGTCTTGCCGATGAAGACCGCCAAAAGGTTGTTGGAGTGATCTACCGTGCCACCGCTGCTGCTGTGGCGGCGGTGATGGCGAGCGGTGGCGGCCAGGCGCCGCGATCGGTTTACGTTAGATTCGAAACAGCCGAAGACACGCAGCAGGCGTACGACAGGCTTAACAAAGAAGCCGCCGGTACTGTCTCCATTCAGGTGCCGCCCAAACCGCCAATGAAGAAGGGGCCGCGCAAGAAGTATAGCAAAAAACGGCCTGAGCACTAGATCGTCCATAGTATGCACCCCAGATTCTTTGTAATACCTAAGCACCTCTCTCTCACCACACCATGTCGTCGGCAGTAAACCGGCTGAGAATGCGGACTTTGCCGTACTCTGAGCTTGTTCCGTATGCTGTTGAGTCTGTAGAAGAGTGTGATGATCAGCTAAATACCATTTTGAGGGGCCTTTACGTCTCTTTAGCCGCTAGATTTGCATTTTCACCGGCCGTCACCCAGTGGAGCGCAGAGCTTGGTGCTTGGCTCAAATTGAAGCGTGATCTCCCCAGTTCTACGAGGCTAAAGCTCACGCGAGTGTTTTATGCGCTCTTGTTTGCCTCCTCGTCAGCAGCTGCTGCCGGAAGAGCTGTAAATATCATTGCATCCCTGTGGCGTGATAGACTGGCGCTCGAAAGAGTTACTCCGGAGGAGGCGGCATTGGAACCAGAGTACCTGCTTAACTGCGTGCGAAAACTTATCGAAATGCCATTCTCTGCTTGGGACGATCTGGAATCGTCTACTGTTCCCGTTGTTCTGCGTGCATTGGAGCTTCTAGCACCAATGATCTCTCAATCTTTGCGGTGTCAGATTTGGCATATGCTGCTACCGTACATCTCTTTGCTACCGCGAGGACCCAGTGCGACTCTGTTGTTGGTTTTGGGGATGCTACCTACCCGTGGTAAAGAATATATGGCAACATCGTATACTCTTTGGCGGCTGGGCCATAGGTCGTCCACAACCAGCGCTATTTTCTCTTTGATTGTCTCGGGTCAGGCGGAGCTGGTTCTTCGTTGTTCAGAGTCAGAATTTGGAGATTATGGAGCTTTGTCTGCTGATCAGTGTAAATTTTTTTACTCCGAACTTTTCAAGCTGCTGCCGGTTTTGGGCCAAACCAGCAGTGATCAGCCTGCTGAGAAGCTGAATTTAAGGGGCGAAATTGGTCGCTTGGCAACAGGCAAAAAGGCTCAGGCGTCTCTGGCTACATTTATCGCTGGACCGCAGGCTGCAAAGTCTTTGCTTTTGTTCCAGGAATTTGCAGCAGCAGCAACGCCTTTCTGCCACCCTGCTGCATCAGACAGTTCCAGTGCTGGACAGCATGTCTTGGAGTTTATGTTGGAATTTGGTCGTGCGCTGAGCTTCAGACGAAACACCGAACAAAACGGTGAGTCTTTGGTGCCTGAGAGTCGCCATCTCCGTCAAAAGGACTGCGACATGTATTGCGCAGCTGCCCTTGAGGCCTTGATGTTTGGAATGCACTCAAAGCACCGATCCCTGGCCCAGCTTGCCTTTTCCGGTCTCTCAGTTTGGGCATCACTCTCACCATCCACTGTTCTGCCCAAAGTTTTGGGTGACGCCTACACTTCGCTTCAGGCCCAACTTCATCCTGAACGCATTTCTGCATCGCTGACTGCCCTCTCAAGGCTGGTCCCAGAGCTTGTCAGTAGTCCGACCTACAAGCTACATATTCCCGTACTTCTTGAGCTGGTCACACCCTTTGTTGATATTTCTGACCCAGTAAAAGCAGCCTTGGCACTTTGGTTTACCCATTCAGTAGCCCTCGCATCGCCTCTCAAGGACTTGTCCGGTGTTCATGGCCCAGGACCGGCAATGGAATGCCTCCCACTAGCTGTACAACAGCTTTCTGAGATTGGCGAATGGTCTGAGCCAGAAGAGAGCGAAGCCAAAATCATCGCTGACTCGGCTTCATATTCGTATAACGAACTGGTGCCTGCTCTTCTTGAGAGATGCATTTCAATCATTGAGAACTTGCCAGATTCAAGCTCAGGAAACGACGTGTTGCTTCGCACGATGAGCAGGGCTGTCGCCTCTGTTCTTATTGGCCTGGATACAGAGCTTTTTGACAGGCTTCTCACGCGGATTCTCGAGTTCATCGTGGCGCCAATGTCTATGGCATCGCCTGATGCAGCAGCGACTATTGCTGGACTATTCGTCACCGCAAGACCAGAGTGCTTTGGTGCGTTTTGGCGAGTCTTGCGCACTCAAATTAGTGTCGAGATCAAGGAAAACAAGGCAGGGCTTTCCAAAAGCTTGCAGATTAGAGATAGAGCACTGGTTTGGAACGTTAGTATCCTGAACATGTGCTTGGCCTCAAGTAATGAGCATCTAGTTGAAGTTGCAGACGAGCTCTGTGCCTTAACTTCCACATTGCACAATGAGACAAAGGGCAGGATTGTTTACCACACTGCCAATTCGGTGCATCACGCTATTTCTACGCTTTTGACTACTAAGCCGGTGGTCTCTACTGCTGTGGATGATTTGAAAAATCTTAAATGGCACAGAAGCTGTTTGAAAGAGGTCGAATTGGCAGTAAGACTCTACGTCCAGCATACTGACCTCTCACTCAAGTTTATCAACGAATACTTCAATGGCGAACTTGACTCAGATACTGCAGCCAACCAAATTACATTTCTGCGCACTGTTACTGCCGCCATCAGTCCTTTAATTGATGCTTCGGGCAAGTGGGTGCCAGAAACTGAGAAATTGCCGCACAACACCAGCCCGCTCCGCGATGTGTTTGATGCAAAAGATCTTGAATCGAACTACAAGCACTCATATGGCTACTTCTTTGATAGCTCAGGGGGCGAACTCTACACCAAAATACATGAGTACCGTCTTCTAGTCGGTCACTCTCTGCATAGCTGGTTCAGTGCAGTTGCTAAAAATGGTGGGGATGAGAATGCAACTAAGGTTTTGAGAGAGCTGCTGTTTGCAACAAAAATTTGGATCACTGATTATGGCTACGAGAAGTCTGCTAGGGCGGAGTCATGGCAGCGCCAGCTCTATCAGATCGAATCCTCTATCTTTCGGCGTCCTGGCAAAAGAAAGCCCTTCCCCAATGCTGTTCTTGCCCGCAGGCTGTTTTTGTATCAATTGCAGCGACTTGCGCTCCGCCACGGCCCTCGCTCAATGCTGCTGGTTGATCAGCAGCTGTTGGAGGATGCACTCAAGTGCTCGACCTCAGTTTACGGCGATGTACGACGTAATGCTGAAGCGACTCTCCAGTCTGGTTGTCGCGTTTTGCTCAATGCTAGATCAATTATTTTTCCCAAACTGCTGGCCCAGATTAAGAGTCATGTTATGGAAAATGACTTCAAAGCAGCTGAAGCAGGACTCAAGCTTTTGAGGCACCAATCCTTGGGCTCTTCCCTGATCAAGCGTGGAAGCGATCATTTTGCAGCATTGTTCGAACTGCTCTCTATCTCGGCAGCCTGTCAGAGCCCCGAGGTAAGCTCGCTAGCGCTCCAAGTCGTGCTGGACATCGAAGCGGAGGTCCTTCAGCTTCAGAGTTGGGAACGGCCAGCTGGGCGAGCGTTGGCTGGGATTCTGTGTGAAGTCACTCCTGAATTGGAGCAAACAGCCCGCGAATTTGGGGAATTTATTGAGGCCAAACGCGACCGTCGAGCGAAGCAGCTAAATCTGATTGTTGATCAGACGCAAATAGTGGTGGAGAAACATTGGCGGGCGCAGCTTGTTGACCTCTGTGCTCTGGTCACCATCCTTCCCTCACCGGGTGTGCCCGTTTCAGATAATGTGATTGCGAAAATCATGAAGGCGCTTATTGATCAACATCCTGATATCAGTGCTTCGGCCAACGAAACATTTGCAGCACTCGTGTCGCGATATCAAATGCAAACCCCTACAAATGGCGATTTCGGATTCATGCTGGGTTTCAGAGACGAATTTTTACGCCAGTTCGAGGTGCCTCGAGCTGAGCTGCAAGATAAGCTGCAGAGCGCCCTTTACATCACCCCATCACATCTTGATCAGCAGATCATCAAGCCGGGTTGGCTGGCTTGGCCCAAAACACTGCTGGCACTAGATCCCAAATGTCCACCCACATTTTCGCTACCGCGCAAAACTGCTGCAAAGTTTGAAATTGATGAAAAATGGCTGAACAGCTATCTATCTCTCTACTGCATCGAGCCTAAACAGGAGGCGGACCATTACGAGATCGATAGTGCCCACTGCCTATCGGCTCTTGTTGCGCTTGTCGCCACTAATGATTTGGGTCTGGTATCGATTGAGCGGTTTTTTACCAAAGCCAATTTTGATGAGCGTGGCTGGCATAAATTTGGCGCAGAGATTTCAGCAGCAGTTATTATGTCTGGCTGTGTGTTATCACGAAATGATTTTGCATTTGGTTGCAAAATCATTTTCGAACTCTTTAAGCGGGCAGTTCTTCAAGGGTACTTAGGTCACGAGACAATGGCCTACTGGCGGGCGTTTTTGCGGCGAGCGTGCGAGGCTGTGGACTACTCGATTATGCAGCCTTGGATCCAATTGCTCCAGGCTACTAACTTGCCTGAAAGGGCCACAAGGTTGGCTATACGGAGGTCGTTGGAGACGGAATGCTTAGTGTATGGTGGCCTTGCTTATGCCAGCGACGAGCAGTGCATTGCTCTCGTTTCCGAACTGCAAACCGAGCAAATTCAAAACTTAGTTCACGAGACCTGCCGCCAAATTGCGGTGCGCCTACAACTTAGCACTGGCCTTGGTTTGGAAACTGGAGAGTTTATTGCATTGTGCGCAGAACAATCTATCGGAGCCACAATTCTCCCCAAGCAAAGTCAGATTGATGCCGTTGCTGCCTATTTTGCATCTAATCCAAGTGGCAAAACAGCCTGTACCTTGCTCATTCAGCTTCTGTCACTTCCAAGTTCATTCCTGGCCTCGATCACTGGCCCTGTGATACTCCCGTTCTTACTTGAGTTGTCCAACATCCGTGACGACCCTGAATTAGTAAAGATGCTTTCGGAAATCTTCCCGAAATTGGCCCGCCTAGAGTACACGTCTATCGCATTGAGAAATATGTTCATCTCATTACAGCACCTGCTCCCCCAAGCAACCTGGCACCAGAAGATGCGAATTCTACTCTTTTTACCACCTCTGTTCTATGCCAACAGGTTCACAGCAAAAAATGATATTCTTTCCGACCTGTTTACAGTTGTTGAGCTGTTGCTTGAGGACAGCCAGCACGAGGTGCGCGACTTAGCTGCCTCCTCACTCTGCTTTTTAGTTCGTTGCATGAGTCCCGTGAGCCAAAGCGTAACGATCAATCGACTTTTGGCTGTATACTCGAGAACCCTTACTATGAGAGACAACCTTAACGATGTCGCTACTCGGCATAGTGCTGTTCTGGGATTAGGAGCGCTGGTCACTGCTTTTCCTTTTGCGGTTCCTCCCCCAGCCTGGGTTCCGAGGGCACTCTGTACGCTAGCTGTCCAGACCGGCCGAGACCAAAATGTTGTGACCAAAACTGTCAAGCATATCCTCAGTGAATTCAAAAAGACACGCCAGGATACATGGCATCTGGATCAGCGGGTCTTTACGGAAGAACAACTTTCGGCTCTTGATGGAATTCTTTGGAAGAGCTATTTTGTTTGAGCGAGGCCTACAAAGTCACAGCTGAAATCTAGCAAATTCTCCTAATGTCGCATTACAATTATGGACTCATGGCTCATATGGGACCTAAATGATTCTAATACTATGAGTTTCTGGGCAGCATCAGAGGCTGTACCTAGGCAACATGTCTTTGGAAGTGCAGTCTTCATCCACTGATTGCTCAAGAGCTTGCATGTGTGAAGAATTCGCCTCCAACTTCGCTTTTGCATCCAATAAAGCACGTATCTCGCCTTTAGTGGCAAAGTGGCCGGGCTTGTCCTTGTGGAGCAGCGTTGGAAGTACAGTAACCGGTTCGTGGAAAGTTATTTCCTGGTGTCTTTCGACCTTCGAATTCCAAAGCCTTACTCTAACTACCAGATAGTAGCCGCAGTCCATGTGAGGCGACTGGTATATGGGCCAGTTGCACTCTGGCAACCTGAAGGTGGTCACTATGTAAGTGTTCGAATCATCCAGCTCGCTCGCTGAAGACGATACAGTGACAGCGATTTCTAGTGGTCGCTTTTGATTACCCTTGCTGCTTATTCCTCTCCATTTTATTAGGCACTCACAAGCAGTTATCTGCAGCCCAGCAGCTTTTGGTCTCAAAAGCCGCACTAAAACACTGTTGTTAATACCATTTTGTGCAAAAACAGCAGGGGTTTTCAACTTGGTACTAACAATCAATCCACCAAATCTGTCTTGTCGATGAACTAGGGTCGGAGTTGAGAGGCGCTCGATACTCTCACTCGGTATGAATTTCAGTTCCTGTTCTAATCGGGTACGTGGCGAGAAGCATATTTTCCTCGCAATCGTTGCTGTAATCGTGTGCCTGCATTCCACCTTTAGAGAATCTTGAATGACCGCGACTGTAGCTGGAATGCTTGTATGATGATCGAATTCTGGAAACCCGATCTCGAAGTCTATGCTTCCGGTCTTCAAATTAGCCTCAGTCTGAATTGGCCCCAAAATAGGTATCTTTTTTCTCCGGGTATAGATGGTCTCCCTATGTTTAATCCGGCCTCGCGGCTCCGTAGACCAAAAAATCACACCACGTAGCTCTATCAAAATCTCTTTGACATCTTCTCGGCTGCCAATCGAGACTGACCCCTGCACCGTATCATTGTAGGTATACGTTCTTGCGTTGAAGATTTCCATAATCTCAATCAATCAGCATAAGCAGCCTTATATAGCAGCTCCAAAAGCTGTCTCGATTACACTAGATTTGGCACGTATTAAGTTTTGTTGCAAAGCAGGCAGGATGCAGGTTTGAGTCTATGTATAAATGCATCGCACTGTAAGTTAAAAGCCTAGCAGCGCAGTGTAAGAGGATTCAACCAATTAATTTAAAAATATATTCGTACAAGAGCGAGCGGAGCCTACCTGCATCGTTTGAAGATCAAACCCACGAACAATTGGTGCGCGGTCCCACTTCGAGCCCATGACAAGGCCTCCAAACCTTGAGAGGTCGATACTACAATTCTTGGAGTATAACATCTTCTTCCACGACCCTGTCATTCTCTCACAGCTGGCAGATCTCCAAACATCCCACTAACATTAGCGTAGGTCTCCAAAAGGAAGTCTATTCTTCAGGCTCGAGTTTCTGCTAAGAAGTGCAACTCAGAGAGTCAGAATAATTCGAGTAATTTGAGGAGCAAGCATCCAAATTACCCTCTACATTGCCCTCTACGGTGCCCTCTACGGTAGCACTCTCGTAATTTCGCTCATGGGGAGACCAACCTTTCTCGCTCCCGAGATCTCCATGATCTCAGCTGGCGTGGCATATTCACCAGACGGTTTTTTTATAAGCGTAGGAAGGATAGCAATTGGCATGCTGAACGAAACCTCGTGGCACTCACCAGTCTTAATCTCCTTTATAGTCATTGAGACTTTGAAAGAGTAGCTCAAGCCTGCATTAGGCAGCGAGTAAGGGGGGCTCAGGTTGTTCAGAGTTGAACACACAAATTCACAAGAATTCTCTTCAGCAAGGCTCACAAAGGAATCAGAAGAGTTAGACGGGCATTCTAAAGCTCTATCCCTCGACTTGTAGGCAAATGACTTGAACTTGACATAGTCATGCATGATCAAATGCATTTTCTTGTTGCCTATCTGAAAATCTTTCCTCTCTAGCTTCAACAACTGCAGTTTGATCCGATTGCACGCATGGCCTTGCGCGAAAAAGCGTGGCATGCTAATATTCGCCAGAAAGGGCCGGTTGCCTAGCAATTGCTCACGGTAAACCACGTTAGGTTGACGGAGTGTCTCAATGTTGGCATTGGGCATGAACTGCAGCTCTATGGACTGTTTCACCGTATGTCCGTACGTACACAAATGCCAACGTAGCACATGGACGGTGATTATGTGGTGAATTTCAACTCGGTGCAGATGAGCTTCATCGACAAATGAGGCAGGGATCCCCCCGTAGCCAATGTCATGCCAGTCTGGAATTTCGAAAGAAAAGTCAATCTCCCTTGGGTAAAAGGTCTGCTTAGCCCAAGCCTCCTGTTCAAACCATGTTATCTCGCGTTTACGATACAGTACCTTGGAGTACTCCAGATCAGGCTTGCCTGCTGCCTTTCTACGCGACTGAACCCCTTTTAACTCGATTAACAAAGCCTCGTAGCGTCGGACGTGAGGACTGACTACCACCTTTCCTGAGATAACATCATTGCAAGTGTACAAGCGAGATGCGTCAACTTGTATGTCCATTTATGCTGCTCAAAATCTTGATAAGATATTCTGGCGGGTGACTCTCATATAGGCCAGCAAACAGACGCGACCGCATCTGCTGAACTCTATTTGCAGAAATCTAGCATCATCTCACAAGGAAATTTGCATTCCCTTAAAAATAATCGGTTGCGAGAACTAACTCGAAGACAATATTTGATGGCGCTGTAATACAGCGGCACCCTAGAATACCACCAATTTTACATAGTATCCCAAACTGACGGCCAAAGCGTGGTGGCTCGAGGAAGCCTTTAAATGCTCTTGAGTACGCAAACTAGAAGAAGATCCCATCAAGGCTCAAATTATTCTTCTAAGCGTCGCATGTACAGTGCTTTGACAACATTAGACTTTACAAAGCTCCAGATTGCAAGCCGGCACATCCAATTGATATTTGACCATAAGATATGTCAGTAAGCCTATATACAGGGGTCAACCTAAATACTGCGAACAACATATTTGGAAGATTTAATCTCACCATGATTTCGATCGGCATACGTGATAATCTGAGAGTACTTGACTGGCAGAGCGGACACGATCATGACCCTCGGCATTCCCCTACGATAGCACTCTCGTAATTTCGCTCATGGGGAGTCCAACCTTTCTCGCTCCCGATATCTCCATGATCTCAGCTGACGTGGCATATTCACCAGACGGTTTTTTTATAAGCGTAGGAAGGATAGCAATTGGCATGCTGAACGAAACCTCGTGGCACTCACCAGTCTTAATCTCCTTTATAGTCATTGAGACTTTGAAAGAGTAGCTCAAGCCTGCATTAGGCAGCGAGTAAGGGGGGCTCAGGTTGTTCAGAGTTGAACACACAAATTCACAAGAATTCTCTTCAGCAAGGCTCACAAAGGAATCAGAAGAGTTAGACGGGCATTCTAAAGCTCTATCCCTCGACTTGTAGGCAAATGACTTGAACTTGACATAGTCATGCATGATCAAATGCATTTTCTTGTTGCCTATCTGAAAGTCTTTCCTCTCCAGCTTCAAAAACTCCAGTTTGATCCGATTGCACGCATGGCCTTGAGCGAAAAAGCGTGGCATGCTAATATTTGCCATAAAAAGCCGGTTGCCTAGCAATTGCTCACGGTAAACCACGTTAGGTTGACGGAGTGTCTCAATGTTGGCATTGGGCATGAACTGCAGCTCTATGGACTGTTGCATTGTCCATTCGCACACAAACAAATGCCAACGTAGCACAAGGACGGTGATTATGTGGTGAATTTCAACTCGGTGCAGATGAGCTTCATCGACAAATGAGGCAGGGATTCCCCCGTAGCCAATGTCATGCCAGTCTGGAATTTGGAGAGAAAAGTCAATCTCCCTTGGGTAAAAGGCCTGCTTAGCCCAAGCCTCCTGTTCAAACCATTTTATCACGCGTTTACGATACAGTACCTTGGAGTACTCCAGATCAGGCTTGCCTGCTGCCTTTCTACGCGACTGAACCCCTTTTAACTCGATTAACATAGCCTCGTAGCGTCGAACGTGAGGACTGATTACCACCTTTCCTGAGACAACATCATTGCAAGTGTACAAGCGAGATACGTCAACTTGTATGTCCATTTATGCTGCTCAAAATCTTGATGAGATATTCTGGCGGGTGACTCTCATATAGGCCAGCAAACAGACGCGACCGCATCTGCTGAACTCTATTTGCAAAACTGCAGCACGAGATCATCTGCATTCCCTCGAGAATAAGCGGTCGCAAGAACCAGCTCAAAAATAGTGATTGATGATGCTGTAATGAAGCGGCGCCCTAGGTAACTAACGATTTTGCGCAGCATCCCAAACTCGCGGCCCGAGCGAGGTAGATAAAAGTAGCCTTTAGATGCTCCCAAAGCATTTCCGAGAAGTAAAAATACTTTGAAACTGTCACTGGTAGCTCAGCACTTGGCTACGTGTCGTGTCGTGATGAAACATACTCTTGAGTCCCTCCCGGGGCCAAGCACGTTACAAATTCATGGCAGTGTACCTGAGGACATGCGATCAGTGCTAGAAAAAGACTCGAGGAGAAACCGTAGAAAAAAAGCACTGGCAGAGATGAAGATCATCTATGATCTTAAACTCCCTATTGTATCAGTCTCCACGCTCACAAGATCCAAGAATTTGCATTCACTTTTAGCGTGAATTTTCGCCCATCGTTGGATGTCCAGGTTTTTGAGAGAAAATGGAGGCAGAAAACATCTGATAGAGATGGAAAGATTAACTGTTGTTCACACGGGGTCCTAGCCATACTCGTCGAGTCAACTTACGCTCCTGAGTAGACAAGCTGAAGCTCTTGACTCTAGACCAGGCAGATCAAATAAAAAAACGGTTGGACATCTAGTACATCCAGCATCCGCGAGAATGGCTTAGATATTAAATCTTTGCTCGAACCTCACCGCCTATCACTTTGACGCCTGTAGATTCTGGTACGTGAATACTGGCAGCCAATATGTTTTCTGTTGCACATCCTTTGTCTGATTGGATGTACAATCAAATAGTCAGCGGCGAACGCCTTCCAGTCCTGGAGATCTGTTTTGACGGACTGCCGGCGTAAGTAGTGTTCGACACAGAGATATCCTGTCTCAAAGAAGCGACCCTACGCTTTCGTGTTCATGGAGAACGCGCCGCAGCTTTGCATTTGGCGGCCAATCAACAGCATAGTTGTGGGGGTAAACATTTCACAAAGCTGAAGGAGTAAGCGCAAAATTCGAGCTCGGATTTCGTAGATTTCGCGTCTTGTGAAATCCGAAAACCTTGGTTCTTCTCTCTGTACTGCCATTGGTTTGTGAACCCCAAGAAGGTAGTTTTCTTCAGCCACCTGTCTTTCTCCGCCGGTCGAGCAGCGGTGGCCTCTCCATACTTCTTAATCACAGTCTGACAGCGAAGACGAGCCAGCTCCGAAACGCGCTATAACGTTGAGGCGTTGTTCTTTCTGCCTAGGCTTGGGGTTTTGCTTCATCTCCAGGCTCTTCTGAAGCCGGCCCTGCACAGTCGCAGCCCGCAGTTAATCCCCATAGATTCAGTTGTGACAAAGTCTCGCCAATCACCACTTCCTCACTGCATTGCGACCATGGCGCACAGTCGAGCTACGACACAGGCTATGCTCGGTCTCCCAACGAAAGGAAAAGAACAATGATTCAATTTGAAGCATTCCCGAGTGACCTGATGAGATTGTAATTCTGGAGTGCCACGACTATAAACTGCGCGGTATATCTGACTTATTCAAGCCAGTTGGCGTGTTGGGACATATTGACAGTGCGCGAGCTTGCCTCCAGCTCATATAGACGGTTGTAGACGTTTGCAGTTCGACAACTTTTAAATCTTTAGGATAAATAGTTCAAACCCATTAAATGGATACATACTATATTGTCATTAGTCATAGGTGTTGTGCTGTCGGACATGGTGCGGTGCAATAAAGCAGCAAACTCCATTTTTCGTCCGTGATCCCTGCTGTAAGCTTGAGTAAAGCGCTGATGTGCATGTCAGTGGACTGCTTATGGGGCGTTCAACGAAGTGAAGCCTCGCGCGCAACAATTCTGCCTTCAGCTGTTGATCTGTTGATTGACGCGTTTAGGAAGTAGGGAGAGGAACACTCCCTTGTACCGGGAAAAGGGTCTCTCTTGCCACGATAGCGTACGCAATTATCAGTACTAGAGTCAATCCGGCCGTGCATGCTGCGGTGCACCAAGCGATAACCTCAATAAGAGGCGGAATCGCCACCTTTTCGCACTGGACTTCCAAAAGTCCCATAATATGCATCATGTCCTCAGAACTTGCCTCAAGCGTGTCCCCAGGTGAGTTGGATGTAGCGTTGGAACTTAGCTCAACCGTGTTCGTAGGTGAGTCGGGTTTAGCGTCGTTTTTCTTTTTGGAAAACCAAGAGGTAAAATCGGCCATTCTTTAGAGACAGAGGAGGTGAGATGTTGTGTTTACAGCGCATGAGTTGTTACTTGTACATGTCGAGTCAAGCCACGCTCCTGAATTTAAAATTTGGATTGACTTTTAACGTGCTGCTGTGCGGGCCAGTTGAGGTGCTTTATTCCAAATCGGACAAACCAAAAAGAGTTTATACTCTAGATTTTCAACGTGCTGCTGTGTGGTCCAGATGAGGTGCTTTATTCCAAATCGGACAAACCAAAAAAAGTTTGTACTCTAGGTTTTCATTAGTCGGCTGATTCCTCACTGCATTGCGACCATAGCGCACAGTCGAGCTACGACACAGGCTATGTTACGCCTCTCAACGAAAGGAAAAGAACAATGATTCAATTTGAAGCATTCCCGAGTGACCTGATGAGATTGTAATTCTGGAGTGCCACGACTATAAACTGCGCGGTATATCTGACTTATTCAAGCCAGTTGGCGTGTTGGGACATATTGACAGTGCGCGAGCTTGCCTCCAGCTCATATAGACGGTTGTAGACGTTTGCAGTTCGACAACTTTTAAATCTTTAGGATAAATATTTCAAACCCATTAAATGGATACATACTATATTGTCATCAGTCATTGGTGTTGTGCTGTCGGACATGGTGCGGTGCAATAAAGCAGCAAACTCCATTTTTCGTCCGTGATCCCTGCTGTAAGCTCGAGTAAAGCGCTGACGCGCATGTCAGTGGACTGCTTATGGAGCGTTTAACGAAGTGAAGCCTCGCGCGCAACAATTCTGCCTTCGGCTGTTGATCTGTTGATTGACGCGTTTAGGAAGTAGGGAGAGGAACACTCCCTTGTACCGGGAAAAGGGTCTCTCTTGCCACGATAGCGTACGCAATTATCAGTACTTCAGTCAATCCGGCCGCGCATGCTGCGGTGCACGAAGCGATAACCTTTTTAAGAGGCGGCATTTCCTCCTTTTCGCACTGGGCTTCCAAGAGCCCCATAATATGCATCATGTCCTCAGAACTTGCCTCAAGCGTGTCCCCAGGTGAGTTGGATGTAGCGTTGGAACTTAGCTCAACCGTGTTCGTAGGTGAGTCGGGTTTAGCGTCGTTTTTCTTTTTGGAAAACCAAGAGGTAAAATCGGCCATTCTTTAGAGACAGAGGAGGTGAGATGTTGTGTTTACAGCGCATGAGTTGTTACTTATACTTGTCGAGTCAAGCCATGCTCCTGTATTTAAAATTTGGATTGACTTTTAACGTGCTGCTGTGCGGGCCAGTTGAGTTTCTCTATTCCAAATCGGACAAACCAAAAAGAGTTTATACTCTAGATTTTCAACGTGCTGCTGTGTGGTCCAGATGAGGTGCTTTATTCCAAATCGGACAAACCAAAAAAAGTTTGTATTCTAGGTTTTCATTAGTCGGCTGATTCCTCACTGCATTGCGACCATAGCGCACAGTCGAGCTACGACACAGGCTATGCTCGGTCTCCCAACGAGAGGAAAAGAACAATGATTCAATTTGAAGCATTCCCAAGTGACCTGGTGAGATTGTAATTCCGGAGTGCCACGACTATAAACTGCGCGGTATATCTGACTTATTCAAGCTTATACTTTAGTCTCTGCAGGTACGGGTTCGAATCTGCACTGCATATTGTGCTGCATGTGGCCTTGCATGCATGTGGCCTTGCATGAACAATAGACAGTTGAAGAAACTGCTAAATACAGGGGGCAAAGGCAGGGGCAGTATATATACCCCTAGTTAACTGAGTAGTTAAGCGCAGATTTATATGCTCAATTGAGGTTCCATAGGGTATAACATATCTGTATGCATGCGCCATCTTTTACACTTTCTGCGAGTTTGTGCATATTGAGCACTGCATGCCTGCCATATAAATCACATGATCAAATGCAGAATTGGTTGGGGCTGGTCTACTTCCCCTGGTGGCCAAATTTTAGAAAAACCGAGGTATCTAGACCACAGCATTTCAACTTCAAGGTCTAATGGGACTTGCTGATTTCTGTCGTATGTTTATGATAGTACAATGAGCATTTATGTATCGTTTTTGAGGGCAATGCTGGTGCGCGCACAGGCGCGTAAAGTGATCCTCAAAGTACACTAAGCAGGTACTGCATCTCAAGCACCTTGGCACCAACGCTACAACCAATATAGGAAGCATGAGTATTTTACAAAACCAGGTTCCGTCATGCACATGTTGCATTCATCCTCTTTCGGCCTTACACAAATAAATGCCGGCAAGTCTTGTCTGGCCGACGCCCTTCGAGTCTGTTGGTGTTTTTGATCTGCGAATCTGTAGAAAAGATGCCGTGTTTGGCATACAAATCATGGGCCAACGGTGTCTATCAGCTGATATATCTGGAGGTGGTTGCAGAATGACTGGTTCTGAGATGGCCACAGCTCACAAGGATTGGGTGACCCTGGCTCGCTCCCTATCTACTTACGTGCGTACCTCGTTCCTCTGATGCCACCGGTATTAAGCTTCTCTTCTACAAATTGTGCCGGCGCCTCCATCGTCTCGAATTTTACTAATTGCTATGTGGCCTCAATGCTAGGGCTTGCTCACTCGAATTGCTAGTAGCACCTAAGCTTGAACATCGCTTCATATTGAACGCGAGTCCAATTAGCTTTCTTATGGGCCTCTGTTCCTGCAACAAGTTCAGTTTTCTGAGTGCACTTTCAGCAGGTCTCAAAATGTAGGTCTTCAATTGTACGCTTTATAGCTGCACTCTCATCGGCTTCTAGTCCACTAATTTGCACCGCCACCAAATTATCCTGGGAAGCGATTTCCGCCTTACTGTCCAAATCTATGTGACTTTTGCGAATTCTGCTTGAGGAATCATGGCGCTACACATCTCCAGATATTTCTTTGATGCCTATCGGTGGCCCATGTACCTTTGCATCACTTCGAGCACTCCGAACAGAATGAGCACAGCGCCGGTGTTATATTATGATTAGACTTATTTTATGTTGCAAATTTCTACTTTTGCCGTGTATATCGCAGTGCGGACAGTGATGGGACACATGTTAGTCATTTTTTTTGGAATTCAGGTGATGAGTTATTCCAAAGGTAGCAGTCAGCACAATTATGGTAAAGATCACAAGAACTATCAATATGAACGTCCAAGTGTTGGCACTTTCAATGATACGTTTACGCTTTTTGACCTTCTCATTATGCAGGGTCGCAGTGATTTTGTCCATAAGTTCTTTAGTAATAGAAACCGTTATTGTAGGTGTCTTACCACTGACAGTTGCATCGTTACCAGTTCCGCTGCCAGTTTTAGCTGCGCTTTTATGGACAACTTGGTCATCGCTATCAGTTGCACCATTGTCAACTGCATCACTGCCAGTTGCATCGTTACCAGTTCCGCTGCCAGTTTTAGCTGCGCTTTTATGGACAACTTGGTCATCGCTATCAGTTGCACCATTGTCAACTGCATCACTGCCAGTTGCATCGTTACCAGTTCCGCTGCCAGTTGTAGCTGCGCTTTTACGGACAACTTGGTCATCGCTATCAGTTGCACCATTGTCAACTGCATCACTGCCAGTTGCATCGTTACCAGTTCCGCCGCCAACTGTAGCTGCGCTTTTATGGCCAACTGGGTCATCGCTAACAGTTGCACCATTGCCAACTGCATCACTGACAGCTGCATCGTTACCAGTTCCGCCGCCAACTGGGTCATCGCTAACAGTTGCACCATTGCCAACTGCATCACTGATAGTTGCATCGTTACCATTTGCGCCGCCAGTTGTAGCTGCGCTTTTAAGGCCAACTGGGTCATCATTGTCAGTTGCGCCATCGCCAAGTGTGCCCAAATGAGATGGTTTAGACATGATTTCCGATTAAGATTTCAAGTTCACAGCTCTGAGAGAAGAGATGTAAAAAACGGATAAATGGGACAAGGGAAATGGGGCTATTTAAGGTAATGAGGGTGCCCGAAATGTGAGGCTAACTTAGTCTCTGCAAGTACGGATTCGAATCTGCACTGCATATTGTGCTGCATGTGGCCTTGCATGCATGTGGCCTTGCATGAACAACAGACACTTGAAGAAACTGCCAAATACAGGGTACAGGCAGGGGCAATATATATACCCCTAATTAACTGAGTAGTGAAGCTTAAATCTAAAAGCTTGTTTGAGGTCCCATCTAGTATAACACATCTGTATGCTTACACCATCTTTTACACTTTCTGCGAGTTTGTGCATATTGAGCACTGCATGCCTACCATATAAATCACATGATCATATGCAGAATTGGTTGGGGCTGGTCTGCCTCCCCTGGTGGCCAAATTTTAAAAAAGAAAGATATATCTAGACCGAAGCGTTTCAGCTTCAAGGTCTATTAGGGGCTTCTTGAGTTTGTAGTATGACTACAATAGCACAATGATCATTTATGTATCGTTTGTGAGGGCGATGCTGGAGCGCGCACAGGCGCGTAAAGTGATCCTCAAAGTACACTAAGCAGGTACTGCATATCAAGCACCTTGGCACGCTACACCAATATGTACAAACTTGGGGTGAGACGGGGATAAAGTCGATTCAGACAAAAGTTTTGCTCGAGAGAGGTCAGTTTATGTATGCTAAAGCGAGCTGTAAGAATCGACTGCCCGTGTTTGCTAGCATCTCACCCAGCGATTACCCATATGCATACTATTTGGCTCTTGTAACTCCGGATATGAGACGAGGTCCTCTTTTCTTATGCGCGCCAGCTGTAAACAGTCCACAGTCTCAAGAGACTCAATTCAGAGTTAAAACCCATACCTGCTATTGTCAGGCTCAATTAGTATACAATTGCTTAAATCAATGTTGGATTAACTACTTAGCACTAACCTTGACGTCGCGCTTTCCCGTCTTTCTTACCGGCTTCTGTTCCAAACCGTGTCCATCGGATGCCAGTCTCTCATTGCGCTCAGCAATGACAGCAGCCTTATCGGCCAAAGCCAGCGCCAGAGTCTCGAGTCTGTTGAGCTCAGCATCCTTGCTAAACTGTACGTAGTCGGAACTCTCGTCCAAACCAGCGCTGATCTCATCGCTTGCAATCATCTTTGTGATCTGAGCCTTGACCTGCTGTTTCGGCAGCTCAAACTGCTCTGCGAGCGAGTCCAAGCTCTGTGCGCTGTAGGCATAGCCGTAGGTAAAGAGCCATGTCCTCAAAGCCTCGACCTGAAGCTTGTTAGCCAGCATCTCCAAGATTTCCTCGGTATTTGCAAGAAGAGACCAGATCCTGATGGATTTCAGCAGCGAAATGGCAGTTCTCCAGTCACCCTGCTGCAAACTCTTGGCCGCAAGAATGATATGGTCTCTGGTGTTCTCGCTGGGACCGTTAAACACCTGGCGGTCGTGATGGTCGAGCATTCGTCTAAACGGCTTGGAAACAGCCTTTTTCTTCACGTCGGCCGTGTTGCGCAGGCCAGCCATGTGAGGGATCTCCACCAGCAACGAGGCAGTGAGGTAAACGCATTCGATAAGCTCCAAGTTGATGTGCATGTGGAAAGGCAAAATCTGCGATCTGTCGGGCGATGCGTTCGTTGCGAATTTGGCAACACCCTGTCCGAGCAGCTCCTTGATTCTCGAGGAGGAACAGATCTCCTGCAGAAGAGTCATTGACTCGGAAATCAAGCCAACACGGAAGGCGCAAAGACCGACCTGAACCAAGGTACGATTAAACATGATCTGCAGGGTTGGCTCAGCGCTGTGAATCGTGGACTGCAGATGCGACATCAGCATGAGATCACGGGCATTGTTGTACTGGTTGCAAAGCGCATAGTGGTAGACATGCATAAGCACGGCTCTCGACCGTAGCGCGGTATTGCTTTGGCGGAAAAGCACGCTTCCGATCGCCGAAACAAGCGCGATGCTGTCGTCTTGGGACATCTGCTCGAATTGCGCTGGACGGGGCGTGATTTTGCTGTCGAGTTTGGCGCTAACCTGCTGCCACGCTTCACGCTCAGCTGCCAAGATCGCCAAAGTCGGTTTGTAGTAGATGTGGTCAAGACGGCGGACCAAAAGCAGGCACAGCGAGTCGCTTTCATTGGCAGCACGGCCAAGGCTTGCAAGACTGCGCTCAACGATGGTCTGAGTCCTGAGCATCAGCCCGTAGAGCATGTTCTCGTCGCGCAGCCTGTCGATGTAGCCTGTAGTGTGGGGGTCGATCATTTGCAAGGCTCTGAGCAGCTCATCATCGAGCCTGGCAACCAGAGCCGAAAGAGAGCCAGGAATGAGCTTGTGCTCGCCCGTTTTGGCGGGTCCCTTTTCGACAATTTCGATCTCTGGCGCATCCTCAACAACAATAAACTCGGAATCTTCTTCGAGCAAAGCGAACAACCGGGAAAGATCGTCAAAGATGGCCTTCCAGATCTCAGCAGGCATCACAGAACCAGCAGCAGTGCTGTCAAACCGGACGGGGATCAGCATCAGCAGAACCATCAGCTTCTGGTAGGTAGTTGCGCACTTCTCGAGCTGCTGCTCAAGCAGAGAAACCTGTTCCTGGCGGTCGGTGTTCTTTTTACCTCTGCCCTCGACAACAACGGCCAGAGTTCTGAACACCGTCTCGCTGGACAGGCTCTCAATGCCAACTGCACTGCCAGAACCAGAACCGGCTTTAGCACCTGCACCAGCAGAAGCACCACTTGCCTGGTCTTTAGTCTTTGTTAAAGAGCTGGGAGCATAAGCTTCAGGGTCCTCCTTGTACTGCTCCAGACGGCGCTGGTACTCCTTTGCAACGCGCTTCAGGCGCTGGTTCAAGACGTTCAAAGCCTTGCTCTGCGAGGGAGGAAGAGTTTTGCGTGCAGTCTTGGCCTCTGCGGGGACGGCAACCTCTAAATCAACAAACAGTTTCACAGCACTGGCAGGCACAATCTGGTACTGTCTCTCGGACCTTTCCAACGCCTTTGATAAGCGCTCAAACGCGTCAACAGCGCTGAGCCAGTCGTTCTCCTTGCGCGACTGTTCTGTGGCTTTAATCGCACTCTCAATCTCGTCCAGCAGCTTGTCTTTTGAGGACTTGACAGTCTTGCGGTCATCCTCGTCGCTGCTGTCCTCTTCGCTGCTGTCGCTGCCCTGGCCCTTCAAGAACTGGTTACGCATGTACTGCGCGCGTGGACGCGCCGCGCCGTCATCGTCAGAGTCGTCGTTCTCATTTCCTGACTGGCTGCCGTTGTCAGAATCAGAGTCGCTTCCAGAGGAGGACATGTCTTCGCTGTCGCTCATATCGTCGGAGACATCAGACGAAGTGAGAAGCTCCTCCTCAGAGGACGATCCGAGATCGCTATCATCCTGGCCACCAGCGAAAAACTTGGACATTTCAGGTTAGAGTGTAAAAGACGGTGTGAAAAGTTAATACCTGCTTGCTGACAAAGTGGACCATGGTGCGCCCGAGGGGGGGTGGACAGGAGGAAAAACTGGCGCCACAGGTGAAACGAGAGAGGGCGTGGCGCCGCGCCGCCTTGGTGAGGCTGCGTACATAATCTTCGTCTGTCTACTAAATCTAGGTGCATACAACCTGCATACCCTTTGGATCAAAATTCATGTCGTCGGTTTTGTTAAAGCCTCTGAGGCAGCTTTGCGAGTACTGCAACGCCGAAAAACCTGCACTAAGGCGCCCAAAAGATGGTTCGCGCGTTTGTAAAGAATGTTTTTTCACGGCGTTTGAGACGGAAGTGCATGAGACAGTCGTTGCCAATAATCTGTTCCAAAGAGGCGAAAAAGTCGCTATTGGAGCCTCGGGGGGTAAAGATTCGACGGTTCTTATTCATTTGATGAAGCTTTTGAACGAACGGTACGACTATGGAGTGCACTTTACGCTGCTAAGTATCGATGAGGGCATTACCGGCTACAGAGACGATTCGCTTGAAACAGTCAAGAGAAACAAGCTAGAATACGGTTTGCCGCTTGAGATCATTGGCTACAAAGAGCTTTATGGCTGGAGCATGGACGATATCGTTGCTCAGATTGGTAAAAAGGGTAATTGTACCTACTGTGGCGTCTTTAGACGGCAAGCACTTGATCGCGGCTGTGTAGGCCTTGAAATCAGCCATGTTCTCACTGGCCATAATGCCGATGATCTGGCAGAGACGATTTTGATGAATATTCTGCGTGGAGACAGCGCCAGATTGGAGAGATGTACCGAAATCATCACGCAGGGCTCAGATTCGCCCGTCAAGCGTTCCAAGCCGTTAAAGTACTGCTACGAGAAGGAAATCGTGCTTTATGCGCATTACAAGAAACTGGACTACTTTTCCACCGAGTGCACATACTCTCCTGAAGCATTTAGAGGCACCGCACGGCTGCTAGTCAAGAATCTGGAAGCTGTACGGCCCAGCGCTATTATCGACATTATTCACTCTGGCGAGCAGCTGAAACTGCGTACAAAGACCAAAATCAGACAGCCAGATGCAAGGCAGTGTGTCCAATGCGGCTACCTGGCCAGCAACAAGCTGTGCAAGGCCTGTACTTTGCTAAATGGCCTAAACGCGTCCAAACCAGAGATCGTCCTTGGTTAACGCCACGTTCTGTGACTTTGCGACGCCACACTCTGCAGCATGGGGCTGTGCGGTGTGGCGGGGCGCCGCGAGCGATCGTCTCCCCTAACCATTGACCAAAACAAGAATCCAGCATTTTTGCAGCAATTTTGCGGGAATTCCTGCCTTTGTCTCGGCACATTGCAACTAAACTGTTGGCCCTTTTGAATCTATGGCGCCCTGTATGCCCGGAAGATCCGCAGACCCGCCAGCAATTACCCCCAATCTTGTTTCGTCTGCGATATTCCCATCATTCCAGAGCCCTAATTCGGCCGTTCTTCCGCAGACCCCAGAGAGACAGCGTGTTTGTACGCCCATTCATACCCCATTGTCGGGTATAAGCACTACTCTTCACAGCGAAAACAGCCCCTCGAGCTATTACAGCCTTAGCCCCTCTTCATGCAGTGCAAGTGCCGCTAACAGCGTTGCAAGCCCCAATGGCAGCGAAAGATCGCTTCTCCCATCTATCAGTTTTTACAATGATGTGGAAGACCATCATTTGGGGTACGAACAGCTAGCGCTGCGCACAGTTTTGAGCAGACACAACGGGGCCCGAGCGCATGAGGATGTAGGCCATTTGGGCTTTTCCGACGAGGATTACGAGGACGATTTAATCAACGAGGTCAACATGTACGATTCTGATTGCAGTGACTTTGCAATTGACGTCGACCGGCTCTCGATCGATGAGTTGTCGCCCTGCATGACGTTTAAGAGCCCGCAGGCAGTTTTGACGGTGTTTGGGGCTGGCAATCGCTACGAAAGTCCTAAACGGCTAAGCAGTGTTCTTGAACCGATAAATGAGCAGCCGGATATGGACGTGTTGTGAGTTTTGGCAGTTGTAGAGTATTTATTTATTTATTGACAAAAGGACGAGAAGAAAGTGATAATGGGATAAAGTTAGGGGGGATATCAAGTGCAAAACCGGTCATGATCACCAGGGCGGTGAATTTTTGAACTACTTCCGAGTGATCTTTGTGAAACAGGACGGTATAGCCCATAATCCACAGTTTCTATTTGTTTCGGGTAATTTCCATTCACTTTCCTATTATTTTGTTAATCATTTTGTTAATCATTATTTTTTTTTTTTTTTCAAATTTTTTTTTCAAATTTTTCTCACGTGATCCAACCACTACAAAAGCAATTTACATTAGTATCCATCTTATTGGCATGATTTCTGCATCGAAAGCTAAGCGTGAAGCCAAAAGAGCTGCCAAGGGAAAGCCCACAAAGAAGTCAGCCAATGTTGAAGACACAGAAGCTCAGTTGGAGAAGCTGAAGCTCCAGCAGGACAAGCACGGAATCTCTGACCGTGTTACTACCGGTGTTTTGGCCAGTTTGCCCACTTCTCTCGATGTCAAGATGGAGAGTGTTAGTCTGGTGTTCCACGGCCGTGTTCTGCTGCAGGACTCTACTTTGGAGCTGAATTTCGGCCGTCGTTACGGTCTTTTGGGTGAAAACGGATGTGGCAAATCCACGTTTTTGCGTGCCCTCAACGCGCGTGAATTCCCCGTTCCTGAAATCGTTGATATCTACCTTCTTAACGAGCCCGCGCCGCCCACTGAGCGGTCCGCCTTGGAGTGGGTTATTGACCAGGCCCAGCTTGAGCTCGACAACCTTGAACAAAAGGCAGAGCGTATTCTGGAAGAGGATGGCCCCGAGAGCCCTCTTTTGAGCGATATCCATGACCGTATGGATGCCATGGACCCTTCCACATTCGAGGTTCGTGCCTCTACTATTCTGCGCGGTCTCGGATTCACCAGCAAGACCATCAACAAGAAGACCAAGGACATGTCTGGTGGATGGAAGATGCGTGTAGCACTCGGAAAGGCCCTGTTTGTCAAGCCTACTTTGCTTTTGCTTGACGACCCCACTGCCCATCTTGATTTGGAGGCCTGTGTGTGGCTGGAAGAGTACCTCAAGAACTGGGACCGTACTTTGATTCTTGTGTCCCACTCACAGGATTTCCTCAACGGTGTTTGCACAAACATGCTCGATATGAGAATGCAGAAGCTCACTACCTACGGTGGTAACTACGATATCTACGCCAGAACACGCGAGGAGCTCGAAACTAACCAGATGAAGCAGTACGCCAAGCAGCAGGAGGAAATTGCTGATATCAAGGACTTTATTGCCCATGCTGGTACCTATGCAAATTTGGTTCGCCAGGCCAAGTCTCGCCAAAAGAGACTGGACAAGATGGAAGCCGATGGCTTGATCCAGCCAGTCAAGGTCGACAAAGTCTTCAGTTTCAGATTCCCCGATGTTGATAAGCTGCCCCCGCCTGTTTTGTCATTTGACGATGTTTCGTTTGGCTACAGCGGCAACCCAGAGGATAATCTGTACGAGCACCTTGATTTCGGTGTTGATATGGACTCCCGTATTGCTCTTGTGGGCCCCAACGGTGTGGGCAAGTCTACTTTGCTCAAACTGATGACTGGCGCCCTTATGCCCACCAGCGGCCGTATTTCGCGCCACTCACACTTGAAGCTTGGTGTTTACTCGCAGCACAGCGCTGACCAGCTCGATTTGACCAAGAGTTCGCTCGAGTTTGTGCGCGACAAGTTCTCCAGCATCTCAAACGACCCCAAGTACTGGCGCCAGCAGCTGGGCCGCTACGGTCTTACGGGCGAGGGCCAAACAGCTTTGATGGGCACTCTTTCCGAGGGCCAGCGCTCGCGTGTTGTGTTTGCACTCCTTGCTATTGAATCCCCCAACATGATTCTGCTTGATGAGCCTACAAACGGTTTGGATATTCCTACTATTGACTCGCTGGCCGATGCCATCAACGCATACACTGGAGGTGTTGTGGTCGTGTCGCACGATTTCCGTTTGCTCGACAATGTTGCCAAGGATATCTTTGTGTGCGAAAACAAGACTGCTACCCGCTGGGACGGAAGTATCTTGGACTACAAGAAGAAACTCGCTTCAAAGGTCAAGCTCTAAGCGCTTTAAGCTTTCTAAACCTATACTGTGCGCTAAAGCAAAGAATCGGACCAGGAACAGTCGAGCTCAATTTTCTCGCTGGGTTCTTTGGTTCTGTTTGCCTTTGGCTTTAATTCAACCGTAGACATAAATTCATCAAAATCTGGATCCTCGTTTAGAGCAGCCTTTTTATGGCCGCCAAACCGTTTTTTCACCTGTTCCCGCAGCTTGTACTCTTCAGCAGTTTGGCTCAACTGGTTGATCTTTTGAGGATCAGTTATTACTGGGTGCTTTAAGCTAGAGTTGCCAAGCTTTGAGCTGTACTCCCTTTGCACCCTTTGAATCTGCTCTCTAATTAGCTTATCTTCCTCTGTGCTTTTTTTTGATTGCTCAAACTGTTCCAGTGTTGCTTCGAAAATGGGCGCATTTTCGCTGGTTTTGTTATTTGACTCTTCTTTTACATGACAAGCAGGTTTATGCTCTTCTTCGTCACTGTCGTCAAAACGAGACCATTTTTGGCTGTCGACATGCACTTTCGGCTCAACCAGATTGTGTTTCCGCTCGTAGTTTCGTTTAGCACGCCTGTCCCACTTGTCCTGGACCGGCATCAGGCCCCCAAATATGCCAAATTCCACTGGCTTTAGCCCATCCGTAGCTGATTTAGCCGGTGGTCCGCGGAACTGTTTCATGCACAAGAAGCGGTTAGGGTGCTTGCGTTACCCGACCCCAACCCTAATAGCAGACTCCTGGCACAGCCCGCAGGAGCAGAAGGGAGGATGGTCTGCATGCGCTTTTTGACGTGCGACCTTCTTATCTGCCTTGCCATAAAAAGCCCGATAAGACCCCACTGCTACTGAACGAACGGCTGCCGCGCAAACCAATTGATGAAAAATTGCTTCCGAGCACAAAATAAACGCCACACACGCCATCCATGTCCATAACCGCCACCAAACCCCCCACACAATCTGCCGATTCCTCACAGGGCAACCAAAAACGGAACACAGCAAAGCCCAGGCCAAGCAAGCAGTCGCGGAACCCGAACCAAAACCAGACTCAGAATAGCGAGCCCCGCAACCGCCGCGAGCGACGCCCCAAGGCCGACCTGCCGACTACCCCGAAACGCCAGCCAAGGGATAAGACAAAGAAGCAAACCTCAGAACGGAATACAGAACAGGAACTTGGGCAGTCAAAACCACACAATGGGGACCTCAATCTGAACAACGACCTCAGATCAAGGGGCGATGGCACTTCCAAGTCTCCAAGACTGCCTCGCACGCCAGCTGCAAATGCCGGGACGCTGCCCAAAGACAAGGGCCCCAATACCTCGTTTTCGGGCAACAGTTTCCATGCTTCGCCGGCTGCGTCGTCGTTGCCAAGACCTACTTTCCGCAGCCCGGCCAAACATGATACTATGGCTGCTTCAAAGCCCCAAGTTTCTCCTACTACCCTTCCGGGAGTAGCTCACTATGGCCAAACTATGATGCCGCCATTTGCACTACCTCCAAATCAGGGAGGGTCCCCAGCAATGTACGCATACCCCGTCGGGCCTCAGGGTGTCTATGCGATGCCGCCTGTGAACCAGCAATGGCCGTATGGTGGTCCTCAGCAGATGAACGGGCCACAGCCATTGGGTTTCCCCAGTCCCGGCCCCTATGTCATGCTGAACCCCAATCAGCACCCGCTTCCGGGGCCTGGCCAGAGTGTTCCGCTACCGATTCCTGGCTATTTTGCGGCGCCGCCGCCAGTTGCACACCCTGCGCCGAAGATGGGAGTGACCGATCCGCGTTTGTTTGCCAAGTAGATTCTATTTATCTAGCCTCGCTACTTTACCAACAGTTCAAACAGCCTTTTGATGGACATGCCTTAGACAGACACACAGAGGAGCCGTGGTTCAATAAGGTGATTACATAATCAGGCTCAGTCACTCCCAGTCCCAAAGAACCCGTCCAATCGACTGTTTGATATTCACCATGATCCCCAAATCGGCGTTTATTGCAAGACCAAAGCAGCTGCTTTCCCAGAAACTCGTCTCAAAAAGCTTAGGCGCAATGATGTGGTTCTGGATCATGTACCGCGTTCGCGAGGACGGCGCTGTCATGTTCGGTTTCCGCAAGCCATGGGAAGGCCACCACTAAACTTTTGAAAACTACAACTACAGCTTATGTTAAACACTTTGGGCGCTAGCGGCCATGAGCTCCTTGTAGCGCTTGCGGCGGTGTTTTGGGCTGACTTTCCGCTTTATAGTGGCAATCAAGTCGACAACTTTGCCAAACACGAACTTATCAGCACAAAGCACCACTGCGGCATTCACCAACACCAGCGCCAGCAGTAGCAATGCAAACGAGTTGCTGATATACGACAGGTCTAGCAGTCTGCCCAGCATGCTCTGCGGGTGCAGCCACATGAACAGGAACGAGAATGCAGTGCAAACAATTACCGTTGCAATAAACGGCTTGTTGGTGTACACCGGCATGCGATACGGCATCCCGCGGCACAGCAGCACTGCGGCCATGATGTACTGGAAGTTTGACGACAAGAACAGCGCCATGTTATCAGTGGACCGCAGGTTCGAGTCGTTGCCCGGCTCTGGGGCCTGGTACCAGGGCTGCTTGTGGCCAAACTGCACTGCCGCATACTGGAAAGTTCCAAATATGATGGCGGCACCAACAAGCGGCACCAAAACCCTTCTGCTAACCAGTTTTGCCTTTGGCCGGCGCGTGCACAAATTGGGAGCTGGCTTTGACCATGCCATAAACATTGCCAGCGGCACAATCAAAAACAAATCGATCCACAAATACTGAAAGTCGCCCAAATTCGAGCCGTAGCCGTAGAGCATAGTAACCGAAAAGAACTGGATCGCGCTGTAAAGCGACATGAACTGGAAACAGGAGAAACTCGTTTGCAACGCGCATCTGCCCTCTTTGATCACGTCCAAAACACACGAGATCTCAAAGATTCGCGAGGTGAACGGCGCTGCAATGCTCGCCTCGGCCTCTGAGAGCGAAATTCCAATCTGCGCTTCCTTTAACGCGCCCACATCGTTGGCGCCGTCGCCGCAAAAGCATACTGTATAGTCAATAGCCTGCAATCCTGCCACCAGCTCGTGCTTTTCGTCTGGCGACATTCTGGCGTAAACAGCACCCTTGAGGAGCATCTGCTCGATCTGGGATTGTGAACCAGTTTGACGAAGGAACCCGAAAACCTCACCGCTGATTGCCAGGCAGTAATCGCCAACAGCAGTTTGCGGAATTAGGGTGCGAGAGTCCAACGTTAGCGAGCTATCGTCAACGCATTCCCATCTCAGTTCATCAAGCACAAAATGGGCCGCATACACCAGGGCCTGGGGCTCGACAATGTGACATTCGCGAGCAACACTGATGGCAGTCAAAAGGTTGTCGCCCGTACACATTGCAGTGCGAATCTCTGCTCTTGCCAAAGAATTGATAACTCCCCTCGTGGTGGGTTTTAGCCTGTTTTCAAACACAATGAAACCGCAAAAGATCAGCTCCTGCTCCACCTGCTCCCGGTCATAGCTAACAAGATCAACAAGCTGCTTGTACGCACAGGCAATCACACGATACCCGCGGTGGGTATACTCGTGGTAGAGACTATCAAAGCTTTCCGGGATCGAAGAAGCGGCACAGACCTGGCGCATCACTTCTGGCGCTCCCTTGAGCAGCACGCTAGAGTCTCCATGTGCCACTGAAGCCACAACACTCATTCGGCGGAGCTTTGAGATAAACTCAAACTGTTTGGCCACATTCAGCCGTCTTTGGCCATCGGGACTCGTTGTGGACCGGCTGCCGGTAAACTCAGACTCGCTAAAGTGAAACTTGCTAAACTCAAACATCTTGATATCAAGCGGGTCGCCCAGCAACTCGCCGTCAACTGACCGAAGTTCGTGGCAGCTGGCGAGAATGTCCAGCATCGGTGTGTTTTTGAGCACTTCAGGTGTAGTGATGAGGTCGCTGAACTTGCCGTCAAAAGTGTGTACTCCCATCACATCTAACCCATCTTCCGTTAATGTGCCGGTCTTGTCAAAGGCCACAAAGTCGATGCGGCCGCCAATATTTGTCCTGCTTGGTGTTATACAAAAGATCTGTTTTTTCCGTAGTCGAGCAAGCGAAATGTTGGTGCCAATCGTTAATGTGGCCGGTAGTGCTGGCGGAACAACGATTGTAATGAGGTCCAATGCGCGGGTAATAATAAGTTCCAACGGCAGCTCCATTTCGACAAAGCTCACCAGGCTGATGATAAAGCCAATAATGGCAATGATGGCCATAACTCCAATGTAGTAAAACGAGTCGCGGTAAAAGCTAAATGTGGTTGGTTTGGGGAACAGCATTGACCGCACCAGCGAGCCCTGGGTTGTCGTAAATCCTGTTTTAACAGTCATTGCCAGCGCGCCAGAGAACAGATCATCGGTGGTGGCATTTGGTTTACGAGCTCTGATCAATTTGGTGCCGCCGTACAAAAAGGAGCTGGCCACTCCGGCAAAATCACGGTCGACATAAGCAGTCAAAGACTCGTCGTTGGCCGCTACTTTCGAAACTGGAACTGACTCACCAGTAAGAATACTTTCATTGACAATGCAGTCTCCTGAAAGCAAAATAGCGTCGCACGGCAGCGTCATCAAATCCGGATCACTTAATTCGAAAACATCGCCCGGTAAAAGCTCTGAAGACTTGATTGTATTCCAAAACCCTGAGCGTAGAACGCGGACACTCTGGTCGACTGCAATCATATCTCGCAGCCGGCGCAAGTTTGACCTTGTTTCGTAAAGCGCTTCGACGATCGAAGCAACTGAAACGATAAAGATTGCAGTTGCGTAGTAGAGGAAATGGTCAAACGCCCATAAAACAATACTGAAAACCTGAAAGATGTAAAAGGGGTGCAGAACCTCGGCCATCAGAAGCTGCACCGTGCTGGGACAGGGAATCTCCAGCGAATTGAGCCCAAACACCGTCTCCCGCAATGCTTGATTATCGGCCTCGAGTCCTTCCAATGCTCCTTCGTGTGTAGCCCAGTGAGGACTGCGCCAGCCAGTGTTTGTTAGGTACAAATCGCGCTTGGGGTTGTAATGGAACCGCAAAAACCGGTAGGTCATTGTTCTGAGTACTGGCAAGTTCGGATCCTCATCAACATACTCTTCTTCGCCCTCGCCACTACCATCATCGTCTCCATCACTTTCATCGTCCTCGTGATGGCAGAATACAGTGCTCAAGGGTTGATTATAGCGCCTGGCCTGCACATCAACGATATCCAAATCTCCCCATTGGTTTTCAATGACCACACAGTCGCATTTTCCAAGCGGACAGGCTCTCGCCAGCCACTGGATCCGCCAGCGCGGGAACCACCGTAGCAGCAGGTACGCAACGCCCAAACTGAGCCAGCACGCAGCGTAGTAGACGTAGCGGCGCCACCTCACTCTGCGGTAGCCGGCGCACACGATTTTGAGGTCCTCTTCAGCAATAAAATACCGCTGCTGCTGCCGCTTGGCATTTGCGTACACAAACTCGCTGCGATCCGCGTCTTGGTCCAATAGCGGCTCGCTGTCGCTAAATTCATAAAGAGAGTGCTCTTCAACGCTGTGGCTTGGCGAATGGCTTCTTCTAGAGGGCTCACTTAGGTGGCTGGCCATACTTCTTCTGCGGCGGCGGTGCATATGGCTGCTAGCGTGTAAGTGACCGTGGCTATGCCTGCGATTATGTCCGTAATCGTCTTCCTCATCGCTAAACCCATCGTCAGAATCTGAGGACATTGCGGTTGAACTTCCCTCTGCCTGCTGGACTTCTTCTCTGCTAAAGAAGCTAAACCCGCCTTCTGACGGCCGTCTGTGCTCGCGCCACGCCGAAATTAGCGATCGCGCGTCATCGTCGCTGTCATCCTCTTCATTTTGCCTTGAAACTTCACTGTGCTCGCTATCTCTCCTGGAGACATTGTGGTGGATATGGAAACTTGAGTAAGACGACGGCAGCAGATCGTGTGTAGGGCCTGAATATATTTCGTCTGCCGCAGGCTCGGCATAGTACTCGTCCGAAACACTGCTTCGACGGCCCATAACGCTTTAAGGACTAGCTCAAAAGGCAGATAGTCAAGTAGCTGAGGCCCAAAGTGAAGAGAGCTGCATTATGCATCATGCATGCATACAGCACCACCAGGGTCCTTGGAGTGGGAAGAAGGAGTATCGAGTATACACCATTAGAACTATCTACAACGGCTGGTTAGCACGCGGGCGGCGCTTCAGACGGCGCCTGTGGTACCATGTACGTACATTTTCGTGCAGCTCCAGCGGGAAGGGCGAAATAACCTCTGAATGATCAGGACGAGCTGATGGATCACGCAGGTAAACTGCATGACAGATATCCCACTCAATCTCAAGGTGGTGTGGCAAAACTGCCATCGGCGCCACAAACTCGCGCGGCTGCCATGGCGTGAAATATGTCTTGGAAGGTTCGGCCAGTCCATAGGGCTTTCCGCGGCATGTAAACGGGGTTTTCACGCTGGCATTAGCAAGGGCCTCGTAGTCAAGTCCCTCTTCGAGTTCGTCTACCTTGGCAGGCAGTCTCTCCACCCATGTTGGATCGTAAGCAAGATCTTCATGTTTTAAAGCCCTTTTGGCATCGAAAATAGCACGCAACTCTTCCTGGCGCGCCTGAACAAGCTCTCCCAAAGCGTGCTTGACATCTGAGCGAAGAGCCGGTGCTTCTCCCTCGCCGAAATAGCGGCCGACGATAGTGGAAACCTGGGTTTGGCTATCGGAGCTGTCATCAGGCTTGGAGGGCTCTGTGGTGCCGGCTAGCTTAGCGGCAGCAGCTTCGGCACGCGCCAAAACATCGCTTTTAGGCACAACAAATGTGGGGAACGCCTTTTGCACCAGGCCAGCAATTAAACCTGCTTGGCGCTTGACATCTTCGTTTTTGGCTTCAAGCTTGTTAGTGAGGATCTGTTGCAGCAGTTGGCGCGGTGTAACACTATCGATTGCAGCCTGCATCTTCTGGTCAAGGTCCTTGTTGGCTGCAGCCAGTTTTTGCTTGAATTTCTCCTGGCTTTTCTTGTGTCGCTTGATGCTGTACTTGCGCTGCTCCCACATCTTTTCTGGCTCCGCATGACAGCGGTCCAAGTACTTGTTGAACTTGCGAATAACGTTGTTGGTTAATTTGATGCTCTGTTCGGGCGAGGGCTTGCCGCGGCCCATTGCTTTAAGGACAATTTCAGGGTCGACGGAAAACACGTCTCCGCGTCGAAGAGTGTAGCCTGCAGACCTCATTCTAACGCCGTTCACTTTAACATGACCAGCAAGCACAAACTGAGCGGCCTCGCGCGCTGAAGACGCAAACATTGCACGGAAAATGGCAACATCCAAACGTCTTTCTAGCGACACAAAAGTCTGCAAAGCATAGGGGATTGTCTTGTCGGCATCCTCACTAGTACGCTGCAAAGGTGAAACTGCAGTGGTCTCGACCATAAAATGGTTGCGGAACTGTTTCTCTGATAGTCTTTCGCCATGGTATGCTCTTGTCTCCTGCTTGGCCTTGAAAACCTGTCTGAACTGCGTGCTCTGAGGCGGCGGAGTGCGCCACGTGAACGCGTTATACACATTAACCTTTGAATACGACGCCCGAATGCGTTTCCGCTTCAACGAATAGAGATTTTGGCCCCTACGCGGCATTTCTATCAGCGAAACCTAGCCAGGTAAGAAGTGAAAAATGGACCTCAGGTAAGTGGTTTGTCATCCCTTCTCTCCCCAGCTCATGGACTGGTCGGTGGACTGGACTGGATGAGGTGCGCCACATCTCCTCTTTGCATTTATGTGGCGCACCGGGCATTTGGGTATAGACCTCAATTTCCCCAAACACATCAAGCCATAATACTTCTTTAAAACCTCTAAATGCCAGAGCAGAACGCGTCTGAGCCACCAGAAATCAACTGGTCTGAGGAGCTAGATGCGGCTCTGTTTCGTGGAATGTGCAAGTACAAACCAGCAGGCACCCACAAGCATATGAACATGCTGAGTTTGGCTGCATTTGTGGCAGACGATGCCGCAAAGTATATCCCCATTGCGTCTTTGTGGCAACGGCTAGCACACTACTATGATTTGGAAGGAGCAGACGCTATTGAAAATAGCTCTGAGCAGCTTCCGTTTGTGTCTAAAGAAGGTGTGCTGCTCACAACTTACAAAACGGTATTTCAGCAGCACCCGGAGCTGCTGGCGCAGCCCACAGTCGAAAAGCCAAAACCAAATAGCGGAACGCGCACTTCAACACGATCAACGCGAACAAGACGAGCAGCAGCAGCAGAAGAGACCCAAAATGCCAGTGCAGGCGCTGGCATCCAATCTACAGACTCCTACAGTGACTACTTGGCATTATCAGAGGCAGCAGCAACATTAGCATCATCTGCTGGACATGAGGAAACTGAGTCGCAGCACCTGGCCGAACAGCACATTGCCGAACAGCTTCTGGCCGAGCAGCAGATAGGCTTTGATCTGCCGTGGGCAGAGTTTGGGGATCTAATTCTTGAGCATGCGCGCGACAATGAGAATGAAAGCGAAGGCGAGCTCGAAGAAAAAGAGAATGATGAAGAAGATGACGAAAAAGGTGAGGACGACGAACAGGCCGATGAAGAAGAAGAAGAAGAGGAAGAGGAGGAAGAGGAAGAAGAGCCCGTAAAGACGGAAGAAAAACCCACTCTTCGAAGATCTTCAAGACAAGTCCAGGCTGCGTCTGCTTCCGTTTCACCTACCGCATCACCAACTGAAGATCGCAGTGCGACTAAAAGACGGCAAAGCGGCCGAGTCCGTGCTGCTGCTGCAGCTGCTGCAGTTGCTGCCGAGCAGGAAGCAGAGCCAGAACAAGAGGAAGTTACCAGAGGACGCAAACGCACTGTTACGAAAAAGGAAACAAAGGCACCGTCACCGAAAAAAAGAAGAAAGCGCTAGAGCTTATTTGATACACCTACTGGAATTGACTTATTTCTGCTTGCCGTTAATGCCCAAAAGCTCAACCTCAAAGATCAAGGTGGCATTGGGAGGAATCAAGCCTGGGTATCCGCTGGCGCCGTAGCCGTAATCGCCAGAAATGGTAAGAACGGCCTTCTCGCCAAGAGAAAGCTGGGGAACGCCCTCGTCCCAGCCGCGAATGACACGGCCCTGGCCGATAACGGTCTCAAAGGGGCGACCACGCTCAATTGAAGAATCGAACTGGCGGCCGTTCTCGAGCTTTCCAGTGTAGTGCATGGTGACTTTGTCGCCAGGCTTGGGGAAGTTGGCTCCGTCGCCAGCAGAAAGACGCTGAATAGTAACACCCATTTTAATTCTGTAAAACAAGCATTTAAGCGGGGAGGCAATTTGTTTATAAATCGACCCTTGGTGGGTAAGGGTGTGGTACCAGGGCAGGGCAGATCAGAGCTGGAGCCAAAACCAAAGCTTCTAGGGCAAGACAAGAAGCTCAAAACGGTGAAACAGGCTAAATAGGCATGACGTCACCCAGCAACGGATGATCGTCCTGTTCCGAGCCATTTTTGGACAGTTTCTAGCTGTAAAAACTATAGTATTTACTTGTCCTAAACTCCCGAATACAAGAATTGATGACTCTAATCACTCAACGGCCAGAAGCAGTTGGGTCGATCCCGGAATTGAACTGATCGAATCGTTGCCTGGAGTAACAGTCAACGTGCGTTTATAAACTGCATCAAACAGTCTTAGATCTGGTAGAATACGCTCAGTGTCTTGTGAAACCAAAACAAGTTTGTACTCGAGCCTTCGCCTAGTGTATGGCAGTACTCTTAGCTTGGTGTTTTTCAACCCTTGTGCTGCAAAAGAAGGGCTCGTTGCAATAGAAACAATGAAGTTTAGGATATGCTGCGTGGCATTCTCAACGGTGTAGACTAGGTGATAGTATTCCCCCACACGCTCAGCAGTCACCAAAACCCGTGGCTCGCTACTGGGTAAACTAAGATGAATTGGCGGCATCTTGAGCATATTCGGCATCTTGCTGCCCTTTCTTTTCCAAACAATGATGAGTTCAGCCGAGGCGTCAAGTCGCCGAGACTCTGCCTTTGCTGTTTTGACAGCAGTAAAGATACAATCGGCTTTGGTGCTCTCGTTATGGCTCAGGGATTTGTTCATCTCGGTGTGGCATTGCAAAGGCTTGAGATCAGCACTGGGTGATAAAAGTGCAAATTCACAGCTGATGATATCGATATTAGGGGCAAGACAGAGCAAACTGGCGGTAAGTTGCCAGCGGCGTATGATTGCACGATCAAGACTGTAAAATGGCGAGGGCCATTCATTTGTGTCGATTAGAGGCCGCAGATCAAATGTTGATCTCAGCGGTTTGATCAACTTGATGTCATGAAGCGACAGCTGCTGCGCCTTGAGTAATTCATCGCCTGTATCGTATTCCACTGTGATTTTGACCTGGCAGTGCTGGCCCTTGATTGGCAATTCTACTGTTTCGGCCACCAGGTCAAGAGTCTCGTTTGGCTGTAGCGTGAATTGCTGTTGGTGTACTTCAATAACCTCGTCTGAATCAGTGAGCAGTTGCATATTGACACTGCCATTAGCTGGCTCCGGCTCTCTGCTCTTGAGAGCAATAGCAAACCCGACATTCTCGCCGGGACATGCTTCAGACACCAGATTTGTGGTGTCGATTTCCACAAGTGCTGGCCGTGTAGCCACTGATGCCTCAGCCCTTGTTTGCGGGACCCAGAGCATCTGCGGCTTCATAACTCCGTCAACAAGAGTACACCACTTATTTGTTGGTTCACACAAAAGCTTTTGGGTAAATGTTACGCCCTTTATGCTGCAGCTTAATTCAATGCTTTCCACCGAGATTTGGCCTGCACTTCGTGGCAAAAACGAGTGCTCCGCCAACAAATTATCGCCGCTGCCAGTTTGAATAAACGACTCTCCATTGGAAAGCAAAACTGTGCATTTGTCTACTCTGGGCACATCGCTTAGCGGCACAAGTCTGATTTGGCACTCCATTTTCTGGCCCACAAATCCAGCTGTAGGCTTGAAAATGCCAAGTGCTTTGTACAGAGGTTGGTCGACTTGCACCTGTTCAGTGCCGCTGAATTCGCTTTTGACGCCAAATAGTAAAAGCTCGATTTGGGCAGCGACTTTCCCCTTTCCACAGTTGGGCAACTCTGCGACTTTGGCAAGACAATATTTCAAGATGTAATATGAATTAACTGACCGCAACAGTTGTGCAGCAGCCTCATAGTACTGCAATGCCTCTAGATGCTCATTTTGCTGGTGCTTGTATTCTCCCATGAGCAACAATGCGCTTGCCCTTGATCTGGGTCCGTTGAGATCCTTTACCGCATTTGCCAAAGCATCTTCAACATCTGGTCTCAGCTCAATTGTAATGTACGGGTCGTGGGAAATCGATTTGGGCTGGTCAAAACATAGCTGGGCGCATTTGAGAAACGCCATTCCCGCTCTACAAAGTGCAGTGAACTCTGTTTTGGCAGTGTTTGAAGGCCCCAAAAGAGCGCCCCATGAATCGTCCGAGTATTTTGAGCTGTCAATCATCGTGCCAAACCAAAAGTACTGTGCCGCCTGCCAAAGTTGCTGTGCACTTTTCTCGTAGCCATAGACTGAAGCCAATGCCCTGCCCATTTCGAGATGCGTATTAAATTTGGCAGCTGCTGTGCCTGGTTGTTTCAGTTCCAGAGCGCTATAAACGATCTTTGCAGCCGTTAGATCAAGAATTGTGCGTGCATTTGTCCAAGCTCCATCTGAAACACGCTCTGTGGTTGTTTCTGGAAAGAGATATTGCACTACACAGTCGTACGCCGACTCGTAGAGCCGTAAAGTGCTTTGCATGTCGCCCTTGAGCTCTGAAAAGGCAGCAAGCTTGAATGTGTACCGCGCTTCCCACCTTGCAAGCTCCAGTGGCGTACTGCCATCGAGTAGATTACGCTTGTGCCGGATCTCACGCGATCTTGCAGCGTAAAAGTCAAGCTGCTGTGAAACTGCTAGCTGGAAAAGCTCTTCCGCATAGCCTTCAGCACTAACTTGATCAGTGACCGTAAAGTAACACTTTGCCGGTAACGCAGTAGCGCGCTTGATGGCGGCAACCCGTTTTGTGGCATCAAAATCGCCGTCCGATGCAAGAACCGCTGTAAATGCAATTCCTCTTGCTCCAACCACATTGTAGATTCTCTTGATAACCTCAATTGTTTCTTCATCGTTTTGGTCTTGGTCGTTGCTTAACTTGAACCATAAATGGACCGCAACAGGCATGTGTTTGGTGTACTTGTGGACCCAATCGATGCTAAGCAATTTATCGGGATAAATTGAAGAGATTGGATTCCGCGGCGAGAGCGGCGAGGGCTTACCCTCTTTGGCAATAATGGAAAACGATTTGTGGGCTTGTAGTCTCAAATGGCCACGGTAATTAGCCAAAAGTAGGGCCTTGATAGCTGTACATTGCGATAACGAGTCAACACCAGTATTGGGCAGTTCTACCAGGTTGAAAAGCTCAGGCTGTGCTTTAACATCTTTATTGGCGTCATACGCCCCGTCACTAAAGCCTCCAAGGACCACAAATGGGCTATACGGGGCCACAAACTCGTTCCATGATTCAGGTGGCATGTTACGTGAGATAGCAGTGTGTTTACTTATGCACGTATAATGGCGGGCGTGAAGTTTCCGTTGGCAAAATTAGCCCTCGAACTTGGTGTTTGTGGGTGATTTAACTAAAAACGCCCCTGAGAAATGCCCCTAAAATTCTGATCAAGATAGGTGGTGGTAGATCCGGTATAGTGTAACCCCTACCCTTGGGGTATCCCAATAGGGTAATACCCTCTCTCCCCCAGACCACCCCGCCTCGGTTGCCTGCATTCGAGCTAGATCATGCCAAGATTATAGTTGCTTCGGCTAGCTTGCTGCTGGAAATCGAGTATATAACCCAGCTTTTTTATTGTAGTATCACTTAATATGCAAATCTCGCTGTGGTGCTCGCCAATTGGGCCCACCATCAGCCGACAAAATCTCAATGCCGCCAGAACCTATGCTACTAAATTAAAAGCTGCATCCTACTATGGTGGAAACCTGTTCTGGGTTCTGGCCAATTTATCATTTGCACTACACCTCTGTAACTTGCAGCAGTGAATCTCCTTTACGAAACATATTTATTACACCCTACTTTTTGGCGCGAACTTGGCAGGCTCGGGCTCATCGTTTGAAGCTGCTCCTTTGTCAAAAGGCATTTGGCCCTTTTGTGCTTGTCGCTGTGCATCGTTTGCCCTTGTCATTTCTCTTGCTGCTTCGCTCTGGCTGCCGTCCCATGCACTTCTGTTATCTTCTTTACCAATTGAAGCATGGGCGGGAGCGGGCTTTTGCAACGAAGCATTTTTCCACCTTTGATCTGCCTGTGCTGCAAGTTGTTTAAGCTTGTACTGGCGAGCCAGGTCCTGTTGCAGCTCTTCCAACGTTGGTGCGTTGGGTCTAGCATGCCGTAGCCACTGTACCCACTGCGGTGGGCCCTTGTAGTCGCCGTAGTGCATGTTTGGACTGCCATATTCAACGATTCGTCTCATTCTGCCTGACAATGCTGCTGAGCCGCGATCCCTGAATTCCCAGTAAGAATTTCCCTCGAGATCATAGCCTATAAACCATTTTCTGCGAAAGGGGACGTTTCGCAACGCCTTCCAGCGGTGCCACATTTGTTTTTGCCATGATATCGGCTGCATTTGGAAGATGAAGAGGTTAGAAACTAGACGGCCAGCCGTGTTAGCCACATTGATGGGATACAACAAAGTGGCGTGGCCGCCAGGCTTTGTGGCGTCAACAATCTCCACCTTCCCTCTTGTTAATCTGAACTCAATTGAAATGGCCAGCAGAGAGGCATTGCCAGGTTCAGCCGGCGGCCCTGGACCTGCTGGCTCGCATACCAATCCACACTCAAGTACTAGTTCCGTAAACATGACACCAGGACCCAATCCCAGGCCGGTACGCAAGTTAAGGGCAATTGCTCCAGAGCCAATTCGCATGGAGGACCGGTCGCAGGTAGCCAAAAACACATGGGCCAAAGACTGTGAGATTAGCAGCTACGAAATCGTAAATGAGACGTACGTCGCCTGGCAGGTCCGCGTGAAGACGTCAAAGGGCACCTGGCTCTCAGTTTTTAGAAGGTACAGCGAATTCGTGACTCTTCACGACAGTTTGCTGGCGCGGTACCCAAAAGAGGCTGCGCTTTTGCCTGAGCTGCCTCCCAAATCCGTTATTTCCAAGTTTGACGCGGCATTTTTGGAGGAAAGAAGAGAAGGTTTAGACTTCTTTCTCAAGAGTGTTGTTTTAAGCAATCTGTTCGGCAAAGATAATGAAACCAAACAGTTTTGCCTTACGTATGAGCAGTCTATGTAGTAACAATAGTCCAAAATGCCCTCAATTGGATGGCTTCCAGAATCGATTGAGACCAGTATTACCACTACAAGGTCTAGACCGCGGTCCATGGGGCCAGCCCTTCTGGCTATTAGGGTTAGGCATGCACCGCTTAGATGAGAGCTGCGTCTTGATCCCAATCCCGGGCCACAGGCAGAGGAGTATAAATACTGCAGCAGCCCCCACAGATAACCATCAAACAATTAGAGCTTAACTCTGTTTTTTTGAACCACTGAGCCCTAGCTACACCCCATTCAAAAGCCTGCACCGTGTTTTCCCGCGCACGCTCCCGTCTTTGCCTCTTGTCGACTGCCCTAGCAAGTCCACAACGTTTTAATTCGAACCCCATTTCCACTTCCACAATGAGCGAATCCCCACGCCACGCCCAAGTCGTTATCGTAGGCTCCGGCCCCGCTGCACACACTGCCGCAATCTACCTTGCTCGCGCCGACCGCAAGCCTGTCATGTACGAAGGCATGCTTGCAAATGGCATTGCTGCTGGCGGCCAATTGACCACCACCACTGAGATTGAGAACTTCCCAGGCTTCCCTGATGGATTGACTGGTACCGCATTGATGGATCGCATGCGCGAGCAGTCTTTGCGCTTTGGCACTGAGATCATCACCGAGACCATAGCCAAGCTCGATTTGAGTGCTCGTCCATTCAAGTTGTGGACCGAATGGAATGAGGATGGCGAGCCTACTCTTACTGCTGATACTGTGATCCTTGCCACCGGTGCCAGCGCCAAGCGTCTGGACATTCCTGGCGAGGAGAAGTACTGGCAGTCTGGTATCTCTGCTTGCGCTGTTTGCGACGGTGCCATTCCCATGTTCCGCGACAAGCCACTTGCAGTCATTGGAGGAGGCGATACTGCTGCTGAAGAGGCTCTTTTCCTTACCAAGTACGGCAGCGAGGTCAATGTTATTGTGCGCCGTGACGAGCTGCGTGCTAGTAACATCATGCAGAAGCGTCTTAAGGAGAACCCCAAGATCAAGATGCACTGGAACACCGTTTCAAAGGAGGCCAAGGGTGACGGCAACGTCTTGACTTCGCTTTTGGTTGAGGATGTCAAGACCAAGGAGCAGCGTGAACTGCAGCTTGCTGGTTTGTTCTATGCTATTGGACACACTCCCGCTACCGCCATTGTTCAGGGCCAGGTCGAGACTTTCCCCTCTGGCTACATCAAGACCGTTCCTGGTACTTCCAAGACCTCTGTTGCCGGTGTCTTTGCTGCTGGCGACGTGCAGGATTCGCACTACCGCCAGGCAATTACCTCTGCCGGCAGTGGATGCATGGCTGCGCTTGATGCCGATGCGTTTTTGACTGAAAACTTGGACTAGATAGACGATAATTAAATAGATTTATTTCAAGAGTGTACGATTTGGCCTGATTTCATCTGATTTCGTCGTGGTTTAACTGTCTAGAATCCATACTACCCCTACCCTATAATTTACACATCCCAACCCTGAAATAAATTAGCTGGTCTTAGCTCGTCTTGGCCAAAATTCTAAAAGTCAATGTCGGAGGACGCACTGTCGCTTCACAGCGCGATGCTGGCTGCTGGACAGCCACATTTCTCGCAGATCGAGGTTCAAGCGCTTTTGCCCGCGGAAACAGAGCCTAATGCCCTGATTTCGCTGCTCCAGGAGCTGATAAACCTGGAGATGGTGAAGCTTCTGAAGCAGGACAATCTGCTATTCTACGCTCCTGTTTCAGTTGATGAGGCTGAAAAGGTGCGGAATATGAGTGCTGATGAAGCGCTGGTGTACAGTTTTATCCAAGCGGCGGGCCGTGAGGGGATCTGGACCAGAACTATCAAGACAAAGGGCAATCTCCATTTGAACGTCGTTATGCGGTGCATTAAATCGCTGGAATCTCAACGGTATATCAAGGCCGTCAAGTCAGTAAAGTTTCCTACGCGAAAGATCTATATGCTCTACCAGCTGCAGCCATCAATCGAGGTTACTGGCGGTCCCTGGTATACTGACTCTGAGCTCGATACTGAGTTTGTAGCGCTGCTCCAGAGGCTTATTTGGCAGTTTGTTTGCCGTCAGAGTTTCCCAGCACAACTGCTCACCACACAAACCGAGCATACACAGCTGTCGTACCCTCCCTCGTACGATTCCTACCCAACTTTGGACGAAATCCACGAGTTCGTTGCCAACTCTGGTGTAGCAACTGTCTCGATAAGTTTAAGCGACACGAGCACGCTATGCGATGTTCTGGTGTTTGATGATAAGATTGAGATCGTTGGTGGCCCCGGAGCGGAGAAGTTTAGGGCAACGCTTTCATCGCTGCTGGCAGAAAAGGGCGTGCCAAAAAGAAGTGAAATGCTGCCTAAATCTATTTTGAAGCCAGTAAGCGTTGATCTTTTGGCTTCAGGGCCGCTTCCATCGCTTCAAGCTATACAGAATCAGTCGTGGCAGCGTAAGTAGGAGCACACATATTATCAATAAGATTACCGTTCCGTAATGCTCTATATTAGGTGCTGAACGCGATTGAAATATATTGACGGCCCTATAATTCACAGAAGTTTACTCGGAAAAAGACATCTTCTTTGATAACCACAAGAGAGTTTGTTAGAATACGAGAAAGCTGTTTTTTACTGTCTCGTTGTCTGAGTCTGATTTTTTAAACACCCTTCTCAATTTACCTCTTTGAAGAGTGTATGGAGCAGACAGTACTCATTAAAACACTTGCCCGAGTGTCGTGGGATAAAATTTTTGTTGAGCTCTTCAATTTTCAAGGTAAGCCGAAAAACTTTGTAAAATCGCTGTTTGCTGTGAATTTGTAGGTTCTATGCTAAACTCTGTGGCTGCAAGTATTCTATTCTCCTGACTATGATTGAGAGAATGGCCAATCTGCGTCACTTCTTTGGTAGTCTAAGGCTTTTTTGGACATGTTTGCAGCTCTATCTTGTGGCGTAAATTCATGGTTTTCATCATGGAAATTGAAGTTTTTTGGCTTAAATCAATTGCATTGCAACAAACACTTTTACAGACGGACCATCTCGTCGTATTCTTAGTCTGCCCAAATCAATGGGTTCACAGTCATTGAATTGAGGTCGATCTAGAAGTTTGACTTTGAAGCAGTTTTCGGACAAACAAAGCACGCTCGAAACAAAACTACAAAAAGGAATTCTACTTGATCAAACTCTCGTTTGACACACTGTGAGTGATTGGCAGTTGTTATTTGGGTCTGCTGGCCTCAGGATTCCCACAAATAGCCGTCACAACTACAAGAGCAGACGCAACCAAGAGTCCAATCATGAGACAGAATACAACTAAATCGATAAGTTTAGAACCAAAATCAAATATCTTGGATGCTACGCACATGTATCTTCTTTTGATATTGGACTCTGGTTCTTTCCAGTTGAGTTCGTAAAATTGAACACTTCCATCATTATCGACAAACCTGACTGTACAAGACTTGGCTGCTGAGTGCGAGCCTTTTCCCTGAGTAATTTTATCGTCCGTGTCGTTGTGACTGTCTCCAGCGCCTTTACTAATTTCGACAGGTTTGCCTTTCCAAGAGCATAAGCCTTCTGGGTTCTCTTCGTAGTAGTGGTAGGAATGAACTTTTCCATCAACGTCGACGAACCAAGTCGCAGGAATGCAGCGATTGCCTGAAGGCATTGTATTGCTCCCGTTGTTTCCGTCATATACAGAACATTCACCTTTTTCGGAAGGCGCGTATTCCCTGGGGCGTGTACCCTCTTTAGAGGGTATGTTATTTTGAAGATCACCTTGCAATTTTGACATGGCTGTGTGATTACGGGGTCGAAAGGACACTTTAAGGAACATATACGATGATGCAGACCAGATAATCATGTCTGTAATTGTGATTTTTTGTATACATCAAGTCTATGCACCACTACATTTTGCTCTGGAACATTTTGCAATTCCCATGTAGGGAAGTATAGATGTTTAATTGACTTTAGCAATGCAGGTCTCAAGAAAGGTTGCCTGACCGCTGATATATTCTCCAAAAAGTATACAACCCTAATGTCAGTGAAAACCATTAAGCATCTGTAAGAAAACCCTGGCGATAAGATATTAGTAGCCAACATAAACGACCTCTTGATTATAACCCCGCTTGAGCAAGTTAATTTCAAGCCTTTTCGACCTGCATTTACCCAAAAATACTTGTTAGAGTGTCACGAGCACTGCAAATACTTTAATGCTGGTGTTTACAACATCTTTAAGAAATGTCTATAAATCAAAGCTATCCAAGTGGAGATTCAGCCGGTTATCAGAGCACAATTCTGGGCCACGCTGAACTCATTTCCTCAAATAAACTTGCCCCTATCAATGCTTTAGCGATAGTTGAGATACGTATAATGCAGAGTTATTGTCATCTTGGGCGAGCTTTCTCTTTTGGATCACCAACTATTGACCAATTAGCCAACTACTGTGTGCGAAGAGCCAGCTGGTCAACCTGTTGTTGTAATAGTCTGATGTAGGCGTATGTCTCCTCCAAGTCCTTGTTGAGCTTATCGCGCTCGGCAATCAGGTTGGCTTCCCACTTGTTAAATCTGCCGACTTCGGCATTGACCTGCTCTGTGAATGCGCGACGCAGAGCCTGCTCTTCCTCCTTGAACTGAGGGTCCAAAGCAGGTCTGGGGCGAGTTTCACCGGGCGCTCTGGTGTTGAGAACATGCGATCTGTAGGCCTCGTAGTGCATTTCCTCGGTAGATGTGATGAGATCCAGCATGTGCACCCTGATGAGCAGGTCGCGAAGCTTTCTAAAGTCGCAGTGCTCCTCGTTCTCAACTTCGGCAACACCCCATGGGTACTCTCTACCTCTGACGCGTCCCTCGCTATCTGGGTCTGCGCCAATTACTGAAAACGGCGCAATGTACTTTTCAGCATCCTCATCAGGGTCCTCACCTCTTCTGGGGGCCTGGTATACTGGCACCGATTGCGCTTCGAGCACGCTGCGGATGTACTCCTTGTACTTTTGCATTTCTCCTGGGGAGAGCATATCGGCCTTTGCCACTACGGGGATGACATTGACGCGCTTTGCAAGTGCCTTCATGGCTTCAATGTCAAGAGGCCGGATCTTGTTTCCGGTGGGCCTCAAAAAGTAGAGACACGCGTGCACGCGCATATCAATGCGGTCAGCGCGCTGTGGCTGCTGGTCCTGCTGCAAATACGAGTCATGCTGGTCATCAATGTAGTCCACAACCGGCTGCCACGCGCCGCTGTTGTTAATATTTTCTCCAAAGCCAGGAGTATCGACCACGTTGAGGCGTAGCGTGAAGCCCTTCTCCTCAAGCTCCGCACGTGTGATTTCAATTTCTGTGGTCTTGTGCGTAGTACTCTGATGGCGGGGCTCGCTGTCTTTGCGCTCTAACAAAGAGGTTGCAAACAGAGTGTTGATAAAAGTGGACTTTCCAAGCCCCGTTTCGCCTACGACCATAATTGTGAACGTAGCACCCTTGCGGGCGAGAAACCTATATTGCTGGTTAGGCAAATTGGCAACGCCAATGGATCTCGTCATTGGAGTGGCTTCAAATCTGGAAAAGATGGATGTGAAAGGGATAATCTGGTGAGGTTTTGAACGCAGACGCGGGCACTTGGTTCAGGGTAAGGAACAGCTCAGTTGTTACGCTGGTACTTTTGGCCAGCCAGCCTTTCGTGACGAGAGAGATATGGTTACAGCGTGCTGACAGCATGGTAGCAGTTCCAGAAAACGTTGATTAGTAACGGTGGGGTTAGGGGATGAGAGTGTGTGGAGCACCCCAAGTACTAAGCGGGGGTTGAACAGCAGGGCTAGTATGGTCTGGTGGTGTACAGACGCCGCCACCGGTACCGGCAGCCACATATCGCGCCGCCACCCTTTTTGCGCCGCCACCCGTTTTGCGCCCTACAATCTCCCCATAGTTTGGCTGATCATCTCTTTTACCATTCACTACTGCACTTTTGCGTGCCCAATCAATGCTTTGGGCAACGCGAATGCTGGCACGACCCGCTTTGAGGGCGCAACCCCTGATGCGGGTACCACTGCCGCTTCTTAACCGTGGATTCCACGTCTCTTCTATGCGAATGGCTCGCAACAGCAAGCAGGACAAGAAAGAGTCAAACGACAAGCCTGAGCCGGAAGAGCCTCAGCAGCCCTCTCCTCCCTTTATTAGATTTGGTTTTAGACCATTTGAACCAGCAACCAGAGGTGGTGGCAAGCTCCCTCCGCCACCGCCGCCGCCAGAAGGAGGACAGGGCCCCAATTGGCAAACCTGGCTTTCGTGGGCTGTAGTTGGTGGTTTCACGCTGGCTTTGATGTCGAGAGCAACCGACTTTGGAGGCTCTGAGCTCTCGTGGCAGCAGTTTAGAAGCCAGTACCTCGACAATGGCATGGTCGAGCGGATCGCGTTGGTGAACAAGAGTCATGGCCGGGCTATGCTTCGCGAGGGCCAGATGCCGCGGTTTGTGACTTTTTCAGTTGGTTCAGTAGAGAGTTTCGACCGCAACATGGACGATGCGATGAACGAGCTTGGCGTTCCGCTTGAACAGCGTATTCCTACTTCTTATGTCTCTGAAACCAGCATGGGCTCGGTATTCATGGCCCTGCTGCCTACTGCTTTGCTTATTGGTGGTTTGTGGTTCATTGTGCGCCGTGGAATGAGCCAGGCCGGCCAGGGCGGCATCTTCAACATGGGCAAGAGCACCGCAAAGAGATTTAACCAGGAAAAGGACATCAAGGTCAAGTTCCAGGATGTTGCTGGCGCTGATGAGGCAAAGGCAGAAATCTTGGAGTTTGTTTCGTTCCTCAAGGAGCCTGCACGCTATGAGGAACTTGGTGCCAAGATTCCTCGTGGTGCTATTCTTTCTGGCCCTCCCGGAACTGGTAAAACCCTCCTTGCCAAGGCTACTGCTGGCGAGGCAGGCGTTCCTTTCTTTTCGGTGTCTGGTTCTGAGTTTGTGGAGATGTTTGTGGGTGTAGGAGCCAGTCGCGTTCGTGATCTGTTCAAGAATGCCAGAGCCGAGGCTCCCTCGATCGTTTTTATTGATGAAATTGATGCTATCGGGCGGGCGCGTGCTGCTGGAGGCAACTTTTCTGGTGGCAATGACGAGCGCGAGGCTACACTTAACCAGGTACTTGTTGAGATGGACGGGTTTGCGACTTCTGACCATGTGGTTGTTTTGGCTGGTACAAACAGACCTGATGTTCTCGACAAGGCCCTTATGAGACCTGGAAGATTTAGCAGGCATATCACTGTTGACAAGCCTGATGTTGGTGGCCGCAGAGATATTTACAAAGTGTACCTCAAGAAAATCACCACTGATCTGGACAAGGAGAACACTGCGCAGAAACTAGCTGCTTTGACACCTGGTTTCAGCGGTGCTGATATTGCCAACTGCGTCAACGAGGCTGCTTTGATTGCTGCGCGTGAGGATGCCCAAACAGTAGAGTGGAAACACTTTGAGGCCGCAGTTGAGCGTACTTCGTTTGGACTGGAGAAGAAGAGCAAAATTCTTTCTCCGGAAGAGCGCCGTACAATTGCTTATCACGAAGCCGGCCACGCAATTTGCGGCTGGTACCTCAAGAATACAGACCCCTTTATCAAGGCTACCATCATTCCTCGTGGCGATGCTTTGGGTTACGCCAAGTATCTGCCTGCTGACGTCCCGCTGCCCAACAACTTGGAGCTTCGCGACCGTATGATTATGGCCTTGGGCGGCAGAGTTGCCGAGGAGCTTCACTTTGATAGCATCAGTTCTGGCGCATCCTCTGATTTGCAAAGAGTTACGCAGATTGCTACAAACATGGTCGCTCAATGGGGCATGTCTCCCAAAGTGGGCTACGTCAACTATGACGAACCCGAGGGATACTATACCAAGCCCTTTTCAGAGTCTACTGCGGCAATTATCGATGTGGAAGTCAAGCGAATTGCGGATGATGCCTACAAGCGCTGCCGTGATCTGCTGACTGAACGCAGCCACGAGCTCAAGACGATTGCAGAGGCACTGCTTTCACGAGAAACTTTGGAAAGAGCAGACTTTATCTCGCTTATTGGACCTCGCCCATACCCGGATGAATCGATCGAGTTCAAGTACCTCCAGGGAGAGGGCGTAATCCCCAAGGATGCTCCAGAGTCCAAAAAGGATTCGGCTGAGCCAGAGGCTAAAAATTAGGGCCAAGGCCGTCAAGTGCTATGAATTGAAGTATTCTCTCATGCACTGTGTATAAATTGAAACTAAAAAGTTTGCTCTATTAGCCGGTAAGAATTAGGTTAATTTACCAATAACTGATCAGAGCAAAATAAGTTGGCACAAGGATATTTTTGTCAAAACTATTGAGTTGTCCAGATGGTGATCATTATTGCTCTGATAACTGGATTACATGTAAACACATTTTTGGTATGACTGTTTGATTAACCTCGCCATTTAAATATCCGTTTTTTACGTATCGTACAATTATACATTGCATTCAAGGCCAAGACAGGCGTCTATGCCACGTGCTATTTCATGTACCCGCTGCACCTTTAAAACCCCACTGGCAGTGCGTCACAAAGCAGCTCTTATCAAAACAAACCAATGAAATCGCAACTTTGTTCATTCTAAATAAAAGCTAAACATTCAACCCCGAGTTTACCGGCGGCAACGCCCAATCGCCGTGCCAAAGCACTAGCCACATTTAACGGCGTAATGCAGGGTTCTTGCATGATTTACTTCCTGTTCCTCTCTAATCCTAGTCTCTATATGCCTCCTCTATCTAAACTTGTACTGCATTCCCCACAAACCTTGGAGACATTTATCTCAAATCCCCTCTCCCCTAATCGTTTTCGCAAATTACCCGCTAGAATTCCCTCTGCACTGACTCACCAATTCTCCGGTCCCCTCCGTCCATCTTTAATTGTTAGTGGTCCCCCACCTCTCCCGGTTCAACCCTCTGGGTTGGGGGCTATAATTCTGCAGAAGCGCCGCGCACCCGCCTGCCTCTACCCTTGCCCAAAAAGTCACCGAATAAACGACAGGGATCCACTCACCCAAATATGAGAACACGACATTTCCACTATTTGTCCTGACACCAACCAGTCAATTCACCATGCAACAAAGCCGTCTTTCCCAGAGTGTGGTCTCGCGCGCCAGCTTGATCCTCCGTGCCCGTGCCGCCAGTACTTGGGCTGCCGTCCCCCAGGGTCCTCCTGATGCCATTCTTGGTATCACTGAGGCGTTCAAGAAGGACACTCACGACTACAAGATCAACTTGGGTGTTGGTGCCTACCGCGACGACCGTGGCAAACCCTTTGTGTTGCGCACTGTCCGCGAGGCTGAGCGTGCTCTTGCCGCTAAGAACTTGGACAAGGAGTACGCTGGCATCACCGGTGTGCCCTCATTTGTCCAGGCTGCTTTGGAGCTGGCCTACGGCGCCGACAGCGTTCCCCTCAAGGAGGGCCGCATCTTCGGCACCCAGACCATCTCTGGTACTGGCGCTTTGCGTGTCGGTGCTGAGTACCTTGCCAAGTTCCTGCCATCCAAGAAAATCCTGCTTCCTGGACCTACTTGGGCTAACCACAAGGCTGTCTTCCAAGCTGCTGGCGTTGCAGTGGAAAGCTACCGCTACTACGACTCTGGCAAGATCGCCCTCGACTTTGAGGGTTTGCTGGCTGACCTCAATGCCGCTGCTCCTGGCACCGCTGTTCTGTTGCACGCTTGTGCCCACAACCCCACTGGTGTTGACCCCACTCCTGGCCAATGGCGTGAGATCAGCGAGGTTGTGAAGCAAAAGGGCCTCTTCCCCTTCTTCGACATGGCCTACCAGGGTTTCGCAACCGGCGATGCCGTCCAGGATGCCTTTGCCGTTCGTCACTTTGTTGAGCAGGGCCACCAGATCGCTCTTTGCCAGTCGTTTGCCAAGAACATGGGTCTTTATGGCGAGCGTGTTGGTGCATTCTCTCTTATTGCTGCTGACTTGGAGGAGAAGAAGCGCATTGACTCTCAGGTCAAGATCATCATCCGTCCCCTTTACTCCAACCCTCCCATCAACGGTGCTCGCATCGCATCTGAGATCCTCAACAATGCTCAGCTCAAGGACCAGTGGCTCGCAGAGGTCAAGGGAATGGCCGACCGCATGATCTCTATGCGCTCTTTGCTCCGCAACAACCTCGAGAAGCTCGGCTCCAGCCACGACTGGTCTCACGTCACCTCGCAGATCGGTATGTTCTGCTACACTGGCCTCAAGCCCGAGCAGGTCGACCGCCTTGCCCAGGAGTTCTCAGTCTACGGTACTCGCGATGGCCGTATCTCCATCTCCGGTATCACCTCTGGCAACGTCGGCCACCTTTCCAAGGCTATCCACGCTGTTTCCAAGTAAACAGTCAACGGGACTTTAAAGTATAGATAGAACTATAGCCGCTACAGATGCCCAGCATGTGCTACATTTGCCGGGCAGATGCTGTCAAATTTGGCCTATCGTGACACCATCATGCAAGCGTGGCATGCGGGGTGCGGTGGCATCTATGGAGGGATGTGGTAAGCGGCATGATAACCCCCGCACCCTGACAGGTTCTTGGAACCCTGCGTTGAAAACCACGCAGCCACACGTGCGTTGAAATCTCAGAGAGCCAGCCCCCCAGCTGACCACCTATAACCTAATAGTCATTTCAATAGCATCCTACCAATAAAACTTCCAATCTTCCTGGAGCACCACAAAGTGAACCGCTGTGCAACTCCAGCGGTCCCACTTCTGCGGCTCCTACTCCGCATTTTCGTGCATCTGCACTACGGAGAAACTTGCAGCCCAAGTCCAGTCAACACAAAGAGTGCATTTATATCTGCGTTGCCCCCATACTTTTCTCCTTTTCCACCAGTCACAAAGCCATGTCGAGCTCGACTGTTGTTCGCGTTGAGTCAACCCCCTTTGAGGGACAGAAGCCAGGCACTTCGGGCCTCCGCAAGAAGACCAAGGTCTTTATGCAACCCCGCTACACCGAAAACTTTGTCCAAGCACTGCTTTCGTCTATCCCTGAAGGCGCCAAGGATGCAACTTTGGTTGTGGGTGGCGACGGCCGCTTCTACACCCCAGAGGTCGTGCAGATTATCGCTCGTCTGGCGGCTGGCAACGGTGTTTCCAAGCTGATTGTTGGCCAGAATGCTGTTCTCTCCACACCAGCAGCTTCGCATCTTATCCGCAAGCGTCAGGCGACTGGCGGCATCATTCTCACTGCTTCGCACAACCCCGGTGGATTGGACAATGATTTCGGCATCAAGTACAACCTCGCCAATGGCGGACCTGCTCCCGAATCTGTCACCGATAAGATGTACGCTGCAGCCAATGAGATCTCACACTACTTTGAGGACCGCAGCGTTGGTGCCATTGACCTTGGCGCAATTGGCGAACGCCAGTACGGTCCGTTGGCAGTGGAGATTGTCGACAGTGTAGCCGACTATGTCCAAATGATGGCCGATATCTTTGACTTTGACCTTATCCGCAGCTTCCTTGCCAGCAACAAGGATTTCAAAATTGTTTACGATGGTCTCAACGGTGTCACGGGGCCCTACGCCCGTGCTATCTTTGTTGAGGCACTTGGAGTTAGCATTGACCAGCTGCAGCACGTTGTGCCGCTGCCTGATTTCGGTGGACTCCATCCTGATCCCAACTTGACTTATGCAAAGACATTGGTCGACCGTGTCGAGCTTGAGCAGGCTCAGTTTGGCGCTGCTTCTGACGGAGACGGAGATCGCAACATGATCTATGGCGCTGGCGCCTTTGTTTCTCCCGGTGATAGTGTAGCCATTATTGCTCACCATGCTGCCAAGATCCCTTATTTCAAGCGTAACGGCGTTCAGGGCCTTGCACGCTCCATGCCCACTTGCGGAGCCATCGATCGTGTTGCTGCTGCTCAAGGCATTAGCTGCTACGAAGTGCCCACTGGATGGAAGTTCTTTACTGCTCTGTTTGAGGCCAACAAGCTCAGCATCTGTGGTGAAGAGTCGTTTGGTACTGGCTCTAATCATATTAGGGAAAAGGACGGCCTTTGGGCTGTTGTTGCTTGGCTCAACATCATTGCTGCTCTTGGCCAGGAGAACCCCCAAAAGGCTTCGATTCTTGCTATCCAGCAGGACTTTTGGAACATCTACGGACGTACCTATTTCACTCGTTACGACTACGAGGGCGTTGAAACCGATGGTGCCAATGCTGTTGTTGCCAAGCTCGAGAAGCGCATTGCCAGCCCCGAATTTGTTGGCTCCAAAGTTGGCAGTTTGGTTGTTCAGGATGCTGGAAACTTTTCGTACACCGACTTGGACGGCTCCGTAAGTTCGAACCAGGGATTGTACGTCAAGTTCGAGGGCGGCGCCCGCATGGTTCTGCGTCTTTCCGGCACTGGCTCTTCCGGCGCCACAATTCGTCTCTACCTCGAGAAGCACGAGTCCGATCTTTCAAAGATCAGCCTTGGTGCTGCCGAGTATTTGGCTCCTTCGATGGCTGATGTTCAGCAGATGCTTTCGCTCGAGGAGTTTACGGGCCGCTCAAAGCCCGATGTCATGACTTGAACAGACACTAAATAAATATTAAAACAGCTCATCAATGTTTAGCTCTTCAGTCGCCAGGTAGCTTTCCTCGGCATTTGCACTCTTTGGCTTCAACACCGGCTGCAAATCAAACTCTGCTGTCAGTGCTTTCATTGCCTCTGCCAGTGCAGGGCTGTTTTTGTTGGCGACTGAAATTGTCAAGGCTTCAGGTATGGTGGAATCTCCGTTGAGTGCAGCAGCCTTGATAAACAGCTCGGTGCGAACGATCTGCGGATTGGGGATGCCCATGTAGTCGAGCTGTTCATTGGTGGTCATGAGATCAATGACTCTTTTTGTGCGAGCAATTGTTTCAGAGGGCAAATCCTTGACGAGAAAATCTTGTTTAAACTCTCTGATATCCTGTTTGTACGGCATTGGACGCGCCATCAGCCCCTCGATGCCATCTACAAAAGCAGGCTCGAGCCAGTAAAGTGCAGGCTCTGGTTTTCTTGCTTGCGTTAGCCGTGCCAGAGCGCCTACTTCGCGCTCATAAAGCGACCTCGCAAGTGCTGATAGCTTTAGTGCGCTCTCGTCGTCTTGCGCCAAAACATAATCGGAAGCATCTACTGCCAAGATAGGAGCAGGAACAGCAGAAGAGGACATGTCAAAGAAGCCAATGATCTCGAGGCCGCCAATAAGAGCAGGCCTTTCCTTTTTCACAAGAGCATCCAACTCTGCTGTAAACGGGATGATCTCCGAACCGTAAAGGTACCCCGGTTCCATACTTTTGGCATCCACCAGCTGTTCATCTTCAGTTTCGTAGTCGTAAACCTGTCGTACTGGCATCTGCTGGGGGCCATACACTGCACTTGCGGTATTGCCAGCACGTTTTCTGGCGGCAGGAAACATCTTGACGTTCATCGTCACGCATCTGGTGCCGGCACTGGCATGTCCGATCCTTAGGGGGCCAATGTAAGAGGCAATCGGCCGAACTGGTCTTGGTTGGTGCAAACGATGGTCTGCCGGCACGAATTCGTCCACCACAAACGGCGCTGGCACTTGGAATCCAGCGGGCAGCTCATAGGGGTAGACCATCAGCATTACGCTAACGTTGTAGTCATCTAGTGCTTTGACAACATTGTGCGCATCTTTACCGTCCCAGCCAGTGGTTTCAAGCGATGTTTTGGTGCATAGAATGGTAATTGACTTGCTGTACTTGAGTTTACGGCAGTGTCGCGACAACAGCCCCAGTGCATGTTCGCTAGCCGCTAGCAGATCAATTGATTCGTTTGTAGATTGGGGCAGCTCGTCTGTGGAACCAATTTCCCTGATCGAGTCTCGAGAAGGTGTGCCTAGTGGATGAAGCACAACGGGGGTTTCGTTGGTGAATGCCAAAACACCTGCATGGTCGCTTTTACGACCCCAAAGCACAAGATTGGCTAGCTGGGCCTGGACTGAAGAGACAGCCGCAGATGCAAACGAAGTCGCAGAGTCCAGCTGCTCGTTCGGCGACTCTTGTGCAATTGAGGCGAGCCCGCAATCGATAACAAGCAAAAGCGCTTGTTTGTCCATTGGGTTCACGATTATAGGCGGCCGCCGCCAAGTCTAACTACCCCAATAATTCCAGGTTTAGGTTTCCACTTCTTTTTGAGCCCTCTTCAGGATCAACTAACGAGGTAATCAACTGCTACATCGAGGTGGGCTTCAGTTGAGGGCTCTCCAAAGTTGATTTGTGAGCTAGTATTAGCCAGTTTAGCAATCTCTGACATAACAATCGATGTATTCACCAAACTCGGCTGGTCTAGCGGCCGCAAGTCAAACGCAGGGTTGTATTCACCTAAAGTTGGCAGTCTAGCCATGTACAGCTCCGATTTGCCCGGAATTCCAGCCAGGGCATTCACTGTTGGCTCGTATCTTGGAGGAATAGAGGTATAATTAGTGCGCACGACGGCTATCTGGCTGCGTTTTAGCAGTGCGTGGCCAAACGATCCCAGAATGGCCTTGGATCTTGCATCAGTGCCGGCTAGCATGATACCCGGTGGCATCAGCATTATTTCCGACTCATCAACGATCTCCAGCACATCAATGCCAGCAGGGCCCGGCGGCTGCACTGATAGTTTGGTTGCTAGTTCAGGCACAGAGTAGACACAAGTCTTGCCGTATAGATAAGCAGGCAGCTCAGACATTGCAGTTGCTGATGAGGTGCTAGCTTCCGTTGGCTGTTCCGTAACTTGAGTGTATTTGATGCTGTTTTCGTTGGTCTTTTCAGTGGCAACATAAACAACCGGAAGTTGAGGACGGTATTTTGTAGTAGCATAGGCCTTGACATTTGCCTCAATACATTCGGTCCCACTGCCCAGTCGCAGCTTGGTAGTGTACAAGCACTGGCATTGGGCCGGTTGTATTGGCCTTTGAGTCCGCCATTCGCTTAGTTCTTTGGGGGATTCCAGTTTTGATTTGGTGTTTGTGATCACTACCAGTGTAGCCTGGTTGAAGTCATCGAAAACGGCTGCCTGAGCAAGCCAGGTATCCAGCATACTGCGTGAAAAGTCTGTCGCACGCGTTCGTAGCCGATTGCACGCTAATCTGATCGACATTTCAGTTGGTGTTCCTGGTTTGTAAACGAGATACGGTGTTGATGTCCATGCAGCCACAGCGCACGTCTCGTTCGGTCTATGGTTCAGCGCAGAGTTGAGAAGCTGCCGTACAACAAATTTCTTGGACTCAAGAATCCAATCTCCGGCCATACAGCAGCCGCAATCGACTACATACAGCGTCAGCTGTTTGAGGGGGGCGTTACTGCTCGCAATATGCTTTTTCCGCTGTGAAAATGAATAATCTAGCCTTTCATACCACAGTTCGTTCACCGAAACACTACTAGCCATGAATACTGGTCACAAGGACGAGAATACTGACGCTGTTTCAAACATGCAGGCCTAACGGAGGTGAATTTTGGGGACTGCGGAAGAATCGCGTTTTGTGGCAAACCCGGTATGTGTGGCGCATGTGGCGGCCATTTCTCTTTGGTGAAATTTGGGTTTTGTGGCTTTGAGCTTTGGCCCGATCCCCTTGCCCTGCCCAGAAAACAATTTCAGACGACGTAGTTGGGTCTTTGGCTGCAAGTTGGATCGTCTAGCCAGTTTCAGACTTTTACTGCGTTTGATCCACTACCCCACAATGTTCAGGCGCAGCGTCCCCACTCTGCGGCAGCTGTCACAGTCGAACAGACTGCTGAGCAGTGTCGGTGCCGCCGACGCCGACCACACCGCCAACCCTTCAAGTTCGGGATCTTCGTTGGCCTCAAAAACCTCCACAGCTTCCAGCGAAGCAAAATCGGCCAAATCGCGGCTATCAAAGCGGAGCGCCATCAAGGAACTCAAGACCCCTAAAATCAACGATGTTTTTGTGCCGCCTACATCGCCTAGCGAGCCGCGCAAGGAGTTTCGTCGCCAGCTTGGTGTGCTTGAGGAGTTCCCCAACCAGCAGACCATCAGAGGCTGCCACAGGCTGGTCGACCTCCACAAGGCGATGGATCTGTACAGAAAGGCCTTGCAAAGCAGCACAGAACAGCGTGCAGAGAACTGTACGCCACTGATCCACATGATCCTTAGCAGCATGCGTCTTCGTGAGGTTGTTTTTAGACCCTTGATCCACAAACTCAAGGACTGCCTCAAGGGCGAGCAGGATGTGGTGTTTAAGCAGCTGCTTGAGGAGCTTATTACAGACATCGTGGCAAAACGCGCTCGTGTTTCTGCGTATGGCGTTGTTTGGATTTTACAATCCTTGGAGACTTTGGGATCAAGAGAAGCCGCTACTGCTGCATGGTACCGGTTACAAAAGGCAGCTGCAGACGAGATTAAAGAAGACAAACGCGTTATTGAAAGCGATTCCGACCCTGAAAGAGCCGCTGCTGAAATTGCCCGCCAGTACAGGCTCCAGGCCATGCTCGATACTCCTGCGGCAACTGGCGCTGCTATCAACTGTGCCGACCATGCTGCACTGGATGTAGCCAAGGCCCAGGCAATGTACGATGCGTACCATGAGAGAACGGGCGACTATGACTGTATTCTGGACGATGCGATGACAAGATACCTTTTGGAAGAGGGCGACTATGAAGCAGCTCTCTCCCTTTATACTTTGATGCTGGAAAGACATAATACCTCCAGGTTCGAAGGCACGCTTGCTAGACTCAACAACCAACTGCTTGCAGACATTGCCAACGTCGACTATGCCGATGCTATCTTCCGCCATGCGGTTGCCAAGGGATCCATGAACCAAAGACTGCATCCCGCATCAGTTGCAGCATTTTTAAAACGGTACTATGAGCAAACCAAGAACTTGGACGGCGTGCTGGAACGATACCAGGCTGCACTCGAGGCCATCAACTCTTCGTACCAAACCGAAGGCGACCAACTCAATACACAGATTGCCCGCAAGCAGGTGATGGAAATCATTACTGATGCGTTCAAGGGCGATGTCGCCGCGGGAATTGCCAAATTGCGGCAAACACTTGAGTTGGAACAATCGATTTTCAACGTTTCCACAATCGCTGCCAACACTGCACTTTCGTGCACCTACAAGGGCTGGCCTAATGAGAGCTCGGCAATTTACGAGATGGCAACTGATGTGCTCAAACACGAATCCGAAAGTACCCCGCTTCAAATAGACTCGCTCAGGACGCTTTTGTGCGCTGCCGGATACTCTTCTGATATCACAAACGAGATGGTCGGCCAGTGGGTGGACGCGCTTGCCGTTTGCTGTAAAGATGCCTTTTCATTTTACGACTTGCGCGCATTTATCGGTGCCTGTGTCGGCTCAAATGTTTGGCTTGTTCGCAAGGACTTTCTTTTTGCTACAGCCGCTGAGCTGCTAAACCGAAAGTTCTTTGATCGAGAGTTGCTCCAAAATGTTAGAAACTCTATCAAGGACGATGGTTGTCCCGAAAGAATTGATCAGTTGATTGAGATTTTGCCGTTTGAAGCTGGACTGGAGACCAAACTGGAAGCAGATGCTGCCACTGAAAGAGAAGTTGCAATGAGAGAAGGATACAAGCCCAGTATACCTTCAAAGTTCAAGTCAAGAAGAAGAAAGCGCGCTGAGCAGAATTAGCCACGGTGGAGCAGAGTATAATTGTACATAATTAGTCTTTTTTTTTGCTAACCAATCTACATGCGTTTCATAGCCGCTGCCAGGCCGCTGGCGAGAGCATGTTCCTTTTCGCCCTGCTGGTTCAAAGCCTGAGCGAGACCACTAGCGAGAGCAGCGGAACTTTGCTTCTCGAGGTATGCAGTAGGCACCCATCCAGTAGCGCTGCCGTCCAAACTACGAGCCAAAGACCAACCGCCGTCCATTTCCTGCTCAATAACAACTTGCTGGCCAGCAACGAGCGGCATCTCATTGGCGTTGGTTCCGGCAAAGTCGTACATTGCCTTGACAGTAGGTTCTGCCGGTGCTGCGGGCGGAGGAGGAGGTGGAGGAGGCGGAGGCGGAGGGTGAGAGCCACCGGATTGTGCACCACTTTGTTGTGGCCTTACAGTCGGCTGTGCTCTAACAGTTGGCTGTGCCCGGGGCTGGGGCTGAGGCTGAGAAGATTGTCTAGCAGGAGGTGCTCTAACTTGTGCCGCTTGTGGTGTGGCAGATTGCTGAGTTCTGGGCTGCTGAATTCTAGGCTGCTGGGGTCTGGTTTGCTGAGGTTGGGCGGCAGATCTCTTCTTGGGCTTGGGCACCTCTTCTCGGGGAGTATTCCCAGGAAGACCACCAGTACCAACATGCACTGCACTTGATTTGTAGAAATCGTAGCGGCCGGCACTATCGTCGCGAACGAACTTGACAGCAGCCTGTTTGCCCGGCTTCTTGGCATAAGTAATGGAGTCAGCAACAACTACTGGTTTGTTCAAAGCCGCAATGAGCTCTGTCTTGAGCAAGCACCAAATCAGCAAATCATTTGTATCAGTTCCAGCAGTCTTGATAGCTACCCAATCATCGCGTAGCTTGGAGACCATGACTTGCTGGATTGCAGCCAGTGGAACAGTGCGTTCGATGGTGTAAACGAGTCTGCCAGCTTGGATATCTCCACGAATAGTGTACATTGTTGATTTTGTCACAATGAACGTACGAGTAAGCCGCTGGCTGGATCTGCCCAGCTTGGAGAAAAGCTGCTCACCACGCATCGAAAACACCACTGGATCTCTAATTCCGAGCGACTGCACCAAAAAGCCGCCAGCCGACTCGGGATCGTTGCAAACAAGGTAATCACCCACAGCGCCTCTCTGGCCCAAAAGTGAAAACCTTCTGCGCTGCTTCTGTTGCTTGTAAAAAGTATCGTTGGGAGGCGGGATTGTAGGATCTTTGGCAATGCCAAGGTAAATCTTGCAGGCCTTTTGGACCACCAGTGTAGCATCCATACGGACCTTGAAATGCCTTCTCCAAGCACGCTGGATACGGGCGGCCATGTTGTGCCAGTACATATCGCGCATATGCTCCAATGCAAATAGAGTTTCCGGAGTCTTGATAAAGACCTTGGATGTACCCATCTGGTACTCGGAAGCAGGGATCTTGGCGGCCCTAATGATTTCGAGAGTAGCAGATTTCACATCGCCCTTCCAGATGTAATCACCCGCATAGCCGGTAGCAGACGACAACAGGTAGAAACGCTCAACGAATTTATCAAATGGTTGGCGCGAGGCAAATCCAGCACGTCTAATACGCACGTTCTCTTGCAAACCAAGGTATTTCACCTGATGAAGCACTGCCTCGTCGTCAAACTCTGTAGCAGACCGGTTCTGGTTGGGTTTGATCGTACGAATATAAGAGGGCTGTGCAGCTGCCAAAGTAGTCATAAGATCGTTGGCGCTGCGCTTGATCTTGTCACTGGCAGTAGCACGCCTCTTGCGCTTGCCCTGAGTGCTGTCTTCTGTCTCAAAGGCTTCCGGGAACAGACCAGTCAAAAACGGGTTGGTGGAGCTGGCAATAAGCCTGGTCAAGGACTTGCCCAGCTGCTCCTTGTTCTTGTCAGTCATGCCGTTGATGTCATAAGTAACATCACCAGCGTAATGCTTGACAATGAACTGAGCTCCACGATGCTGCAAATGCGGGTTTGTAGTCAATGCGTTGAGTTTCATCGAGAAGCTCTGGTCGGCACCAGAAGAGTCAGCATGAGCAGTTGCAGCGGCATCGTTGAGCACTGCAAACACTCCTGGTGGTCTCATCTCCTCAATAAGATCACAAACAATCTGATTGTTAAAGTAGTCAATCGGAGTCCACTGGATCTGTTCAGCAATGTACTCTTCCTGCTCAGTCTTCAGAGTAAGCTGGATAAAGATTTGCTGGAGCTTTTCGTTGACGTAGTTGATGCACATCTGCTCAAACGAGTTGTGGTCAAAGATCTCAAAGCCGTAGATATCCAAAATTCCCAAAGTCTTTGTTGCAACACCCTGGGTAACAAGCGACTGATTAACGCGTGCGACAATCCAGTCAAACAAGTTGTTGTAAAGTGCTTTGGCAAGCGAGTCACGCACTGCAGTAGCCTGGACGTTGTTGAGAGGTGACTCAAATGTCTCGCCGTTGCGCATGCCAAACCCACCAGTTTCTACCAGCTTTTCAGTGATGGCCTTGGTGAGCACCTCGGCATCAACATCCAAGAGATAGGCCACAAAGTTGGTAATTGAAGAATCGCTCACTGTAGTTGACGAGTCGTCGTTTTCAATGAACCTAACATTTCCAAGCCACAGAATGCCCGCCAGGATCCTAAAGATGCTATCCTGTTCCTGTTCCGAGATACCGATAATGCCCATCACTCTTAGTGTCTCGGCAAAGTCAACAGTATCATCAATGCCGTTGACAGAAGTAGTGCCGGAGCGGCTGGTGTAGTGGTAGACATCTGGAGTTTGAATGCCAAACATCTCGCGGTATTTCGGAGGCGCTCCCTTTGTGAGCTGGTAAAAGATGTGGAAGTTGCGTTCTCCCTTGAGCTGATTCACAACACGGTTTTTCTCCAGCAAGTAGTTGGTGATATGAGCACCAACCGGCTCAGATTGGGCGTTGAACAGGATTTGGAGGTACTTTCCGTGGCGAGATGAGTTGTCGTTTCTCAATGTCTTGGCGCATCCAAAGGACTCAAGCAACGGATTGGTGGCAAGCACCATATCCTTGATCTTTGAAATGGCAGAGGTACTTTGGCCCGAAACGCTCGCCACATACTGCATGATTCGCTTGGCCGCTTCGGTCTTGCCTGCTCCGGACTCGCCAGAAATGATCACACACTGATTCTCGCTGTAGGACTTGAGATTGTAGTACATGCTTTCGGCAATTGCAAAAACGTGGGGGGGCATTTCCAACCGGTTCTTGCCCTTGTAGCTCTCGACAATCTGGTCAGTGTAGATCCCCAAATCCCTAAAGGGGTTGACACTGATGAGCACATGGCCAATGTAGGTATAGATGATACCGTTCTGGAAACGCTGTTTGAGGTTTTCTTTGATGCTTTCATTGGAAACTTTGGACAGCAATGTCAGATCAGAGACGCCCACATCCCGTTTGCGGGATGTCTCAAAAGTTGCCTTCTTGACACCGTTTGAGGAGGCGTTTCCAGTGTTGCTGCCGGCAGCTCTGGTGCCCTGTGCACCAGTACGCCTTCCTGGACGCTTTGTAAATGCCATTGAGCAATAAACGTGCCTCTAATTATAGAGTATGCTCAGTCAACTGTAGCCAAAACGATCCAGCCCAGTTTTGGGAGGTCCTGCTGGGGCACGGACTTGGGGTACGGAAACGCAGGCTGGGTGAAGAGGTGCTTTGCCCGAACCGGAAGCGTTAATATGATTGGTGATAAAGTGGCAGTGCAAAGGATGTAGAGTTGGTGCTAGAATATGTACAGTTAATTTTACAGCAAGAATCAGCATTGAATTGGGCACAATTTGCCTTGGTTTCAGCGCTTTCCCTCGGCTTTGAGTTCGGCATCTTTTTCCAGGATATACTTGTCGCGGATCTCCTCAAACTTCTCCTTGGACCCCCAAAGTTCAACACACTTGATCAGATCTGTTTTCAAATCGGCGCATTTCCATGAAAATAAAATTTGGTGCTGGTTGGCGCAGCGGCCAAATTTTTCAAACTGCTCGGCGCACTGCTCGTTCGCTTGCTCCTGGCATCTCTTTCTCACCTCTTTTTCTTCGTGAGGAGCCAAAAACCAATGCGGGATTGCCCCGTCAGACTGTGGATTGCTCATTGTAGATAAACCAATTAACCGATTTAGAAGTGCCGTCGAATGGACCACATGTTATTAGACCGAATTAGTGGCGGGTGTGGATGTGGCGACCCCAACCCTATAGCTTGAAACTGAACTTGCCGTTCCGTCACTCTACCAGAATTAAATAGGAAATTAGTTAGGGGTATAGATAAATAAATCAGATCGGAGGAGGCACAGCGGCCAGCACTGCATCAATTAGACCTCTTGGATCATGCTGCTCAATCCAGGCAGTAACAACAACCTCGTCACTGCCGTATTGCAGGGACATCTCTTCAGACGGTCTGCACAGCTCTATTTTGGGCGCAAGAACACGACGTAAAGCCTTGGCAGCAGTGGATGGGGCCACGAAATCACGGTTTGCATCAACTGCTACGACCTTTACTGCAAGCAGGCAGTCATCTACCGCCTGAGCAGTGACTCCACTCTTGACAAAACGATGTGCACGAACATGCACAATCACATCCTGAATGTAGGCCCGCACAGCCGGGACACAAACCACAGTTGGCAGCAATTTCCGTGCAAGTAGCGAGTGCTCCCATATATCAAACCCGTCCCAGTCGTGAAGCCCCAAAGAGTCTGCTGCCAAAAGTGCATCGCGATTCCGGCTTCTGCTTCTGCTTCTGCTTCTGCTTCTGCTTCTTCCCCTTTGCCTGTCATGATTGCGTTCATGCGCCAAGTTCCGCAGCTCGTTGACGTCCGGAGCCAAATCGTCAAGCGGGCTTTCCAAAAGGATCACTGCCCGTAGATCGCGATCGAGGCCCTCAAAGGGCCCAATAAATAGAGTATAAGCTGTGGCAATGCACACTGTTCGTGTCTGGCCGCTGCGAGTTTTGAATTCAGCTGTGTTATGCCGCAAAAGAGCTGCCAGCTTGACCTGAACAGGCTGATCTAGGAAATGTGCGTTTTCAATAAAGATACAGCGTTCCCGCTGTGAGCTGTCCCCAAAATCATTGGCTTTATGTTCAAAATGAGCCGCTAGCAGTTCAGTGCCTATACTCGTCCATTTGGTGAATCTGTGGCAGCGCAAAACTGTTATAGAGCCAGGAAAGACGTGTTTTGCCAGGGATTCAGCAGTCACGCCTACACTGACCGACTGGCCCGGATTTCGGCATCCCAGTATAACTGGCCTTTCGGAGATTATCGCCTCCTTGAGCCCTGCAAGTATCTGATGGGCTCCATCCATGCAAAATTAACCTAAAAGCAGTAAAAGGATGTTTAGTTTAAGCTTTGAGGTCAGACATGTGAGGTCATGCACGTATGCGGTGGCGTCGACGCCTCGTACAGCCGCCACACTTTGTTGTTCCCAAAAAATTATTATGGGGTTCGATCTGCAGTAAAAACCTCAGTCTTTTTCATTGAAACATGTGGAAGGCGCACGATATTGCCAAGAAGCAGCACCGTGAGCGTGCTCAACCCTCTGCCAGACGGAAATGGGGACTTCTTGAGAAGAAAAAAGACTACAAGCTGCGTGCAGAGGACTTTCACCGTAAAGAAGCACACCTCAAACTGTTGAGGTCTAAAGCTGCTCAGGCCAATGAGGATGAGTTTAATTTTGGTATGATTCACAGCAAAACCCGCGATGGCATCAGGGTTGCCGAGCGTGCAGGCGCGCAGGCTCTTAGTACCGATGCTGTCAAGCTTTTAAAGACTCAGGATGCAGGCTACGTCCGGTCGATTTTGGCCAACGAGCAGGCACAAATCAAGCGGGCGCGCGAGAACATTTTGCTTCCCGGTGCTGGCAAACACACTTTGTTCGTCCAATCCGAACGAGAACTCAAGAACTTTGATGCTGCAAAGCATTTTGATACTGATAAAGCACTGCTCAGTCGCAGACACAATCGTCTTCGGAGTTCGCAGCTTGATGAGGCCGAGGCTAGTTTGCGGCTTGATAGCGAGGCTGTATCTGATATTGGAGACCTTGAAAAGCTGGAGAAACGTATTGATAGGGCCCATGAGTTTGACAAAGTCCAGCAGGAGCTTAACCTGCAGCGTGAGCTTATGAAGAAGGGAGAGCGCAAGAAGATCGTCAAGGACGGTGTTGTGACGTACAAATGGAAGAACGTTCGCAAGAGATAAGTTTAGTGTTTTATTTATATACAGAATATTGATGCCAGATTGAGTTTAAACAAGATTCTTGGGGGGGATCCGGTTTGTGACTTTGGTGAACTTGGATTGGAGATGAGCGCCCTTTCTGAGGTTGCGGGAGTACTGATGGAACACAGTGTACTTGTTTCTGGGTGCCATGTTACTTTCCGGAATGTATTTTTTCTGTTTAAAATCCTGAACAAGGCGGTTCAATGTGATTCTTCTGGTGCCGAGGCCTTGCACGACCTTGTTGACGACATCGTCGACGTCTCTCAGTCTCTTTCTTTGCCCTGCCTTTTGTGTGCGTGACATCTTGTACGAAACTTTCCACAGGTAGCCTCCAAGGCGGGCTGCGCTGCCTCTAAAAGCACCAAACATGTTAGAAGGAGTCGCCGTCACCAGCTCGCTAGAGGATACTTCTCCCAACCCTGATACCCAAGAAGGTCTTGATGCAGGCCGGGCTAAAGAGCTTTTTTGACGGTGATAAAATAGGTGATGAATCAGGACGAGTCGATGCAAAAAGAAAGAAAAGCAGGGAAACACTAAATTTTTGATGTATATCTTAAGTCCATTTTATTTTTATTTATTTTCAAAAAATTTGCCGATGGCTTTATTCGAATGTCATCGTCATGCTTTTTTAAACAATTAGTCAAAGAATAATTAAGTTTATCCCCGGAAGAAATAATCCTGTTTCACTTCCGTATCTAAAAGTACAACTCCATGTACAATCATCATTAACACAGCCTGTGCTGATACTTAAAGTGCTGGTAGAAAGCTGCATTTTACCTCTGCCTAGCTCACTAAAAAGTGCAGTGCTTACTTCACTGCAGCTTCAACCTCTCGATCGCATTCGATCTCATTGCTCGAGACAGAATCAATAATCTAGTTTGTAGATTATTTTCTTGCGTTCAGTTATCCGCAAATAGCTAATTCTATGAGCCAAATGGGTCGAGCCCTGTTCCCTTTTTTTCAAGCCGCATGAGGAAATTTTGAATCGAGCTAGTTTTCTGACACGCGAAAGCTGTCTCGAGAATAGATTTTGCTGCGATTGGTTGTTATCTTCAGTTGCTGAACCAAGCTAAATTGCATGGCAGCATCAATGGGAGTCAGTTGTTGGTGTAAAATTAAGCTCCACTTGAGAATGCTGTATACTTGAGAATGGACAGTTTGGGATTTACCGGCAGCCAATAAGTAAGGTTTACGGAATTATAGGTTTGGAGTGTGCCGTAAAGCAGCTGCGACAGAGTTGATAAAGACATTCAAACCCGAGATAGACACTAACAATTAATTGAGATGGAGAATCAATTGACGGGCCTTAAGTATCTCGTCATTGGCGCAGACAAAGACGTTGGTTTTGACTCAGCGGTTGCGCTTCTGAAAGGCGGCGCACATACAGTCTATATTCAAGGTTTGAGCAAGAGCGCTGCAAATATCACAGCGGAGAAACTGAACAATCTTGCCAAGGAAAACAAGTGGCCAGGAGTCGCCGCTTTATTTCGAGAAGGAAATTTATTTGATGACTTTGATGACTCGCAGAGCTCTTTGGAGCAGCTGAAAGAGACCTCTGGCTTTATTGTGAACACTAGCGCGCCTATGGATTTTTGCGCGTACCTCCGATCAAAGGGCTTGAAAGAAGATGATTTTGACGCAAGGCTGCGCATGTTTGCAGAGAATGTTGAAAATATGCTTGAAACCATTCAGGACTCGCAGGAAGAGCACTGCAGATTGAACGTGATTTTTCTTGGGAATTATGGTAATATCGACTGGTATAACCCTGATAATGATTATAGCGATTCGTTTTTCTCTTATTATGTTGACGACATGGACGACGACGACGAATTGAAGAGTAGTCCATTCCTTGTTGTCCGGGCTGACGCAAGATCAAAGTACAGACGACTCTCAATGAATATAATCAAGCATGGCTATTTGGTCTCAAACAACATTCTCTCGTGCCACGAAGGGTTAACAAAAGAGGATTTAAGCACCTTTTTCAAAGACAAAGACAGGCGCACCTTCTTCTCATCAGTTGAGTTGGAGAATATCATCTGCGTACTTGCCTCAAAGCCTGGAAATGCCATTAAGAACTCCACAATCAATCTCGGTGGCTGTTCTGATGATATGCCTAACTAGATAATTATTAGAGCACTGCCTCGAGGTACAATTTAGGTTTGATAGGAGTGGATGAAAGAAAATGTCAGATGTTGACAAAAATCCCATTTTTATCATGAACCTGGAGGAATGGACACAGTCTAATATGTTCATTCCGACTCTACATGTTGGCGGCTAATACGCCTTTGTCATTGTCCTTCTATACTAAATAGCAATATAAAGGGGCTTTGCATGCTAAGCATAGTAGCCCCTGGTTGGGCAAACATTGCTGAGTGATGTTCTGGGGACATGCACTTCCGTTGTACGTTGTCTCATTGTTTGTTGTCCATACCAGAACTAAATCTGGTCTCCTGTTAAGTCTTCCCCCTATCATGGAAATAATATTATCCTGATGAAGGCTTTACTATGTTTGAGAGCAGCGACACGAAGCCAGTACGAGTGCTCAAGTAGCTCTAGCACTGTTATCGGAGTTATCATTAACAAGGAGACATCAGCAACTATTTATACATTGACATTTGACCAACTTTGCTAAACATCAAGCCTGAATTTATCGATTAATTTGAATTCTTCAGCAAGTCATTTGTTACAAGTGACACTTGCTGGATGATTGTCCTGGGCGAATCCGCTTGCTTTTTCCTATTTGCAGAGAAGTTCCGAACTGATTTCTACTTGGCTTGACTATCATCGCCATGTTTCTAAATGATCAACCGAGTAGTAATCAAGTTTGTCCCCGTCCGCAACTGTAGTGTCTTCAACAAGCTCAACTCGGGAGAGAGATTTGTATCTGCACTCCCATGCCCGGCAGTGACTGCAAAGTTGACCATTGAAACCCCGTACCGTGCTGGTAGCAATGTATTCAGTGTTTACAAGGTTGTGGATCTACCTCTGCCAAGCTCACTAGGCATCTGCAATGCGCACCCTCCAGTCGCTGGAATTTCTCGATTGCTTGAGCAGAGAAATGAGTATTTGGTCAATGATTATATTATTGCATCAACTCGTCAACAAATGGCTAAATTGCTCAATCAAATCGGTGAACCCATCTCGGATTATACAAGCTGCATGAGAAATTTCAAACGCGCCTAATTAATGACACGTGCAAGCTGTCTCAAGAATGGATTTTGCTGTGATTGGTTGTTACCCTCAGTTGCTGAACCAAGCTGATTTAAATGGCAGCATCAATGGGGGCCAGTTGTTGATGTAAAAATACCAAGCAACAATTCTCACAATTTTGACATTTCAGAATACCACGTTTTTGAATAGGACAGTTCGAGATATATCGGCAACCAAATAAGCTAGTTTATGGATAATGCATGTTACAAGTGTAACTCAAATGCAGTGAGGCAGTTGCAATATAATTCATATAAAGATATCCAAAATCGAGATGGACTCAAATTTGCATCAAAGATGGGGAACCAACTGGTGAACTTAAAATGCATTGTTGTTGGCGCAGATGGGGACGTTGGCTTTGCCTCAGCAATCGCGCTTCTAAAAGGAGGCGCACATACAGTCTACATACAAGGTTTGAGCAAGAACGCCGCCACCAGCACAGCGGAGAAACTGAACAAGCTAGCCAAGCAATGTGAATGGCCAGGAACAGTCTTGTTATTCCAGGAAGGGGATTTATTTGATGACTTGAAAAGTGATTCGGAGCAAATGAAAGAAATTTCTGCCCTTGTTGTCAACACCAGTGCGCTCCTGGATTTTTGTGCCTATTTCAAATCAAAGGGCTTACCGGAAAGCACTCTTTATCGAAGAGTTTCGAGTTTTGCAGAAAAAGTCAACAATTTTATTCAAGCTAGTCAGGACTTACAGGAATGTCACTGCAAAATGAACGTAATTATCCTTGGGTCTCCAAATAATATCAAAATGATCGAACCTAGTCTTTCTCCGAGTTGTGAGAAGCATTTTTTTCGCTCTGAAAGTCTTGGATATCAATTTATTGCTCGCCCGGCAAGTAAGACTTTGACAAATAAATTTTCGATCAACTTAATCAAGCATGGCTTCCTGGTCTCCAACAACATTCTCTCATGCTATGAAGGGTTGACAAGAGAGGATGTGGGCAAATGCCTCGAATCTAGCGAAAAATGCATCTTTTTTTCATCAGTTGAGTTGGAAAATGTTATATGTCTCCTTGCCTCAAGGTCTGGGCATGTCATTAAGGATTCCACAATAAATATGGGTGACTGAGCTGATGTATGTTCAGCTGGATGACTTGTAGCATACCACAATCTATTTGACTGTCGACCAACGTTGTGGCTCAATCGGTACCTCTTGTTGAAGTAATAATTTGAAATTGTTTTGCTCCCAGCAGCTTTTCCCAACCAATATACAGTACGCACTATATCGATTACCGTGTAAAAATACTGTCCAACTTGTCAGAGTTCTAAATTTACTCGGATTAATTAATTATTGACTCTTAAGTGCAAAACCCTCCGTTGCCGATTGCGCAATTTAACTACTTTTGATATTTCAAGAGGTGACATATCAAAGAAATTCGGTACATTCTTCAAGTTCTCCATATTGAAAACTCTCAAATCCACGAGATTCACAGGAAAAGTCGAGAATCGCTCAATCCTTTAGTGGTAAGGTAGCTTTCCTGCAGTAAGAAATTCTTTTTTAAAACAGCTTATTTTATTGCAGCGCGGTACAAAAAAGTGGGGGGTGAGTTTATTTAATTCCTGTATAGACCCAGATTTGCATCGAAGATGGAGAATCAACTGGCAAACCTGAAGTGTCTCGTCATTGGCGCAGACGGAGATGTTGGTTTTGCCTCAGTAATTGCGCTTCTGAAAGGAGGCGCACATACAGTCTATATTCAGGGTGTGAGCAATGGCACTGCCACTTGCACAATGGAGAAATTGAACAAGCTAGCCAAGCAATGTGAGTGGCCAGGAACAGTCTCTTTATTCAAAAATGGTGGTCTTTTCGATAAACCAACAGATGATCCGGAGCAAATGAGAGAGATATCTGTTCTAATTGTGAACACGAGTGTGCCTATGAGTTTTTGTGATTATACCTCGAAAATCACATCCAGGTCTTTTCTCGACCTGAAAATAGATGAATTTGCACGGAGCGTAGATATGCTTCTTAAAGGCCATCAACGTCGACCGGAGGATCATTACCACTTAAACGTCATTTTTCTAGGATCCTCACAGGCGATCAACTGGTATAACAAAACCAGTGAACACCCAGCCTTCATCTACAATTCGAAAGATCAGGTGCATAATGTCTCCAGGCGCGGCGCTATAGGACCAAAACTCTCTGTAAACATCATCAAGCACGGTTTTATGACTTCCGACAATGGTCTCGTGGGGTTCGAGGGCTTGACGAGAAATGAGATGATGCAGTTCTCAACTGGCACGTTTTTTTCATCTGCTGAACTTGAAACTGTCATACACTTTTTAGCCTCGAAAACAGGCCGTTCTATTGGAGGTTCATCTATCTTCCTCGGTAGATGTGCTGGTAACAAGTCCAACTAGACAGGAGCTGAAGGACCATCCTCCTTGCAATTCAAGCTCGAATGTGTCGATAATTAAATCTATTATTTCAATTTTTTGCTGTTACAAATAGGCCCCTAGTCAATCGAGTTGGTGTTGCTATTTGTCTGATCTGTATGTCTCTCATATGAACATTCTCCAACGTGGAGGCATATCGAAAATAATGCTAATTGGCCCAAATGCCTCTAATTTGAGTGAACTACACAAGGATATAGCGATACGTAGTTAAGTACCAGACAGTAGCGTTCCCTTTGGTCCATTAAAAGCGCTTAACAGCACTAAATCTGTTTTATGACTGCGTAAACACAAAAGCGCGGACTGCGCCGTCCGCGCCAGCAGAGATGACCTCGTCCTTGCTCCATGAGACAGCTGTTGCGCCTCCTGCATGAACATTTTGGACACGCGCATGTCTTGCTGGCCTTTCAGCTGAGTACACGGCAATACTTCCGTCCGCAGATGCAGTTGCAGCAAATTTTCCATCAGAATGCCATGCAATCGATGCTACGCGGGAGGTCTGGAAAGACCATCTCGCAGTAACCAGGTCACCATCGTTGGCCTTGTAAAGGGTAGTTTTTCCAGAACCATCACCGGCTGCCAGTAGTTCCCCATTCGGGCTGAATGCCAGAGCAGTGACATCGCTGCGTACTGGCGGAATCGTGTACAATACTTCTAGGGCAGGTGAGAGTACTTTGATGGCCATGCCATCGGAGACTGCCAAACGGGTGCCATCAGGGCAGACAGCAACTGCAATCCCGCGCTCCAGCGGTAAACTTTGTGACTTGCCCTCTAGAGTGACAACATCAAGCGCAGACTCAGAGACTGAAGCAAACAAGCCACCGACACTTGCTGCAGCCGCCCGAGGTTGATCGACAAACTCAACTTCCAGCTTTTTATCAGCAAAAACATCACGGAGCTGGCGGTCCCAGCCAACTGAATACACCTTTTCGTCTTTTGATCGCAGCAAAGCGCAAGCCGGGCCAGTATGGCCGCCCGGAAGCCGCGAAGCTGACGAGCTGGCAAAGTCAATGCTCAACACAAAACCGTCGGAAGCAGCGCTCAAGATTTGTGACTCCTGTGTTGCCAAAACAGCAGTAGGAGGGAGAGCAGCCTGATGACCCTGGACACTGCGAAGAGGCTCTGTTGACTCTGATTCTGAGACTATTAGTGGCCAGAATACAAGGTCTCCACTGAGTGTTAGTGCCACGAGCTCTGTTTTAGTGGCGACTAAACCAACAACTTGGTTTGTAAGAGCACGGGGCAATGAATATGTAGCGCTCAACTCGCGGGTTTGCGCATCAAATACTCTGACATTGCAGTCTGTGCATCCTGTTGCCAAAAAGTTGGCATCAATCCAGGCCAATGCCAGCACTCCTCCATCATGCTGAGCATTGAGCCATCCTTGGAAATCGCCAGAAACACCATCGTAAATCCCCGCCTTGCGGTCAGTGCCTGCAGTTGCAAACAGAGCACCACCAGGCGCATACGCAACATCGCTAACAGCGCGCTTATCATGCTGTGCAAGTGACCGTGCAAATTTGAAGGGAGCACCGTGGTGGAATACCACATTGCCGTCGGCATCTGCAGTTACTGATCTCAAAGGACGAGAGGGTTTCACGGCAGCTGCAGTGATGTCGGCAGAGTGTCCCGAAATCTCACCAACAGAGTTGCCAGAGTCTGCCAAAACGGCATGCCCAGAGCGTTCACGGCCCTCGCCACCGGCCACAATGCGTGCGCTGTCGCCGTCCCACGCAATGGCTGCCAAAGGACCAGAGACGATTGGGTACTCTCCCTTGAGGGCCGGCTCGTTCTCGCCATTGCTGATATCCCAAACACGAAGCATACCGGCATTGTCACCAGTAGCAATGTACCTGCCATTGGGAGACACCGAAACACAGGTCACTGGCCTGGCATGCGGAATGAGGACACTGACTGCAGCGGTCGATGGCTGTGCGCCTCTCAGAACAGCGCTACGACCAGCAGCATAGGCAATTCTATCGCCGGCAGCATCATAGCTGAGCGAACTACGTAACGCACGCGATGTAGCAGGCTGCGGAGGCCATTGCGATTTGGTAGACAACAACATCGATGGTTAGAGTTTAGTTTGGGTGCACAGCTCGAAAGATGGTAGTCCATGCGACGTTGTTGTACCCTTACCCTGATATATCAGAGCATCCATCGATATATGAGGTATCTTTGGCTATTTAAGGAAATTCGGGATTTTGCAGCCTCCCTTTCTGAGAATCGCTCGCAACTGCGCAAACTTTTCTTTATCTTGCTCACTCACCAGCGTTACAGCCGTTCCAGTGCGTCCAGCGCGTCCGGTACGTCCAATCCGATGAATATAGGTCTCCATAGCAGGCGGCAGCTCCGCGTTTACTACTAATGCAATGCCCGGAACATCGATTCCTCGCGCTGCAACGTCAGTAGCCACTAAAACATTTGTAGCACCCGCTCTAAGTGCTGCCAGCGTGGCCTCGCGCTCTTCCTGAGCACGAGCACCGTGCATTGCAGCTGCCCTTATGCCCTTTGCCAACAACGACTCTGTGAGCTGATCAACAGTTTGTCTCGAATTGGCAAACACAATTGCCGGAAACTTGCCATTGCGAGTGTACCTAGATAATGCAGAGGCAATTTGAGGTGATCTGGCACTAGTTGCTGCTGCTGTGGTTAGCTGCACTACCTGATCAACTCGGTCGTTGACTGCTGCTTGTTGGATAGTAACCTTTGTTGGGTTCAAGAGATATTTTTGCGCAATTTCGGCAATAGATGTAGACCAGGTAGCCGAGTACATCATTGTTTGTGGTCTTTTAGCTGTATCAAAGCTCTGTAAAATTCGTTCGAGCTGGTCGGCAAATCCCAAATCGACCATTCTATCGGCCTCATCCAAAACCAGCGTGCTGCAGCTTGTGAGCACCAGTAAATTCTGGGTCAAAAAATCGACCAGTCTTCCGGGTGTTGCCACAATGATATCAGCACCATCTGCAATCTCGTTTGCCTGTGCGTAGATGTCGTGGCCACCTACCAGGGCAACAGAAGCCAAGCCAAGCGGTTTGGCAAATTTAACTAGCTCGGTGCTAATTTGAAGTGCCAATTCTCGGGTAGGCGCCAAGATCACAGATCGCACAAAAGTACCAGGCACTCCGCCACTACTTTCAAGGCTTTTTGCAGTCTTGATACAAAGCGGAATAGCGAAACTGGCTGTTTTACCCGATCCCGTTTCGGCAATTGCAATAACATCCATGTTGGCAAGCGCCTGAGGGATTGCAGCTCTTTGAACAGGCGTGGGGTCGCCATATCCAATTTCGGCAACAACACTGGAAACTCGCGGGTCAAGCTCAGTCCATTGCAGCAATGGTTTGGAGGTCTCAGTAAACTTGTCAAAAGGCTCAATTGCCAACCCCAGTTCTTGCTTCATTAGCCGCCAGTCGCGGTCCGTCATATCGCTCAATTGCTTTGATCGCCAGCCAGCTGACATGGGTGCAACTTCATCTATCTCTTCCGGCTCAGAATCAGAGCTATATTCGGGTATTGGTTCCTTTTGTAGGGGGGCAGCTATAGTTGGAGGTGTTGCTACTGCTTTAGGCAAAATAATGGATTTTAGTTTTTCTTTTGACTTTTTAAGTGCCTCTCGTTCTTTTCTCGATACGAATTTCGGCTTGGAAACATGGCTTTTAGCCAGATCCTCGATCCGAACAACCATCAATCTGAACAGCTCCTTTGATCTCGAGGTACGGGTAATTTGTGGCAGATGTCTAACAAATGCCCGGTGGCGTCTACACTTACACACATTTGTGGCGGACACCCACACTTGTGGCGACACCTGATGAGCAAAGCATAGGTGCTGATTTGGGGAATACTACCATCAGACATCCACTTTAGACAACTGTTGAGGACCAAATGTCTAGCGCGGCAACGAATAAAATCAATCACTGCGTGTCGCACCTTGAAAAAGCGGCGTCTGCGTTTGAACCCCGCGCCGCAATGCGTGTGCTACGCGCTCTGCCTGGCCTCAGACGTGCAGTTGACGCTTCAGCTCTATCTCAGGCTGTAACCAAGTACTGCGATGAGGACGAAGTGGCGACATTGATTTCGGCAATTCAGTCCGTTGGTGCTGCGCAGGCCGCAGCGTCCAAGGGCGATGAGGCTCACAACGAGGAAGCGGACGCAGATGTAGCAATGGATGCAGAGGACGCTGAGCCAGAAGCAGAGCCTCAGACCGCTGCTGCCGATGATTCAGAAGACCACAGCGCTAATGGCAACACAGCCGCTGATGCGGGACCGTTAATCGATGCCTTTGTGCACCTCTTGGTGCTTGCATGGCTCTGCCACTCAGGTCCAGCTGGAAGTGGCGTAAATGCTCCCCAGCAGGCATTGGAGATCGCAAGAAAGGCGCTTGGCCGGATCCGTGAGCAAAAGACTTCGCGGCGTGCGCTCGACCATCTCGCGGCTAAGATCTGGTTCTATTACGTTCAGGCAGCCTCTGCTTGCAAACAGGCAGAGAGCTTGGAGCCTGAACTGATGGCTGGTTTGAGGACTGCTACCCTGAGGCACAATGGCGAAACCCAGGCAATGATTATCGTTTTGCTTCTGCAGATTCTGCTCTCGTGCAACCGGTTTGCGCAAGCAGCTATCTTGGTTTCCAAGACCAGTTTCCCTGCCAATGCCTCTAACTCTCTGGTCGCGCGCTACTATTATTACCTGGCACGGATCAGTGCTGTCCAGCTCGACTATTCTACCGCTTTTGGCCACGTTACCGGCGCTGTGCGCAAGGCCCCACAGACGGACTCTGCGCTGGGCTTTTTGCAGACTGCCAGCAAGCTTAGCGTCCTTATCGAGCTGCTCACTGGCGACATTCCAGACCGCCAATCCTTTAAGCGCCCTGAAATGACCCGTTCGCTGGCTCCTTACCTTGCATTGACTCGTGCAGTCAGATCTGGAGATGTTGCCCTCTTTGGGCGTGTTTTGGAACAGCATGCCGCTGCACTCAAGGCTGATAGAAACTATACCTTGGCACAGCGTCTCCGCGAAAATGTCATCAAGACTGGTATCAGAATTGTCTCGTTGACTTACTCGCGCATCTCTTTGCGTGATATTTGCCTCAAATTACAACTGGACGGCGAAGAGTCGGCCGAATATGTCGTTGCCAAGGCTATCAGAGATGGTGTTATTGATGCAGAGATCAATCATGTTGAGGGATACATGCAATCGCGCGAGACTCGCGATGTCTACAACACAACTATCCCTCAGGAAGCATACCGCGAGCGTGTCGCCTTTTGCCTCAAGCTCCACGACGACAGTGTCAAGGCCATGCGTTACCTGAATGATGCCCATCGTGATGAGCTCAAGGATGCTGAGGAGGCTCGCGAGCGTGAAAAGGAGCTCGTAACCGAGTTCCAAGAGAGCACGGATCCTGAGGACTACGATGCCGATTTCGATCTGTAAACTTCGGATTTAGATCTGTAAAAAATCACCTATATCTATGTCTCTGTTTCAAGTGCACAAAACCAATAAGGCTCCATCCTCAATTCGCCGCCAGCGCCAATTGTCATGGCTTTAGCACTCTGTAGTTCGTGCACAATACTTGTAATCTCACGTAGTGATAGCGCCGGTTGGAGGCTTGATGCCAAACTTTGGGCCGTCGATCCGGGCTTTTGAGCCACCAATGAACAAACACGGTCAGTAGCAGTTTTCCACATCTCTGGGGACGAAAGCTTCTTACCAATCTGCCAAATAAACGGGTCAATCGGCGAAGCAAACTGTGGTTTTACCTGTTCGATTTTCGGCTTATAGGGTGTAAACTCTACCTTGACGTCGAAATCAAACAAGTCCTTGGAAATAAACCGTGATCTGTAGCCCTTGGCAATCCGGCCCTTGTCAATATCGATGCCAGTCAAAGCCGCATTTTCAGCCTCGTGTGCATTCAACAAAGCCATCATCTGCGCATCAGCAACAGTTTGCGGCACACGGCCATCGCTGTTGAGCCCAGACAATGCAGTGCTTGCCAAAGACGCTAGTCCCACATCAGGTTTGGGAGCCATAAGCGCAGCATTGACTCTGTCGTGCAAACAGTACGCTCTGCCGCTCGGTTTGTGGTCGGGTCTCCTTTCTGTTTTCCGCAAAACTTTCAAGTTTGTTAGCTGCTGCGCTGCTGCGTTGATCTGATCGTTGTCAAATTGTGTCAGCAGCTCAGTTGCCAGTGTCGGATCGTAAAGCTCTATATTTGCTGCCGAGACTGATCGCAGCTGGTTCTGCAAACTGTCAAAGTCGGACACCAAAGGAGTGGAAAACACAAACTGGGCCCTGGTCATAATTTCGTCGGTGCGTACCATTGTGTTTTGAGTAAATGCGTGGTCTAAACTCTGTGGGTGCGGCTTTGTGGCCGTCAGAGTCTTTGCGACCATGCTTAAATCGATTGTTGGTTTGGCGTTTAGTTCGCTAGCCGGCAGGTCAAGCCAAAATTTTACCAAAGGTTTCAACGAAAAGTTTGGATTATTGATCGATGTCCATTCCACGACCTTGTTGTTCAAAGCCTTTAAAAAGCAACGTTGAAATGCCATGGATGAATCCTTTACTGCTTGCGCGCCGCCCTGAGCCTGTCTAACTGATGGCCATCGTCTTCTAACACGATTTGGTGACTCTTCTGGATCCATAGCAGCGCCAATGGTAACCCAATTGATCATAGTCTCTTGGCCAAAAACTGCACGGAAAATCGATACTGCCGCGAAAAGCTGTGCTGCATCGATCGGGCCGCCATTTTTGCCGCTACCTTGATCATCGTTTGAAGCAGCGATAGAAGCCTTGAGCGCAGCACGACGGGCCTTTGCCTCGGCCTTGAGTGCTTCTCTGGCAGCTGCTTGTTCTTGCCGCTGAGATTCGCTTAAAGCCGGGCGTCCGCGTGCTGTTCTTTCTTTGCTCGATGATCGGTTCTTGTTGATTGGCACGACTCCGATCCTCGAGTCCAGCGCCCGGAGACGGCCCCTGCCTACACCAACTGCACCAGCAGCCCGCAGAACCTCGGAAATTACTGATCTGCTGGCAGCATGTTCAGGATCTGCTTCCGCGGACCGTGTTATGGCGCGTTCCTTTGTAGATGCCACAACAGCATCCCGAACTTTAGCAATTCGCTCATCGCTGGGCTCAATGCTAGCAAGATGAACGATTTGGCGAACGAGCGGGGTGCCCACGGAAGTTGGAATAGACACAAACATCTGGCGGACCTCGCTAACAGCCATCAGTTCCTTGATTGTACGGGCCAAAGTTCTGCGATCAATGGACACCTCTTTAGTGTTTGATAGTTGATCTATCTTCCGAGCCAGGTTGGTTCCGCCCTCAACAACGCCATTGTTTTCGTGCAAAATCTGCATCAAAGTAGCAGCGCGTCGCTGCATTGCCAAAGAAGCATTGGGCAGTACAAATGGGGATTGGCCATGTACATCTTCCTTCTCAGCCGGTACCTGTTCAGCAACAACAAGAGACTGCGATTTTTTTTGCCAATTATCGCCAAGCAAATGCCCGCCGTGCCATTGCATCGAGTCAATAGTCAAATCAGTGCCCTGGAATTCTGGCGGACTTTGCAGTATATCACTCAAGCTCTGCTTTTTAGCCACAGCCGCTTTCTTCTTGGGCGGCCGACCAAGTCGCGCAGGCCCGCTGCCTACTGGCCCCACAGAACAGACAATGTTGTTGCCGGAAGCCGCAGCTCTGCTAAAGCTGGGCTTCAACTGGTCCCCACACTTTGATACAGAGGCTACACCCTGAAGAGGAGTTGCAGCCGCCAAATGCAGCTCACGCAACGATGCAAACCGTTTGCGCTTCTTGTCTGCGGGCCAGCCCCCCCAAATTTCCGGAATTTCTTTGCCCAAATTTACAGTTCGCTGTGGTCGGGTGAAGTAGCGGTAAAAATTTAGCCGTGATGAGCTGTCGAGCGCTGCAACCAAATCCATATGGCTGTACGGCTTTGTAACTTGCTTTCCTTGCGTTTTCGGGGTCTCGCGCTCAGCCAGAGTGTCTAATAATCGGCTGATTGGCCTAGTGTATGCGGGGCCAGCCAGCTTGGCATTTAGATCCATTGCTGAAATGCCCTTGGTGCCGCCTTGTAATCTGGCCAAATCGTAGATTTGATGCTCCAGCGGCAGCGTCAAGTTCATCAATGGCTTGAAACTAGCAGTGGGTTCTACAAATACCAGCCCAGAAGAGTTTTCCAACGGTGCTTCAAGCTTGATCTCCAGCTCATCCTCTTCCTCGTCTTCAATCTCTTCATCGTCGCTTTCCAAATTATCGTCGAGATCAGCCAGGTATTGGATACACCTGAATTTCTCCTCGACATTCTCGGGGTCAAACAGATAAAGCCGCCTAATTGCACCAGCGCTTTCAAGCCTCGTAAGTATTCTTCTCATGCAAGCAGATCCGCGAGCCATCTTGTCGAATTTCAGAGCTTTAAAGACTTCACGCTGCAGCCGCACACGTTTGGGGCCTCCAGACTTGGCAAATTCAACAATGTCCCGGGCCAATTGAGCAGTATTGACCTGTCCCTCAACCACTGCTGCTTCGTTTTGCGTAAATCTGAGTGAAACAACCTGGTTTGTTCTTTGGCCCTTGTAAGCGACCTGAAATCGTCGGACCAGCCGCGCATCTAGCAGTTTTTGTACTCTTCCATAAAGACTTCGTGAGTCTTGGCCCGTCTGTTTGGCAATTTCGATAACAGAAAGTCCTGCTGGGCCTGCTCTTGTTACCACACTTAGAACTTCAAATGCACTGGCTCCAAGCGAGTTTTGCTCAGAGTCGAACCCAGTAAGCACGCGCCATTGCGTCTGATTATCAGCCTGGACATAAACATCGCTTACTTTCTTGATGACATCCAGAGGATTTGCGCATTCATCTGGGGAAAGCTCGCGGTTTTGGGTAAAAACGATAATTCTAGGATCGCGTATACACCATGTCCAAAGCGCGCAATCAAGACTATAGTCGTCTGTACTGGGCTCACACTTTGAAACGTCGCGCGCAAGGCTCAAAAAATCGTTTAAACTGGTCTTGATGCTGCCATTCAAGGCCAATTTCTCCACAACAGCGTTCACAACGGTGCAGGGGTCCATGATTCCGCCACCGCCACAACGACAGGCATATATCTGCTGGAGAGAGCGGGATAATGGGGCGACCGAGAAATCTGACGCCTCATTTTCCCGCCTCATTTTCTCGCCTCATCAACGCCCCACTGCTGCTGCACCGCCTCGTTGCCACTAGCCCACACCTTTGACTTGACTGATTGTACACTATCCATTAAACACCAAATGCAACCAGATTTGGAGCTTGGGTTCGGCGCTGGCGCCAGTAAAGAGTCTTATTATGATGATCCCGAGTTTGAGAACTTTTCCACGAAACTAGCAGACGAGATTTTCGAGCTGGCTGCCGCTAATGGCAGGCTTAGGCTCTATTTGAGGACTACATCACACCCTGGCCATTCAGCTGCTGAACGAGCCGCAGATAGCCGGCGTGAATTCAGACGTGTGAGTGGCGATATCGAGCGGCTGAGATCATGGCCAGATTTGGCCGCCTCGCAGAAGTTCACACAGGACAAACTGGTGCGAGAGTTCGGCTCAGCGCTGGCCGAATTCCAGCAGATTCAGCGGGAAGTAGCCGATGTTGAAAGAGCAGAGGCACGCGCAGTCTCTGTGCCGGACTTGGAACCCGAACTGAGCAGCGGAATCGAGCTTACGAGCGTGAAAAGCCAGGCCGTGGTCTTTGAAGAGCGGCTAGCGGCAGATGAAGTTGCGTTTCAACGGGGTCTCATTGAAGAGCGCGAGCGCGAGATCAATACTATTGAGCAGGGCATCACCGAGCTGAACGAGCTTTTCACCGGATTGGGAACTGTTGTTGCTGAGCAGGGAACGGCGCTGGACGCTATTGACGCTAATATTTATTCGGTCGCGCAGGCCACTCGCGATGGATCAGCTCAGCTCACAAGTGCAGCGCGCTGGCAGCGCCGCTCTTCGGGCCGTACGATGTGCTTTTTACTTATTCTTATTGTCCTTGCTCTGATCGTGATGGTCTCAGCCTCGATGGGTTAGACCAAAGGGGAAACCAGAAGTGACGCTTTATTTAATTCAAAATATTTCAATTGATAGCCGGCCTGGGTTTAAAACTTTTATTGGTCAAAGCCAAGAGCCTCAACCCAACCCCCCGTTGAAAAGATCCCCACGCCGGGGATACAGCCGTCCCCGACGCACATGCAAGCAGCCTTGTCACATGCAGCTATGCAGAACTATACGTCACCCCAATAAGGTTGCGAACGGTTGCAAACGACTTGCCCTCTTTAGGGTTTGTTAGAACAAGCAATTTGTTGACCGATTCAAGTAACAAACCTTTTTTATTTACTTTTTCTTGATTCTGGCCGCCAATATATCTCCCCCGTTGATCTCATTTCAACGGTTTAAAGTGGGCCCGCATCTCACCTGCACTCTGCTGCTAGTTGCTGCACTGGCCGCCCCCGGAGACTCGGCCCTAACCGTAGTCTCTTGCTCTTGACGACTTAATTCGATTGCGCATATCTTCTAACCTAAACAGCACTGCATTTTCCCACTTGAAACCTCAAGAACATGGCGATCTTTGCAGGTAAGAAACTCTCACGCTTTCGCCAAAAGATATCTCATCTTGGCGGCAATTCGAAATCCCACTCCGAGCCTGGCGTTCTTAAAGCTAATCGTGAAAACTGTGATGCTGCAGCCGCAGAAGAAAACGATGATAAGAAGAAGACCATGCTGAAACTAAAGTCGCTTATTGCCGGTATTGAAGACACCTGTACCCAGGGACCACAGCATTACCTGCAAATGCTACTTGCAACTGCTGACGCCAACGACAGCTCTGAGTCGGAATCTGATTCTGACGATTCTGAGCCCGAGAAAGAAGCAGCCGCTTCAAATCAATTGCAATCCCAGGAGTCTGAGACAGTAATTGCCTCGGGCGACCCGGATGTTCAACACTTTGTGCACTCTGGCAAAGACACCGGCTCGCCAGACGATGTCATTGCATCTGCTGCTGGTCTCAACAGTTCGGTAAACGACAAAACAGTGGCGACTACGCTGGCAAATGTCTCGCTAACAAACTGGCCCGAGGACCTGGTTCGAAAGACCTTGCAGATCCCGGACAACGAGGTTATCGATAAGCAGATGCCTGCATGGTTTGTGAGAGATGTCATGATCCAGGGACAGCTTTACTCGACATCAGAAGCGCTCTATTTCTTGGCTCATCTCCCGCTACCTTCTTCTACGATTATCAAAGAGGGTACTCTGCGCCGTTTCAGTGCCACTTCAATGAGAATTACCCGCTCTTGGTACGTCTTGCGCCAGAACTCCTTTGCATACTTTGGTTCTGCCGCTGAAAAGTACGTTCCATTAGGATCCATCAACCTTAGCTTGGCCAAATATGCGGCAATTGATACCACCTCCAGCGGGAAACCGCTTGCAAGCTTTACAATTGTGATGCCAGAGGGTTCTCTTACACTGAAAGCCGACAGTGCCGGCTCAGCTCATGAGTGGGCCAAAAGCATCCAAAAGGAGATTTTCCGGCAGCGTAACCAGGGTGACGAAGTAAAGTTGAGGCTTCCATGGCCTGCTATCTCTCAGGAAACGTTTAGGGAAGCAATGTTCAATACAGTCGCGATGCATTTGGCGGTATTCCAGAACACTGAAGAGCGCATGCTTACTGACTACCTCTTTGTATTCTTTTTCCGTGAGGCTAGCGAAGCAAAACAGTTGGACTACTTTACAGAATGCATTGATAATCGTGGAAGTCGCGGTGCCGTTATCTACACCGACGACAACGATGTGGTGATGGATGTCTCCAAGATTAAACAGACCAGCCCATTACGCGACTCTACATACACTGATGGATTTTACTACCAAAAGGTTTCCACAGAGTTAACAGGCACTTTTGTCGTGCCTACTGGCCTTTCCTACCAAAGTGACGGCAAATCACCTCGCGAAGTTGAAGATGCCTTGTTTGAACACATCCTTACTACTGATAGACCAAAGCCCACAAATTTGCTGGAGAATGATAAAGTCAAAAGTGGTGACAAGACTTACACTGTGATTAGACGCTCGGGGCCTGCGTCTGATGCGGCTCTTGCTAACGAGACCGACAGTGGGATTTTCCATACTCTGACCGAGAAGATCAAGGACATCCCTGTAGACTTGCGTGAGCACGCTGAGGACATTCATGAAAAAATCGGGACCACTTTGCCAGATCCACAAGCTGTGGTCGATAGTGTTCGCCAACAGGTCAAGGAAGAGGTCAACCGCATTCGCCACTCCAAGCACCCCGACCATGAGCGGATCTACAACGAGTCTGGGATAGCAGCGACCACTAGCTTTAGCTCGCGGCAGAGCAATGAGAGCGAATCGCCAACGGAAGTCAACCTGATTGAACCAACGGTGGATCTGGATAAAGACGAATTGGAGGACATAAACGGGCGCTACCGTGGGTACTTTGCATTGGGCAGCAGTGTTTATCTAGTAGCAACATTTTTGGTGCATCTCTCCATCAACGGCAAGACTCATTATGGCAAGTGCCATATCTCCAATCAGTACCTCACATTTAGAAGGCTGGGCATCAATGTCAAGGATATGCGGCTTCTCATGCCCTTTGAAGACATCTTGGATGTCACTACCAAAACACACAAGAGATCGCATAGAGAGTTTGCACGCATTGCAATTCGGGGGCACTCGCCAATAATGGTCAGGTTCAAGTGCCACAGGGTCAGAGACAACTTTATCAATGTCGTCAGAAATGTCAAGCTGGAATGGAGTAAAGCAAAGTGCAGTCACAGCGGACAGAAAGTTAGTGAGGAGCATCTTACTGAGCTATCAATGCAAAATATCAGGGCAGCCACCTATGAAGAAATGCTGAGTTCGTTTACTGATATCGCGGTTCCGCCAATTTTGCTGGATCCTCTAGCTAGAGGCCGAAATGAGACTTTCCTGATTCAGCCACTAGAGACTTTAAGGATCACAATGCTAACAATCGGGTCGCGCGGTGATGTTCAGCCTTACATTGCATTGGCCAAGGGCCTCATGAAGGAGGGTCACCAGTGCAAGATTGCAACTCATGAGGAATTCAGAGAAGCTGTTGAGAAAGAAGGAATCTCATTTGCGCCAGTTGCGGGAAATCCTGATGAGCTCATGAAGATCATGATTGAGCATGGCTCGTTTTCTGTCTCGTTCTTACGCGATGCATACCAGAAGTTCAAAACCTGGATCGAGGAGCTTCTTGATTCAGCATGGGATGCTTGTCAAGATAGCGATCTGCTGATCGAATCTCCCTCTGCAATGGCTGGCCTGCATATTGCTGAAGCATTAAGGATTCCTTACTTTAGAGCGTTCACAATGCCCTGGACAAGAACAAAGCAATATCCCCATGCATTCCTGGTTTCTGATCAAAAGCTGGGTAGCTCCTACAATTACATGTCCTATGTCATGTTCGACAACATGCTCTGGACTGGTATTTCGAGCAGGGTTAATAGCTGGCGCCGGCGCAAGCTGGGCCTCAAGAAAACAAGCTTGGAGGATATGCACCAGCAGCAGGTTCCGTTTTTATACAACGTCAGTCCAGCAGTCTTGACACCAACATTAGATGCCCCCGATTGGGTACACACTACTGGCTACTGGTTTGTTGAGCCCAGTGATGACTATGAGCCTGACGCAAAGCTCGTGGAATTTATTAAAAAGGCTAAAGATGAAAAGAAGAAGATCGTTTACATTGGCTTTGGCTCAATCATCGTACCAGACCCAGCTGAAATGACAAGAGCAGTGATCGAGGGTGTCGAGGAAGCTGGAGTATACTGTGTTTTGGCAAAGGGCTGGTCCTGTCACGGTAGCAAAGATAAAGATGACGAAGACAAACCTGAAACCGAGGAAGCCAAAAAAGACGATGAGTCTTCAGCTGAAAAAGAAGAAAAACAAAAGGCGGACGATGAAATCAAGCTTCCTGACTGCATCTTCCAGGTAGACAGTATTCCTCATGACTGGCTTTTCCCTCAAGTTGATGCAGCTGTCCACCATGGCGGAAGTGGCACCACTGGCGCCAGTCTTCGTCAGGGACTCCCTACAGTCATTAAACCGTTCTTTGGAGACCAGTTCTTCTACGCTAGGCGTATCGCCGATATTGGTTGTGGCGTTAATCTTTCAAAGCTTACCGGCAGTTCGCTTGCCAAAGCCCTCAAAACAGCTACTCGCGACGAAAAGATGATCTCCAAAGCAGCAGCCATTGGGGAGCAGATCAAACACGAAAATGGTGTCACCGAGGCCATCTTTGCCATCTACCGTGAGCTGTCCTACGCACGTAGCCTCATCAAGGGCCCAGTTTCGGTTTCGCCAAGCAGGGCTGCAAAGATTACGGCGCACGCTGAAGCAATGACAAGCGAGAAACATCACTTCCAAACAGAGGCTAGCCACAAACTCACCAGTTCAAGCACGCCCACAAGCGATAGCTCGACTGGGCCCAAAGCTGCAAGCTGCAATATTGAAAAACCACTTGATCTTACTACTGAAGGAGCCAGACGGCGCGACCCCACAAACGAAGAAACGGCTGGAGATGCCATTCCGAGCTCAATTCCCACTTCACCTGCATCAACTGTAGCAAAGTCTCTATGGCCGCTTGGCCGCTTTAGGCATTCCGAAGCAAAGGCTACTTGAGATTTAATAAAATAATAAATATTAGCATTTACATTTTACGCAAAGTGGATTCCCGTGTGGTTGAACGCATAAAGCAGACGCATAAAGTCTGTTTGGTCACACTTTCCAGCACGCATTTCACCCATTTGAGTTTCAGTAAGAACATGCTCGATTTTAGCCTTGACAATCGCCTCATAATCGTTTTCATCGATAGCAGCAGAGTCGTACCCGTTCAAATTAACTCCGTTTTGCGAAACAAATGTGGTATAATTTTTCACCAAAACGTCTACAATAGCCGAAGCTTTGAAGCCTGCTGAAATTGTTCTGTTCTTTCTCACAAAGCATACTCTGAGCAATCCGTCCCATTCCTCGTACGACACAGGCGGCCTGGGGGCCTTGACCTCAATTCTAACGACTGACGACTCGACATTGGGCGGCGGCCGAAAGTTACCCCTACCAACCTTCATGATGTGCTTGACATTGGCCCACATTTGGACATTAGCCGAGAGACGGCAGTAGAGCGAGTCGCCTGGCCTGGCAACCAGCCGCAGAGCAAATTCACGCTGGAACATCAGCACCGAGACACGTGGCGGGTTTGGCTGGTTCAGAAGCTTGAATACCAGAGGAGAAGAGATCTGGTAGGGTGTATTTGAGATACAAACATCAAAGTAAGGAAGGTCCATTTTGATGCAGTCTCCCAAAATGATCTCGAGCTTCTTTTCAACGGGTTTGCCCTGAACACGCTTGGTGAGTTCAGCGGCCATACGAGGATCCATCTCCACGGCAATAACCTTGCGAGCCTGCTCTAGAATCCGCACTGTCAAATTACCAGTACCAGGACCAACTTCCAAAACAGTGTCGCCCGGTTTGATGTCGGCCTTATCCACAATACCCTGTGCGACCAAAGGGTTTTTGAGAATATGCTGGCCGAGGCCGGTATTCATTTTGAATACCGTATTCCGCGCATCACTCTGTGTTTTGGGCATTGTCAAAATCGGTATAGGAGGATCGTGGATGCATATAAAAATTATATTATGTAATAAATAAATAGGAGGGTGTCTCGCCAAATCGGTGATACCAGAGCTCGCTTTACTCGCTTTACCAGATGAGAATATCCAGTGCAATTTGGGCAAAGCCTATCAGGCCAGTAGCGCCGCCAGTAGCGCCCGAGCCCAAATTCACATTCAAACCGGTAAAGCTCGATCAAAAGCTGCCAATGGACCCTAAATCTGTTAGGACCAGACGCAGCGTCTTTCTCATCTTGCTTTCAGTACCGCTGCTAGTCATGAGCTCTGTTGCGCTTTACAAGCGTGTAATTGCTGGTGATGAAAAGCGTTTACAGCAAGGCGAGCATACTCCTGCAGGCGGGTTGCGTGTGTTTGACAAAGAGGAACTTCGACAACGAGACGAGAACTCCTGGTTGACAAGGGTATTCGGCCGCGGCTAGCACCTGATCTGTCGGTTTACAACCAGTGAAAGCCCTGGTTTTGCACTCTTCAGTGGTTTTCCCTGCGGTTTTGTGATTTGCGGCTGCATGTTTTGAATCTGGAAGCGAACAGGTTTGACCAGCGGGCCATGCCGTTGAATTGGCGAAAGCACCGAACATGTTGTAGGCGGGGATAATGGTAGCCGCATTTGCATTGGCAGCACCCTTTTGTGACCAGAAAGGCTGGGTATTTGTGTAGGCTCTCTGAGTTTGGGCAGAGGCATTGATGTAAATAGATGTGGTGCTGGTTTGCGAAGCGAGCATGTGACTGGTTGTACTATTCCTTTGATCTTGTAAGGTGTTGGTTTGGGGATCGCTCGTCTGACCTTTGGGGTATTAAAATTGGGCAGAATTAGGTCTGATGCTGCTGCTGATGCTGGTGTTATCTTTTGTGCGACTGCTTGTGCCTGCAAGCAGAGCGCCTGAGCTGCTTCGGTGAACCATGTTTCCCTGGCCTTTAGTGCCCTTGCCTGTTGTACCAAAAAAGCTGCTGCCGCCGCTAGTTGTTTGGCCTCGCAGTCGTCATCCTTTGCGCCAGTACCGCCAAGCTCCGTTTCAAGCTCAGCGGATATGTGAAATAGTTCGTTAAAATCTGCGGCTGAAGCCAAACGCCTGCGTGCCGTGTCGATTATCCTGTGGTCTATGCTCTTGAGGTACTGTTCTGCCAATGTCAACGCTCCGTAGACAGCATGTCGTAGCTCAAAAACACGTTTGGGGTCTTTATACTCGCTGCAAATCCGTAGTTGTTCCACCGCCGCAGAGGCTGCGGTGCCGTTTGTGGTCGAGAGTCGTGGTACTAATGGTTTTGCGGGCGTTGCAGAGGGCGTTGCAAGATGTTTCCCAGATACTGGGAGCGCTTTGAACACACGCGGAGAACCGTTTAATTCAGCGCGTGGCGCCAGCATGGGGATGTACAACGACATAGTTGAAGATCTCGCTTGTTGTGGTAGTGCCCGTGCGCCTGCATGAGAATGATGCCTGGGAACGCACGAGGCGGATCCACTGGTATTTCGGGTTAGGGGCAGCTGTGCGTTAGCAGCAGTGTGACGCAGTCCACCCACCTCCATGTCAGGCGTGCAGCTTTGATTCTTTGTCTTGAAATTTAAATCTCATGCATATCACATTTATTTATATCTATATACATTCGCTTTACCAAGTAGTTACATCTGCTTCGCCAAACATGCTGTTGACCGTCTCGCCAATTGGCGCACGGTGGATACCAGCTGATAATGCAGGCTCTGTAGTGTCCAAAAAGTCAAGCATCAGCCGGTTGATCTGCTCAAATTCAAGCAAAAACGCATCATGGCCATCGGGGCTGATAATCTCATGGAGCTGAGCCTGAGGACAGAACTCGGCAATTTTTTCCTGCTCGGAGAATGTAAACAGCCCATCAGATGAGATACCCACTACCAGAACAGGCTGGCTGATCTGTTTCAAGGCTTGTTCAACATCGTCTCCTCTATTTCTAGAAACATCATGAGTGTCCAGCTTGCGAGTGATGGCAATGTAGCAGTTTGCATCGAATCTGCCAACAAATTTTTGTGCCTGGTACCGTAAATAGCTTTGTGCGGTAAAATAATGCTGCGTTTCCGCTCGTGGTTTGTACGCAATTGGCGATTTGGCTCTGGTGTTGCCGTGATTATGAACGCTCCAATGGTCTTTGCCCCTGGAACTGTCCTGCTCGTCGTTCGGTGCGTCTGAGCCCTTGTGTTTCAGCGGATCGGGCTTGTTGCGACCAAATTTAGAGTCGAAGCTGTTACGGGAACGGTAGGTCAGTAGCGCCGACATTCTAGCTGCTCCAAGCCCAGCGCTGGGTGGATCCTTTGGGTCGTAGTATCCGTCCATGTATTTCGGGTCGGAGTAGATACTTTGGCGCTGTGCTTCGCCCCATGAAATTCCCCATGCCGAATGGTAGGCACAGGTAGCCAGCAGTATGATGTTACGGGCATAGTTACTGCCAAAAAAGGCAAACTCAAGGGCCAACATTCCGCCCATCGATCCGCCAACAACAAAGGCAATTTGCTTAACGCCCAGCTTGTCCAGCAGCTGTCTTTGTAGCCTGGCATCGTCTTTGACTGTAGTTAATGGAAATTCCGGGCCGTAAACCTCGTTGGTTGCTGGGTTTATCGTGCAGGGCGAGGCAGTTCCATATGGAGATCCCAGTGCGTTGATGCAAACAATGAAAAACACTGAAGGGTCAAACGCACGGCCCTCACCAAGAAGAGGCCCCCACCAGTCGCCTACATCAGCAGAGCCAGTCAATGCATGGCAGATTACCATGACATTATCGCCTCTCTCGTTGAGTTTACCCCATGTTTTGTACGCCACAGGAACATTGGTCAATGTCTCGCCGGCTTCAAGCTCAAATTCGGGAAATATCTCAATTTGCTGGTCGGGGATCAATTTGACAAATGGGTTCAACCTGTTGGGGTCTTTGCTATCGATTTGAGGCTCTTGCCGTAAATCTGTGTGTTTGGTCATTGGAATCACTGGTTCAGAAGCAGCGAGCATGGCTGTACTGGAAGTTGAAAATTGTTTGGAATCACAATTGGGAGAGGATTGATTGGGGAACGCACTAAATCGAAGTTGTAATGATCGAGGTTGAAGAGATTGGGCAAACAAGGTCTTGGAAATGGCTCTTGATGCAGCCGACTGGAACGGCTGCTGTAAGTATGATTTCATGTCACGTGTAGCCTGATTACTCAGTTATACCCAGAAATTTACTAATGCCAGCTTTGAGCGTCTATTCGCTAATCTGCCAAATTCTGCGTGGTTTTGCCCTTCAAGCACGCAGGTGAATATGGCCACTTTATATGTCGTTTCCCCTCAATTTTTTTTATTGTTCCCACCCATGAGAACCACCGTTATGGCGTGCTGATTAAAACTGCGCACTGTGCATATAACATTATAAGATCATATGGTGTAAATGTAGTAGTTGAAAGAGTTGATCAAAATTGTGGCTGAACCCGCTGCTGCCTGTGGCAAGAACTGTGGTCAGATTCTTCCTACTTTCGAGCTGATTCCTTAAAGACCATCTGAACAAATAAGTGGTCCCCGCTGCTGGCTTTTACTGTTTAAAAAAGGGGGGAAAATCGCACGTGACCGGTGATCGCGGCCCTGGGTTTACTTTTCAACATACAATGGAAGCATTGAAGCCGCAGGCGGCCAGAACCCAGTGTTTACTGCAATTTTCACAGCCGAAAGTATATACAACACTTGCGAACCAAGTGACTATTATCGTTCCAGCAAACTGTGATCTCTCAAACCTTGAAAAAGCAGCACAGTCATGCTCGAATTTTGAGCTCTCAAATCTTACCTATTCAGACATGGTAAATGTTGCGAAATCATCAAAAACTGCTTTAACAGTAGGCAATCTCAGCTGCGATGACCAGATTTTGGCCAGCGACAACGTTTTAAGCTTATCATTAACAGAGCAGACCTATTTAAGAGCCGGCCTGGAAGCGAAAAAGGCCCCCAGCAGCCGCTATGAATTACAAATACAGGCTGCTCAATTACCAGCGCGGTTCGTCTGGTCGCTTGAGAATGCACTGCCCAAAGAACCGCTCAAGTGTTTCGTACAATCTGGAGTAGCCGAGTATCATACCGGCTATATGAACATGCCAGAAGTAGAGTGGTTTGACAAAGACGACAAAGAGTCTCAGCAGGACTGGGCAAACGAAATACAGGAAGTCATTGGATTGGCCAAAATTTCAACCAAGTGTGAGCAGGGAAATGCCAAAGTAGTGGTAATTAAAGGAATGATGTCCAACAGCGAAGTGACTGGCCTCTTGAATTCAATCGAAAGCCCGTTCTTTGTTCATATTGACGAGTTCGCCAACAACCCTCGTAGTTGGGGCAAGTTTCATCGCCGCAGTGGTTTCAGTCTTGGCAACCACGGCTTGTCTATCATTAAAAACCCCGACAACTCAGTTTTGACGCTTCAGTACAATGACTATGCAGACCTCAGCTGAGTTGGACCTTAGAGCTTGGTCTTTGACTTTTCAGCCTCGGATTCCAGAATTTCGTCAACCACAACCTCATCAACAATTATATCCTCGGGTTCATCTTCATGTTCCTTTTGATTCTGATTCGGCAGCGGCATCTCGTGTCTCTTTAGCAGCAGCTTGGACAACGCACTGTCGTGCTTGGAGTAGAGCTCATTAAATGGTCCCTGTTCAACAACAGTTCCACCCTGGCCCAAAACAATAACCTCTTCAGCGCGTGCAATTGTCGAAAGACGGTGCGCGATAGAGATCGTCGTAGCTGTAGATCTGATGAGCTTGTTCAGCGCCTCGTTAACGAGCATCTCTGACTCGCCGTCCAGTGCTGAGGTTGCCTCATCCAGAATAAGGATTGCCGGCTTTGAAATGATAGCACGGGCAATGGCAATACGCTGTTTCTGGCCTCCACTAAGCTGTGCACCCCGTGGGCCGACCATTGTATCGAGCCCCTCGGGGAAGTCGGACAAGAATGTGCAGTTTGCTTGCATAGCAGCCGTCAACACGTCCTGGTCGCTTGCTCCAGGCTTTCCATAGCGGATATTGTCGGCAATTGAGCCAGAGAACAAGACTGGCTCCTGGGCAACAATACCAATCTGGTGTCTCAATGCCCAGGGACTCATATCGGCCAGTTTCTGCCCACCAATGGTGATATTGCCAAAAGTAGGATCGTAAAACCGCATCAACAGCGAAATAATAGTAGACTTACCGCCGCCTGATTGGCCAACAATTACAACATGCGATCCAGCCTTGATTTTGACTGACAAGTCAGAGAAAATCTCAACTGCTGGCCGGGTGGGGTATGCAAATTTCACTTTTTCAAACACAATATCTCCTCTGGGGTTGATCAATTTATCGCCCTTGAAAGGCGCAATCACCGGCTTGCGATCCTCAACTTCAAACAAACGCTGGGCAGCGCCTGCTCCCTTCATCAGCTCTGAGTAAAAGTTACCCAGTCCCGAAACGGCAGAACCAGCAAACGCAGTGTACATGATAAATGACGACAGCTCGCCAAAGGTAAGTGATCCAGAAGAAACCATAGAGGCACCGTAAGCCAGCAGACCAATAACCACAGTGTTCCCCGTTAGCTGCATCGTACCGCTGTAGATACCCGAGGCTTTGGCGTCCTGCATAGCGATACCAAAGACCTTGCGAATCTCCTTGTTGTAAAGCCTCATTTCCAGTGTCTCGCAACCAAAACTCTGGGCGGTGCGAATGTTGTTGAGTCTTTCCTCCGCAACGCGTGTGAGCTCGCCCAATCCCTTTTGGAAGTTGAGGGCAATGGCTCTGACTTTACGGCCGTAGAGCCAAGTACCAATAAGCACTGGCGGAAGGACAGCGCCGATAAGAACAGTCATTTGGGGTGAGATATAAGCCATTGCCGACACACCCATGACTGCGGTAAGCACTGATCGCAGTCCATCCGCAACATTCTGGGTTACAGCCCGCGAAACAACGTTTGCATCATTACCCAATCTCGAGATCAGATCTCCAGTGCGATTTGCATCAAAGAATTCGGCGTCTTGCTCAACAATTCGACGAAACACGCGTGCGCGCAGTCGTGCAACGATCCGCTCACCGATACTGCGCATGACAACTATCCGAAAGTAGAGAGCCACTGCACCAGTGGCAAAGACGCACATTGTAGCCGTGAAAAAGGTGTTGAGGGGCAGTCCAAAGATCATCTTTTCAGGATTAGGATCATTTACAGCATCGAGAATCTTGCCAATCACCGCCGGCAGTGTGAGCGAAATTCCAGAAGTGAAAACCAGCAGCAAAAGGCCCACTGTGAGCGCTTTACGTTCAGACTTGACCAGCTCAAACAAACGGGTAAATTCGCGACGAGAAGCGCTGGGCTTGACCTCTGGGCTCTGAAGCTTGGCACGAAGGTTAACCTGGCGTGCTTGCTGTGCTCTTTCGCTCAACGCAACCAAACCTTCCTTTTTGTCCTGCGCAACATTTGATGACCAGCTAAAGTGGCGAGTGGCGTTCAGGGGCAGCGCTGGACGCTTGCTAACAAATTTGAATCCAAATTGTTGTAGCAAGCTCCTTTGCGGCTGTGTTTTCAATGCAAAAACGCCCCGAAATGAGCCGCGCGCAGCTATTTGCGCCAACATCTTGTGTAGGCAACTGGAAGATGCAGATGCAGCTGTGATCTGTCAGCCGGACAAACTTCAAGGCTTTACCCCCAAAGGGAAGGGCGATTTATGGGGTGGTCAATTGGGGGCAATTAGAGTGCTACATTGAACATATAAAAGGTTTTGCGTTAATCCACACAGACGCGAGACACGAAAGGGGCATTTATTTTTTCATTCTAAGAAAGACCAATTTATTTGCAAAGAGGCTTCTTACTTGCGAGCAACGATATCAATGATCTCAGCAGGCTCCTGCTTGCCGTTGGCCCAGCGGGCGCCACGGACCTCGTAGGTGTCGTTCTTAGCCAGAGCAGCGCGCTTGTCCTCCTTGAGAGCGAGACGCAGAATACGGCCTGCAATAGCGGCGTAGCGATTGTAGCTGATTCCAGCGGGCTTTGGCATTGTGTATGGAAGACACACGCTTAGAGGCCAATGGGAAATTGTAATGTCGCGTTACTAATGCTTGACTCATAATTTCGAATGGACTTTGAGCCAAGCTCGTGCCCTGACCACGTTTGTGGCGCCAAAAGGCCGCCGCCCCATGTGGCAGCATGTGGCGCTTGATCTGGAATCTCGATCTTCGCGAAATAAAGTTTTGTTTATCGATTATGCCGAGTAAAGAGATCTTGGCCCATTTCTGGCCGCTCGCGAGTATAGATCCTAACGAGCGCTTGAATGCGGCTGCTGCGCTGCTCGCAGGTTTGCAGGAAAGCAACTCCAGCGCCGACTGGGACTATGCGTTGGACCGTTTGCTAAAGGGACTTGCATCCTCGAGAGACGCTGCTCGCCTAGGCTTTTCGGTTGCGTTAGCAGAGCTGTTGCGGTGCAGAGCAGATTCTCTTAGCGTGGCAGATCTCTTGGAAAAAATCCAAACCTCCTTTATGGTTCCGTCCAAGGCCAAAGGTGGTGAATCTAGAGGTCTGGCATTTGGTCAGTTGTTTGCATTGCAGACGCTAGCAGGCGCTACCAAGCTATGGCATCGTGCACTCCCGGGCGATTTTGATGCGTTTGCCAAAGCCGCGCTGGCACTTGCGCTTTCAAAGCCATGGCTGCGTGAACCGGCATGCCATGCTCTGGCGAAGTTGGCGGCGCAGGCAGCTGAACTGACCAAGGGTGATAGCCGCGATAGAGCACTAAGTGCTATTTTCAAGCAGCTGGTTGAAAACAAACTTGCTGAAACGGGCGAGGCGGTAGTCATATTGCTTAGCGTGCCAAAGGAAGATAGACAAAAGTTCATGGTGGGCAGTAAGTGGAGAGACGGGAACCCTGTTTCTCGGAGCAATACTGATCTTTTGGCCAATGTTGTGCGTCAACAGGATAACGGCGGGTTCAGACCTGCCAATTCAATTGTGTGGCAGCCGCTGCTGGACTCATTTGTTGCTAATTTGAACGTGCAACTCGAGGAAGAACCCCGCAAACAGAAGAAGCGGAAGCTGGACAAGAAGCATAAAGACAAATCGGAGCCTAAGAGCGATCATGTAGATCTGGCCGAGTTTTGGCTTTTGGTTATTGAGCAGGGCTATTTCACGCAACAGGCCTCTGCCGAGCGGAAACTGGCGGCATTCCATGTTTTCCTGCAATGGTTCCCAGTTTTGGCTCTGCACCAGAGGGCCGCCGCTTTGTTGACTCCAAAGCTGTTAAAATCGCTTGCCCAACAGCTATCACAGCCGAACAAGCTTGTCAATGCCGAGTCTGAGCGTGTTGCCGAGTGTATTGATGTTTTGAGCAGTGAGCAAGAGAATATTGCTGCTGAAATTGCTGGCGCTTTGGCTTCCAACTGTCCGCGCTTTGACAGTATCTCTCAACGGAGGTTAATACATTCTGCAATTGCCAAATCGGGAAGCTGTTCTGGCAAAGCAGCACTTGCAATTCTGGCCAGCTGGAAAAAGGATCAGAGTTTTGACAATGCCAGCGAAACCGCTATTTTGGGGCACCTTATTTTGGCGGCCAAGATGATTGGAAGCTCGCATGCGGTTCCTGAAATCGTGGAGCAGCTAGTCGAGCAGGCATTTTTCGAGCAGAAAAGGGACAAAAAGGACAAAAAGGAGAAGAAATCCTCGAATGCTGCAAACCAGGCATTGTTGCAGCTTCTTTCGGGGCTGTTGGGCCGGCCAACTGAGGTTAACAATGGCGTTGCTGTCTCGTACGCTTACAACGCTTTACAGCACGTCAAAAAGCTGCAAAGCAGCGGCAAGTCGTTGGTTGCGCAGTTCGACAGTACTCTCAAGCATGCCTTGAACCGTGGAGAACAAACGCTTGAAAAGATCAGGCGCGCAAGGCTTTCTTCTCGGCATACCGACAGTCTGCAGCTGCAGGCATTCGAATTGCTGTTTGCACTTGTCATTTTGCAGGTTTATGGTGCTAGCGAGACTGCAGCAGGCATGCTTGACGAACTTCAAGTTGTTTACCAAGGCATGGCAAGCGATGACCTTGAAAGCGACAGCGATAGCGAGCAGGAAGATGAAGGGGATGCCAGTACAGTTTTGACCGAGATCTTGATGACTTTCATGTCGCAGCAGTCTGCACCGTTGAGGCAGCTCGCCAACGATGTGTGGAAGGCGCTTTGCGACAGAGCTTCTTTGGCTGCACTGCAAGTTTTGTTTGACATTTTGGAGGCTCAAGAGAGCGCCGAGGGCCAGAACCAGTTGTTCGACAATGACCAAGAGAGTGGTGAAGAGAGCGGTGACGAGAGTGAAGAAGAAGGTAATGAAGAGAGTGAAGAAGAAGAGAGTGAAGAGGAGGAGAGTGAAGAGGAGAGTGAAAGCGAAAGCGAAAACGATAGCGAGGATGAAAAGACCCAATCGCAGCTGGCGCATACCCTTAAAGTCGGCTCTGATGTCTCTGGCTCAGATTCAGAAGAGAGTATGGACGATGAACAGATGGCCGCACTCGACGATCAACTAATCAACATCTTTAAGCAACGGAAACTCAGTAAATCTTCGGCCAAGGATGCCAAAAAGGCCGCAAAGGCCGCAAAGGCAGATGTCACGCAACTCAAATTCCGTGTTCTCGATATGCTCGATGTGTACCTTATTAGCTGCCCCGAAAATATTGATGGTCTAGCCATGGTTTCCCCTGTTTGGGAGGTCGCCAAGAACTCCAATGACCAGGCACTGGCAAACAAGGCACGCGAGCTGCTGCGGAACAAACTCTGTCGCAAAACTCGCTACAAATTGGTAAACGACTCCCAGCAAGAAGTTGCAAAAGATTTGCTGGATCGCGCGCTTTTAGAAGCTTCCCAGGCCCCTGCCAAGCCGCTTGTTCTGCTCGCAAGTCAGCTGGCGGTTCTGGCAGCCAAGCTGCTGGTTGCACAAGATCCAAAGGCGGTTGAGCTCGTTGCCGAAAAGTACTGCCAAGCACTTGTGAAATGGTACAATACTCCCCAGGACAAACTAACGCCAACCGTCTTTGTTGACCTTGTGAACTTTCTGGCTACAAAACGGGAGGGCAAATAAATATAGCTTACATTTAGGCACATTTGCGAAAGTGCCGGTACATGAGAAAAATGGCAAGAACATTGTCTTCGGGTGATCCTTCGACTTGCCAGGTAGAAGTATCGTCTTCATCGTCCAATACTGATATTGAGCAGTCAGTAACCAAGGTGATCTTGGATTTAAGGTCGTCCATGTTGCCCTGTCTAGGCACTCGAATGACCTGTCGTAATGACTCTTTTGTACAATCCTTGGCAATCTCATATGCAGTCGCCAGATGCGAAACACGCGGCCCGACTAGATCTGGAAGCGTAATTTCGGCCTGCTGTGACGACTGTTGCTGCTCCTGCTGCTGCTCCTGCTGTTGCTCTTGTGTAGGCTCTCCAGATGGAGGCGGTGGTCTTGAGATAGCTGGTCTTGACTCATACCTAAATGCATCGCTGCGTTCGTCCCATAATCTGAGCGGTTCCTTTTTTAAAAGCTTCGAGTGCTCGCGGAACTGAATTAAAAGGTAGTAGATAGCAATATGGATCGCATCGGACACTCCCTTGATATGTACAACCCGTTCATTCGAGTCTGCCACGCACTCGTGCTCTGCGCTGAGCTGCGCAGCGCTTTTCTTTTCAATGTCCTTAAAGTTGGCCATCTTGAGCCCGATCATACGGCCCATGATAAAGTGCGGCATCAGTACCCGCATGTTGTAGACCCGCGAATGTTCTCCGCTTGGCTCTTCTGGCTCGTCAAATACTTTGCGCACTGCAAGCCCAAAGAATTTGGCAACAGACTCCGGGTCCCCAACCGCATAAATAACGCGGTAAGGATGCGACTGCACCTCTCGCGAAATCCACGCATCAAAGTCTGGGCCGCACTGCTGTTTGAGCCATTGAAGAGTACGCGCACCGTGGCCTAGCAATCGCGGGCAATAATTCGTTTCAAGCAACACTCGAATGACTACAAGTCGTTCCTCCTGAACGTAAAAATTGTAGCTATCGCGAGAAACCTGTCGCGAGATGCTCACAGCACGTGCTAAACCAGGACCGCCGTCTCTGCTTTGGTCTCGGTCCCTATCCCTATCCCTGTCCCTGTCTCTAGCGTAATTGCTTCGGGTACTACCATTCCGGCTTAAGGAATTGCGATTATGGTCACGGTAATCTCTGATTTCACGATTGCGTTCTCTATCTCTGCTCAAATCACGGCGGTCTCTCCGGTCACCAAGACCATCTCTTCTGACCTCTTTGGAAATCTGTTTAATGGTAGCACTAACGGTAAGTCCACTTTCTGAATTTTCAGCAGAATCTGAAGCGTCAGTATCCATGCGAGAACTTCCATTGGCAGAAAGCACCGCCCTTTTTGGGGACCTTTGCGGTTCTTCCTCTTGGGGTCGCTTCAAGCTTTCGTTGGGCGAGTTCATATGCGAAGCATACGTAGGCTTGGTTTCCGAGCCCACTTCATCATTTGCATCATTGGTTTGCGACATTGAGGACCTAATTGGCACCGCAAGTGTGAAATGTGAACAATGAAATGAGGTACGAACAATGCCAGACGTTGTATTTGAAAATCAGGGTTGGAGACATTCTATACCCATACCCTGCTCGTTTACTAGTTACACTGAATACTGCGGGGATTCATTAGTTTCGAAGGTGACATCCTCGGACTTTTTACAGTTGTATATCATTCTGAAGCAAAGCTTGTCGAGATAACCTTGTAAAGTTACGCGCTGGCGACCTACTGATTTAATTGATCATGCAGGGCGGCAGTCCGCTAAACTGTTTAGTAATGCAGAGAACACGCATTAGTGGCAGAACAGCCTAAATTAGAACCGGTTCTCTGAGGAGTGGACAATCAATCTGCCTATGATAGCTGTTGTAACACGTTTTGCTTGAGAAATTGTCCTAGCTTCACCGTTATTCTCCGCTATTTTGGGGTGCTCGACAAGCAAAACTTGAGCTGTTTGAGCAAAAGGCCCTCATGCGACACAACCGACATATACATACACGTGACCCTGAATTGTGAGCTTACGCCACAGACTTATCGGGTGGTATCTTTCCAACCTCACAACACTGTTTGATGAGTGGCGCCAAAGTTTCAGAGGTAGTAGAAGCCAAATCTCCAGCTAAAAATGAATATAGCGAGTCAGAAGATGAAGATTTCGATCCTAATGCCGTAAATGAAGCTGAAGAACTATCTGATTCGGGTGATGACGAAAAAGAAGCAGATCTGGACGAGGGCATCAAGCTAAGTGAGATCTCACGAGGTGAGCAAGACCCCCAGACTACAGGTTTTGTTAGAACGCGCGCACAGCGGAAACTGGAGCAGGCGCCGCAGTTCAAGTCAGCACAGAGTTCCAGCATTGACGTCGACGCCCTTTGGGCCGAGTTCAACACTCCAGTTGAGGCTGCCCAAGAAGCGACGAAAGATAAGAACCCCGAGCAGAAGGAGATTACAATCGAGCGAACGTACAAGTTTGCCGGTAAGATAACCACTGAAAAGAAAGTCGTTGATGCATCAAGCGCCGAGGCGCGTGAGTTCTTGACCCCCAAACAAAAGGAGACAACGGAAGCCAAGAAGGAAGCCACAACAGCAGCAGGATCAGTGCCCAAGCCCGTCAAGAGAGGGCCCGTCAAGCGCAAGGTGTCTTTGATGGAAGAATACCAACTGGGCAAAGCCAAGAAGCTCAATACGCTGCAGAAATCGAAGCTTGATTGGCTGGGCTTTGTTGACAAGGAAGGTATTGAACATGACCTTAAACGACACAACAAGAACGGGTACCTCGATAAACAGGGATTCCTCGATCGCGTTCAACAAAATGTTTCAAAGAGCGCTTCCCGTTAATAAATATTTATTGTTTTCTGGCAAAGCGAACCACCAGCGCCAGCACTGAGATGATTCCCTCGCCCAAAATAAGGCCGCTTGCCGCAATATGCGATCTCAGCAAAGCGTTGTGGTTGTTAGCAAACCTTTTGGCAGCGTAAAGCGAAATAAGGCCGCCCAAAAAGCGTGCCAGCGTAAAGTTGGGTACAGAGTACATTCCCACACCTACTGCAACGCCAGATGGGATGTACATGTTGCCTGTTTTGGCTCTGACGGCAGCAAACACCAAGAATAAAAGGCCAAATCCAAGCGCAAACTCGCCTGCTTTGGGCGGAAGGCCTGCTCCGGTCATCAGTCTGGCTGCGTCAGCCCAAATAAACGCTGTGGGCACTGGGAATTCGGGGCCAGGAATGGTATATACCTTGGCATACATCTTGTAAACCAACCCGGAAACCAAAGCGGACCAAACAGTGCCTACAACCATTCCCAAAAGCTGTGCCATATCCGAAGCTTTTAGCAGCATTCCAGTCTTGAAATCCTGCATCAGATCGCCAGCCTGCTGGGCGCCGGCCTCAGTGATGGCACCAGCAACAATGTTCAGTAGCGCGGCGTGGGGGTGCTTTCTCACCATTGTGCCAAAGATGAACTGTGTGAACTTTGCCAATGACGAAACTGGGTTCAGATCTGTTTCTCCCAATGCTCGGACCGCCAAAAGCGACAAAAGCGGTGCCAGCAGTACCGCAACTGTAAGCTCGAGCAGCGGTGCACTTCTGAACAATAATTTTGTTACTCCAATACAAAGAACCGAAGACGCTACGAGGCCAATAGCCGAGAGCGTGTATACTGTTTTGCTCTCACTGGGCCGTTGTTCATCCTGGTAATCCTCGTTCTCAGTCTCAGATTCTTCCATATCAACAGCAAAGGACGGATTCCACGAGTGATTTGCGGCTGTGGTAGCATGCAAAACAGTCCTGTACAGTACTAGAAATAGTGAAACAATCGTATCCGCCATCATAACTGCCAGTGCAATCCACATAAGCCAGCCCTGGCCGCCCTTTTCCCAGTCGCTCGGATCTCCTGGTGCCCAGCCGCGTTTGTGTGCCATTGGCGCCAGCACGAGCCAGCCAAGAAGGACTCCCCAAAGCATAGACAGCGTTGTTTCAAAGCCCATAATGAGGCCCTGGCCAATATACGCTGGCGAGGGGTCAAACGTCCATTGTGCAGCGGCTGCAGCGCTGCCAAAGATAGGAATCTGCCGTAGAATAGGAGCGCCAGTCGCAACAGCTGTAAACACCATCGAAACAACAAAACTTGTCCACAGGGCCGTGATGTTCCTTTTGTTTGCTTTAGACCTGCAATGTTCGTCCCTCTGGTGGGTCAAAAGGCTTTCCCTGGAACGCAGGTCGCTTTGCTCTTCTTGATCTCCTTCATCTTCGTCTTCCTCTTCTTCTTCTGGGTCTCTGACCTCTGGAACATGGCATTGCGAATATGATCTAGAGGCTTCAGGTCCCAGGGCTTCTTCCGGTACTGGCTTATTGTGTAGCACCGAAATCAAAGCGGCGGCAGCAGATCCACTGGGGAATCGTAGCTTCTCAATCTCTAACATAAACTTCCGTAGCAGTTTAGCTGTAAAGATCCCCAAAAAGCACACCCCCAACGACCATACTGTGATCTGCAATGTTGTAAGGGTGACCTTGCCCTCTGATGGTTTGAGAAGGTACTCAATAGCTGGAACAGCACCAACAAGTCCAAACGCTAGGGGTCCAGTGCCAACTGCAACTGCAACACTCTGAAGATAAACATTTTGCTGAGGAGTGAACGGCAGTTTGAGGGCCTTGAATGCAGAAAATCCCATGAGCGCTGCAGGCATCGACATCATCGAAACCCATCCAGTTTGAAGACCAAACTGAAAGTTAGCCGCCAAAATCAGCGACCCAATCGCCAGGCCCAAGATAGTAGCGGAAACCGTTATTTCCGCCATGGCCAAGTGATGAGGAAGAGTGCATATGATTATAAATAAGAGAGACCAAGGGGGAGAATTAGGTATCCCGGTCTCCAAATTTGGAGGGCATAATCATAGCTCTGAGGCGGGGATCGTTGTATAAAGCTACCAACTGATACATTTGTGTCCCTTGTTGATTTTTTACTTTTAACTGGAAAGTTGATTCATAATAAAGATAATGTGCCAGTTAAAAAGAGTGTGTAGTCTCGGGTCTCCGGTTACTTCCCCTTTCAACCCACTCTCCTCCCGTATAAAGGCTAATGTTGGACCAAGTTAAAGAAAATACCGAAAATTAATACAATTCCATCCCAGAGAATCGCTTTGGATCTGTATATTCTGTCAGTTATGGCCAGTAGATCATGCATGATTATGCATCCTCGCATGGTGGGGAGCTGCATGACGTCAACAGTGTTGCTACCTTGATGGCATATTCTCTATAAATTAGCCTAAACCCCCATTTAATATACAATCTACTTCTTCTCTCTGATGTCTGCTTTCTCTCTTGCTGGTAAAATTACTGTTGTCACTGGCGGCTGCCGTGGTATTGGTCTCAATGCCGCCAAGGGCTTCATTGAGGCAGGTGCTGCCAAGGTTTACATTACTGCTCGAGACGAACAGACTCTTGCTTCTGCAGTAGAGGAACTGAACGCTCTCGCCAAGTCCACTGGAAAGCCTGGTGAGGCAATTGCCATTGCTGCAGACTTGGGTGTGTCCGAGGGTGTCAAAACCCTGGTCAAGGCTCTTTCAGAGAAAGAGAAGCAGATTGATGTCCTCTACGCCAACGCCGGAGTTGCGACCGAGTTTGGGCCCGAGGACAACGATATTGACGCCAAGTTTGATCAGATGTTCAGCGTTAATGTCCGCAGTATCTACCAGCTTGTGCTTTTGCTCAAGCCCCTGTTGGCTGCAGGTGCTTCCCAGAAATCTACTTCAAGTGTCATTATCACTGGCTCTGCAGTCGCCTCAATTACCAATTTGAGGCCTGATATGCACCCTTACGCCGCTTCAAAGGCTGGTGTGCATCACTTGGGCGGATTGCTGGCCAAGAGCTTAGCCCCCGACCATATCAGAGTCAACGTTCTTGCTTGTGGTCTCTATCCCACCAGACTGTCTCAGGACTTTATCACCCAATCCCAGGATGCCATGCTTGGTGTCATTCCCTTGGCTCGTTACGGTGAGCCAGAGGATATCAAGAACACTACTGTGTTCCTGGCTTCAAGGGCCAGCGCTTACATCACTGGAGAAGTGATTCATGCTGATGGTGGTCTGCATTTGTAAACAAGCTAGTAAAATTTAAAGAAAGATTGAATTGTCTGGAGTGACCTCTATTCATGTAGACGCAAACTAAAACTGTGCACAATGCAGCTTTCGAAGCTGCGCCTTTCAGTACATTAAAGACCCAACTACTAATCAATTCTATTTGTAACAGTTAGCCAGTTTTACAGTCTCGCATGATACCTGAGGGCAATTCACCATTAATCCGTTGTTTCGACGGCCTCGTGAAGTGGCAAATTGGGGATAATACTGGATTCATGCATGCTTGATGCAAGCTACCTCTTATCGGAGATATATTACCAATCCTGACCAAGATTCATGCGGGCTTACCAGCACGTGCATCTGTGTCTGCATATTGTGTGATAGAAATTCCTAGAGATTCTATCATTTAGTATATAATATCACGATATCCCCCTAAAACAACCAGAATTCACCATCAAAAACGTTCAAATGCCCTTCACTCTCAACGAAAAGATCACTGTTGTCACCGGCGGCTGCCGTGGCATTGGCCTCAATGCCGCAATTGGCTTTGCCGAAGCTGGCGCTGCCAAGGTTTACATTACCGCTCGTGACGAGAAGGCGCTAGCAGAAGCAGTCGAGAAGATCAATGCTGCTGCAAAGGCTGCAGGAAAGTCAGGTCAGGCACATGCGATTGTTGCTGATTTGAGTACCAGTGAGGGTGTCAAATTATTAGTAGCCTCGCTTGCAGAGAAAGAGAAGCAGATTGACGTCCTTTTCGCCAATGCTGGTGTTGCAAATGAAATCGAAGCCAACGATGATGACATCGATGCAAACTTCGATCAGATGTACAGCGTCAATGTGCGCAGCATCTACCAGCTTGTTCTGCTTCTGAAGCCTCTGCTGGCTGCTGGTGCTTCAGCCAAGCAGACTTCCAGCGTCATCATCACTGGTTCAGTAGCTGGAACAATTCACACTCCTATGCCTGGTCTGTCACTATACGCTGCTTCCAAGGCTGCTGTGCATCATTTAACTGGTCTCCTGGCCAAAGCACTTGCCCCGGAACACATCAGAGTCAACAGCATTGCTTGCGGTCTTTTCCCCACCAGAATGAGCGAAGGGGTCATTGAGAAGACTCAGGGTGCAATCTTGAGTATGACGCCCTTGGGACGCTATGGCGAGCCAGAAGATATTAAGGATACCACTATCTTCCTTGGGTCTAGTGCTAGCGCATACATTACGGGCCAAGTCATCCATGTCGATGGCGGCGTCCACCTTTAGTGGCATGGTCTTAAACGATGAGGCCCAATCTTTAGGGCATTATAATCACGTACTCAGAATTGCATTTACAACACAATTACAAGTATCTTAAGGAATCGAGAGCACGGAGCGGCTTCAATGTATGAAGTTAGTAAAATATACTATAGGAGAACTGTTAAGGTGCAGGCGACCACACAAGAAGAACAAGTATCGCTTATGAAGCCCAGTAGACTGGAAAAACCATGTGCTGTGTTACCCATGTGCCAGACTCATCATAGATAGTTACAGAAAGTCTTGAGGGGAAATTTCAAGACAACGAAATCAAGCGACAACACAGAAAAGGTAGGCAGGGAAGAGACCGGCAGAGCCAGCCTTGGGCATCTTCTCAAGGGAAGGAGTGAGGTTGTTAGAGGTATTGGAGTTGTTGAGAGCGTCCATTGTGAAATAATAATCTACTCGAGAGAAACATGGCTTTAATAGTTGAGATTTTCTGCAACTGATTCAGCTGCATATGTTCAGGGCATAACGACATACAACGCACCTGCTCTACGGTTTTTAGTATTGGATTCGTAGGGGCTTTTCTGGGATTTGACAGCTAGCAGTTTGCATCTATAACTACAAATACTTGAGTTCTTGATCTTCGAACATAATCTTCAGATTGGCTGCTAGACCGTGGCCAGGATAGGACTAAATTACCAATCTTTCTTGAGAAGATTCAAAAAGCCTGAGACAGGAAGCGTATTTTAAATAATTAGATACCATTACTACATACTCGAATGGGAAGTAGTATGCACATTATCTTGCATATATTGTGCGGCTAACTATAAGCATAGGGCATGACTGCATATTTGCTCGTTTACAATATTGATAGACACCTGAGAGGATAGTTGGTATATTCTGGCAGGCCTCTGCTGGACTTGTACTAATAGTGTGGGCTATGAAATTAAAACCGAACCTCAAAAGTGGGATTTGACCCTCTCCACCACCCTGCTGTGGGATCGTTTTTAAATCGGCTTTAGTTATTAGGGTCCAACCAGAGCTTCACGCAGAGCTGTTAGATCCAGCTATCAATCATTGCTTTTCGTGTTACTCAACAGGTAAGAACTATGGGTTTTCTCTTTTTACTCTTTTCCATTTGTCAATTTATCCTGGATGCAAAGTGTACTCACTAAAAGCACAACGTGTTTCATGATCTCAGGATTATTCTTTATTACAGATACAGTAGCACTAGTAGCCGGGATCTTGAAAAGTAACTTCCGTAAGCGTTCTCAAAGCCGACATGTTATATTACATGAAATCGTTTTAACTGGACATATTTTGCGGGGTCGTGCGGTCCCCTGGGTCATGTATGCCTATGCATCTCACTCGAAGTTGGCTCTTCATGAAGTCAAGGTATTTCACCTTGAGGTCAAGATTCTCTATAGGCTACCTCAACTTCTCTTGAAGATACTACCCGCTTCTTATCTCTAATGTAAGGTTTCTCTCTCGCTAGTGAAAATTACTCTTGTCACTAATGGCTGTCGTGGCATTGGTCTCAATGTCTTGAGGGGCTACGTTGAGGCAGGTGCCGCAAAGGTTTACACTTTTACCGATCCCATCATAGTAATGTCCATGATTGACGATCAACTATAATTGAAAATGGAAAGATGTATAGCTGTCGAAGGGCGCCAAGGCGATAACACATTGCGTATGGACACCATGTTTCCATGGGGACACCGTTGTGCTTTTCGAATACTCGGATTTAGTGTCTAGAATTAATTAGGGTAAGGAGTGTGAGCAAGATGGAAAACGTATTACCAATCCTTACCAAAATTAATGCAGGTTTACTGATCCCTGCCCTAATCCGTGCATCGGACTATGCGTGTTGTGGGGCAGAAATTTCAAAAATAAATCTCCACCGATTATTTAAATACCATAATAAAATTCCAAGGTAACCAGATTTAATCATCTTAGACACTCAAATGCCTTTTACTCTTGACGGAAAGATTACTGTTGTCACCGGCGGCTGCCGTGGCATTGGCCTCAATGCCGCAATTGGCTTTGCCGAAGCTGGCGCTGCCAAGATTTACATTACAGCTCGTGACGAGAAGGCGTTAGCAGAAGCAGTCGAGACAATCAATGCTGCTGCAAAGGCCGCAGGAAAGTCGGGCCAAGCGCATGCGATTGTTGCTGATCTGAGCACCAGCGAGGGTGTCAAATTGTTAGTATCCTCTCTTGCAGAGAGAGAGAAGCAGATCGACGTCCTTTTCGCCAATGCTGGTGTCGCAACTGAAATTGAAGCCGACAATGATGACATTGATGCGAGATTTAATCAGCTCTTTGGCGTCAACGTTCGCAGTATCTACCAACTCATTATGCTCTTGAAACCCCTGCTGGCTGCTGGTGCTTCAGCCAAGCAGACCTCCAGCGTTATCATTACTGGTTCGCTCTCTGGAACAATCAAAACTTCTATGCCTGGTCTTCCTCTATACGGTGCTTCCAAGGCTGCTGTGCATCATTTGACGGGTCTCCTGGCCAAAACCCTTGCTCCGGAACACATCAGAGTCAACAGCATTGCTTGTGGTCTCTTCCCTACCAGAATGGGAGATGGAATCGATGACGAGACTCAAAATGCATTGTTGAACATGACGCCCTTGGGGCGCTTTGGTGAGCCAGACGATATCAAGGATAGTACCGTCTTCCTCGGTTCTAGTGCCAGCGCATATATTACGGGAGAAGTTATCCATGTCGATGGTGGCGCCCGCCTTTAGTAGCATGATTTGAGTTGTGATATCCAATCAATAGACTATAAAAGTCATGTATTTAGGTTATCATTAACAACATACTGTCAGCGGCCAGCTAAGAGATTTTTGAGCATAAAGCGGCTGGAATGTTTGATTAAAAATATCAACAAATCAGTGCTGTCTTCACAAGTGAGGCCGGGCTATGTCATCCCGATCATTGTTGCAAAAGCAGGGATATACTATAAACTTACAGAAGAACGATAAAACAGTTTGAACCGTTGGTTGTGAGAACTGCTATAAAAACGTCTGCAGTTACGCCAAACAAGGACCAGTAGAAAATAACAGTCTTGTGCCTGATCAGCATGCTAAGTTATATGCTGCAAACCTCTTGATTGGGTGATATTCAACATAAAGGGAAAAAAGCATGTTTATATCCAAAGCTAGTCAACCAAGGATAACTGTATATCCGATTCAACAGATAACTGGGGTCCAGTTAGAAATTACAAGCCAGTAGACCTGAGCCAGACAAATACAACTGTGCTCTCCAGAGGATGGCTCTCGATGAATGGTGACCCGAAAATGATATGACGGCATCCGGCTCTGCCTTGCCTAGTCACAGCAGATGTTACTTATGACTTGCCGCAGTGTGATAAATTCTTAACCTTTGTTACGGAGCTACGCATTGGGATGTCCAAGGTCGGCCCAGATATGCGCGTATACCAGATATTCTAAATACTTCATCTGCATAGAGGTAGAGGTAGACATGCTTTGACTTATTTAGAAGCCGACTCCATCATTTTCAGCTTGAGTAACTGGTATTTGTTACGCATGTTGCTCTTGTTCGACTGGCTTGAAATATCGAAGACACCAAGGCTGATAAGTGGGATTCAGAATTGACCACGCTGCCCTAACCTGTAAAGTGATGCATGCAGGTGACGTTAACCAAAGTGAATGTCTTGACACCGCGACGCTTCAATGGCTGTCCATTACTTTCATTGTTGGTATGGATCGAGACTGTAGGAGCTACAGGACGGGACCACTAGAGTTCGGCAGTGTAGAGGCTGTACGCCCGCCTGCGGTAACATCTGAATTTGGAGATTGGCTCCATGAGACAAGGGTGTGTGCAAGCTCGAAAGTGTATCCACTAGTCTTCACGGCTTCGCGGGTATTTACTGCGTCAGTTGTCGAATTGATCGAGGATCAGCCGGAAAAGCAGGTTCGGGTCCGAATATTAGCTTATGAGAAACTCGACGTCGACGACGATGATTTTATTTGCAAAGTCTTTGATGTCAGAGGGGAAGAGTATGTTTTTCTTTTTGAAGGATATGAATATGGGTTCACCCCCTATACGCTGACGGTGTATAAGACAGCAAATATTTGGGGTCTCAATGGGGGAAACAAGCTAGTAGACCTGAGCCAGACAAATTGGCTTTCTGAGAAGTGGTGTGTGTCACCTGGCGAGATATTATCAGTACATCCAGCTCTGCCTTGCCTAGTCACAGCCGAATTCACCCAGCTTTCGCCTTTTTACTCACGGCACGAAGTTAGTACCTTTGTTCAAGAGCTACGCATTGCGGCCCACAAGATTGGACCAGATTTGTGCTTAGAGAGTCACTATGAAGAATATGAGCCTTTCGAAATATGGAAAAAATGGGGTCCTGAAAGTCCCAGTATTCACGCTTTAGTAGTGATCCAACTGAAACCTTTGCCCTCACTCAGTTTTTCACAGCATGAGCAGAATACTCGATATTTGCTAGTTTTTGGTGGTGAGTTGTGGTCCGGGAATACCTCGGGCTTTCGTGGCCAGGCAATTATCGAGATCCAGGAGGGTTACTGTGAATCGGGTGAACGCCTAGTGCCTGTGCAAACCAAAATTTCTACGTCCCGGACCCAGGGCAGGGTATTGTGCATTCTCGCGCTCCAAACGGACGAGCTGCTTCTTGTCGATAGCGCAGAGGAGCTTCTAGGAGAGTATGGAGAAATTCGCGAGATCAAGGGTAGGCCCGTAACTTTCAGTCGAGCCGGTCCACCCGATCCGTATGAGAGGTTATGTGACTGGAAAGAAAACACGCGGCTTAGATTCAGAAACAGCATCCCGAAAGAGTATAGAGAGAGTATCAAACAGCATCTTCTTTTGGTTGCGTTGCCAGATCAGATACTGTTGTGTAACCCCTTGACGTTTCAGCGCCTTGCTGTGATGTCTGGCATTTCTATCGAGGACGAATGTTATCATTATCGCTTTAGAGCCCATAGGCCAGTCGAATACATCAAGGAACTTTCCCTGCTGTCAGTTGTGAGAAAAGGCCAGAATGAAACAATGTTCGTGCGCCTGACTACACTTCGCGATGGAACAGTAGGGCTCAGACTCGAGGCTCAAATAAAGATGCCTGCTGAGTTGACGCTAGCAGTCTCACCATGCCTTAAAAGTAATACCCCACATTGGAGAGCAGGTAAAGACTCCGAGCAAAACATTCTTTTCGACGGCTTGGACATAAGAAAAACACGAGTATCTCATCCACCGCCAAATGATAATGACAACAACGAATTCATTCTTCTGGGCTGGGGCGGAGATCGAAATGTAAGCATGTCAATTCGGAAACGCTAGCGGCATCACTTTTTATCGTGAAGCCTTGAATTGTGGCAAAGAAGAATTAACATTATTTCGATATTCCCTGAACCTCCCAAAAGTGTGTGAACGCTTCACAGCTGGCAGTCATACTTCACTTTTGTCCAATTTGCGGAAAATGCACATCATGTTCACATCCAATTCCAGATGCACCTGTCAGGTTTGGTGCTTTCGGAGACTACCAGAAGAAAGGTGGCCTCGTTTTGCTCCAGTGAATAGGACCTATATGAGCTAGATCGCAATAGTACTGGATATCTGGGTGGTATCAAAGTTGTGCAAACTCTAGGTACTGTTAGCACATTGAGCAAAAGCCACCTCAAGCGGTTTTGGTATGCAATTAAAGGGTAACCCTTCCTGAATCTTCCCGAGAGATCCTGATGATTACCCCATTTATTTGGTGGAACCAAGAAGAATTCACCTACAGAGCCGAGTTGAAACTGTAGAGTTGCCTACAGCAAGTTTGAATAGTCGTCACCTTACTAGATTCGAGAACTCAAGAGCCAGGACTTAATCTATAAGTCCCTTAGAGTGAACATGTTTTCGTAACTATTATACAGCAGAATTTGTGGACTCAGTCATGATAGATATTTCAGAAGACCAGTGTGATACCAGCATACTAAAGAGACATCCACACGCTTTGAATTAGATCAGTGACAACATGATTCAAGCTATTCAAAGTACTGGCCACATTATAGCAAGATCAAAGCATCGATCGTTATAGCAAGCTTAAAACTTCTAAAGTGAATTATTGATCGTGGCCTCCACGAGGAATGCTTATCAGGCAAGACACAAATGTATTGAGTGGCAGAGAGTCTTAGCTCCGAAACTATTCAAAACACTCCGAATGATTCACTGCAACTGAGCATAATTTATGAGTCAACAGAGACTTGAGATAGAGCCTTGACATCAAGCGATAACAATCAAGCGATAACAATCAAGCGATAACAATCAAGCGACGATACAGAAAAGGTATGCGGGGAATAGACCGGCAGAGCCAGCCTTGGGCATCTTCTCAAGCGAAGGAGTGAGGTTGTTAGGAGTGTTAGAGTTGTTGAGAGCTTCCATTCTGAAATGATATATTACTCGAGAAGGCGAGAGGATTTAAATACTTGGAGTATTGCTGCAACCAAATCATATAGCTTGCATATGCGCCTTCACCTGTAGCCTCTTGCAAAGCGTCATCTTATTAGAGAGGCCCCTTTAATTTCAACCAGTAATCATAGATATGAAAGAGTCTATACACCCTTGATCAAATCAGCAATATTTGAAAATAGCTAGGCTGACCTACTTCAACTAGCTTTCAATTCTAAGTTCAAGCTGAAGTGAATTTGGAGAATTTTGCAATTGTGACCAGGAAAAATGCGCATTCCAAACTATATGATATCATTCATGACCTCCAGGAATAGTAATCATTTCAATGCACGTCTTGCAGTCTACATGCAAGAGAAAACGGACTCTAGTTAGGCGGAAATCATGCCCGTGAACAGCGTCAAAACCGACACGCAAATAAGGAGTAGTCACTTTCCACAATTCATAGATTTTACACTCTCAAGTGAGGTCGCAATTAAATAGTAATGGCGCACTCGCTCGTACGTTCAATCCAAAGAATCAAATCATCTTCTCATGATTTTCATAAGAGAAATGGCAACACTATATAATTGCTCCTAAAAGGTATCTAGAGTATAAGGGTTTTGTCGTGTTTTCTGCAGAATCCAATCTTGCATCGCCTCAGAGAATACACTGTCACTGCGCCGAACAACCTGGACAAGCAGAACCCAGAAACTATACCATGGACCAGCCCCAACCCAAATGGCGGGGTAATGCAGATGATGACCTCAGCCGAGTCTTAATATGTCCTCCCAAACTAAATCGCCGTCAAACGGACGCCAGTCTTCTGGCAGGCGCGCCGGGATGGACCGAGACTGTAAAAACTATAAAACAGCACCGCTACAGTTTGACAGTGTCGAGACTATTCATCAGCATACGGAACTCTGTAGATATGGCTATGGAATAGACAGATGTGCATCGAGAGTCTATCCGCTGGTCTTTGCGTGTTGTCCAATGGTTTTTACCGCGTCAGTTGTAAAATCAGTTGAAAATCAGCCAAATCAAGTTTGTGTCCACTTAATTGGTCATTTTGAACTTCCCTTCTGCATGCCTGAACTCGAAATCCTCAATATAAGAGGAGAAGAGTATATTTTAATCAAAGACCTGCATAACGAGGGTAACCTCGTGTGTAAGGTAGCAGAGCTTTGGGAATTGGTTGGGCAGAAGGAGCCGGTAGACCTGAGCCAGATGAATCTGTTTTCTGAGGAGTGGGATAGGATTTTTGACTTGCAGAGAATATCAATGCATCCGGCTCTGCCTTACCTAGTCACAGTGGGTAGCACTTATCTTGACTATGTAAGGTCGGCAGATTGCCAGATCAGCAGTTTCGTCAAAGAGTTACATATTGGAGTCCACACGGTCGGGCCAGATATGTGCTTGGACGAGAAACTTGATGTGCTGGACAAAGTTAGAATAGACGGGAGAGTTAAAGCTCTAGCGGTGTTTCAGTTAACTCCTTCGCCCTCTATCAAGCCTTTACAGCAAAGTGAGGATACCAGGTTCTTGATAGTTTTTGGTGGCTCTGTCCCAAGCTCAGCAGGCTTTCGTGGGCAGGCCATCATCAAGCTCCACGAGAATCCCTGTGAAATGGATAGATGTCCGATGCCTATGAATCCTAAGATCTCCATGTCGCTGACCGAGCTCCGTGTATTGCACATGATTGCACTTCAAACAGACGAGTTGCTTCTTGTTGACGGCATAGAGGAGCTTTTGGGCGAGTATGGAGAAATTCGCGAGATCAAGGGTAGGCCCGTAACTTTCAGTCGTGCCAGTCCTCCCGATCCATATGAGAGGTTGTGTGACTGGAAAGAAAACACGCGGCCTAGATTCAGAAATGGCATCCCGAAAGAGTATAGAGAGAGCATCAAACAGCATCTTCTTTTGGTTGCGTTACCAGATCAGATACTTTTGTGTAACCCCTTGACATTTCAGCGTCTTGCTGTGATGTCTGGCATCTCTATCGAGGATTACTTTAACAGACCTGTCGAATACATCAAGGAACTTTCCCTGCTGTCAGTTGTGAGAGAAGACCAGAAAGAAACAATGTTTGTGCGCCTGACTACACTCCGCGATGGAACAGTAGGGCTCAGACTCGAGGCTCAAGTAAAGATGCCTGCTAGCTTCACCGTAGCAGTCTCACCACGCCTTAAAGTTGAAACCCCACATCGGAGAGCAGGTAAAGACTCCGAGCAATACATTCTTTTCGACGGCTTGGACACAAGGCAAACACGAATATTTCATCCACCGCCAAATGTAAATAACGACAACGAATTCATTCTTCTGGGCTGGGTCGGAAATCGAAATGTGAGCATGTCAATTCGGAAACGCTAGCGGCATCACTCTTTATCGTGAAGCCTTGATGGTGGCGCAGTTGAAACAACCATAATATCAATATTCCCTTGGTCTCCCGAAAGTGTGTGAACGCTTCACAGCTGGTGATCACATTTCATTTTTGCCCAATTTGTGAGTCATATTTACATCTAACTTCAGATCTGCCAAATTTGGTGACTTCGGAAATAATCAAAAGGTCGCATCAATTTGCTCCGGTGTTTAGGAGTTATATGAGCTAGATCGCAATTTGACTGAATACAGGGCAGAGTCGAAGTCGTGCAAACTCCAGCTGCTGTTGGCACATTGGGCAAAAGCCGCCTCAAGCGATTTTGGTATGTAATTAAAGGGTATCTCTTTTTGGATCTTCCCAAGAGATCATGAGCCTTAATCTATTTATATGATTGAACCTAGAATAATCAACCTACAGAGCCGAGTTGAAACCGAAAAATTCCCTCCAGCAAGCTTGGATAGTCGTCATCTTATTAGATTCGAGAACTCAAGAGTCAGGAACTAATTCATGATTCGTTACAGTAAACATGTTTTCGTACCCATCACATTTTGTTTTTTAGAATCACTATACAGCAGATTTGTGGACTCAGTCATGATAGATATTTCAGAAGACCAGTGTGATACCAAGATATTGAAGGGTATCGACACGCTTTGAGATAGACTAATGACAACGAGATTCAAGCTATTTAAAGTACTGGGCTCATTATAACAAGATTAAAGCGTCGTTATAGCAAGCTTAAAATTTCTAAATTGAATTATTGATCGCGGTCTCCACGAAGAATGCTTATCAGACCAAACACAGATGTATTGAGTGGCAGAAAGTTTCTGCTCCGGGACTATCCAAGACACCCCAGATAAGATTACTGCGACTGAGCCTAAGTTATGAGTCAAAAGTGACCTGGAATAGAGCTTTGACATCAAGCGATAACAATCAAGCGACGATACAGAAAAGGTATGCGGGGAATAGACCGGCAGAGCCAGCCTTGGGCATCTTCTCAAGCGAAGGGGTGAGGTTGTTGGAAGTGTTAGGATTGTTGAGCGCGTCCATTGTAAGATGATGTCTGTTTTGCACAAATCGAGGTTTTATATACACGATTTTGAGCTGCAACAAGGCCATGCATCTGGCAGCCTTCTGCAGCTTCGTACATTGGGTGCGTAAAGACAGAACATGTCGTTACGCCACGTTTGAGCTTCACGCCATCTAAAGATAGACCAAACGGGTTTAGTATTGATAATTTACTAGATTGAGAAGGAAGCATACTAAGAAGCAGCTTTGGCATTACTTTACCGTGCTATGCAGTGTTTGCATCACATGCAAAACATACTAATCCTGCATCAACTATTAAAGTTACCATTCTCAATTGCCCAAAACGGAAGTTTACGACATTCTCCGTATAAGTACTGCATTTCTTGAATCAGGAAAATATATGCTCATCTCTCTTTGAATTATGAGAGCTAATTACTTTCGTATAAATTGGCATCGGGTAAATCTTAGCTTCTTTTTATACGGGCAAGATCCATTGTTAAAGAGTTGCAATTGCGTGACTAGCTTTGATCTGATATTTGGGATCGTATATCTACTACTTTGACTTCTAAAAAGCTTGTAGTAATGAAAGGTTCACTTGTATCGAAAGCTATATAATGAGTAATTCCATATCAAGGCTAAAGAGGGGCAATTTTGAGTCGTGTTCATCGAATGCATCGACTTATAGCTTGGCTCAAGGATTTGACTAGATTGATAGCGCAGTTTTGCGTAGCTCGTTGACGTGAGCTTAGGCAACAACGCAGAAGAGGTACGCAGGGAAGAGGCCGGCAGAGCCAGCCTTGGGCATCTTGTCGAGAGAGGGAGTGAGGTTGTTGGAAGTGTTAGAGTTGTTGAGAGCGTCCATTGTATGATGATGTCGAACTTCAGAGGAGATGTCTTTATTTATACCCTGTTCTTGTCCTGTGTATTGTACTGCAAGCACTCCATTTGCGTGCATGTTCTTGGTGGTAGTTATGCATAAAAAGAAACCAAGGGCGTGCAGGTTGAGTTCAAAACCCCTAAGAAGCCCCATACCTACCAGATTAGAAGCACTCCAATGGCATATGCTGAGTTGGACTATTACTCCACGATGTTTTTGTGAGGGTCTGGCAATCTTGCTGGTGATTTACTTCAGTCTAGCCGACATGTTATCGTGTGCATGATATCAGAGATATGGATTTCAACTAAAACGACACCATTCATACCAGCATGAATAGGCAAATGCAGAGTTTGCCCGAATACCTCTGATAGACAAAGCTGGATGTGTGGAGGCGCATAGTGCATCTGAAGGATAAAAGTAGACAGTTATGAAGGTAGTTACATATCAAGTGAATCGTAATAACGACAAAGACTTTTCTTTAATGTTTCAAAGCCAGGGCCCACAGGTAAGGGTACGGTCACAGGCCTTCCAACTTTTGATAAATGAGCGAGCGCTCGCTATCTTAAAAAAGCAAAATAACGATATAATTCAAGGTAATTTCCAAAGAGCAGTAGGCTATATTCGAGGTTGACATCGCGGATATGCTGTGAGAGGTATTAGCCCCATGATTATAGGGTTCTCAAACCATGCATGCACGAGGCAATCGAGTCGTCCTACCACAACCCAAAGTACCGTCAGGATGACAGCCGCATATTCGTTCGAAAACAAGACAGTCCTGGTTACTGGAGGTTGTAGGGGCATTGGCCTGGACTCAGCTCGCGCCTTTATCGAGGCGGGTGCGACAAAAGTCTACATCACTGCCCGGGACTCGGCGCAGCTCGAAGCAGCCGTCCACGAGTTGAACGAGGCCGCTAAACAAGGAAAGCATACTGGCAAGGCATACTACATTGTGGCTGATTTGAGCACGAGTGCTGGCGTCAAGGCCCTCGTCACCGAGTTTAGCAGCCAAAATACGAAGCTGGATGTGCTGCATGCTAATGCTGGAGTAGGCAATCACTTTGAATTCGAGGACCAAGACTTTGAGACCAAGTTCGATGAGATGTTTGCCGTGAACGTCCGTAGCGTGTACCAGCTAATCATGCTGTTACGCCCCCTGCTTATCGGGACTGCCGAGAGCACCAGCAGCGTGATCATTTCAGGCTCTGTTGCAGGCGAGGCGACGTCGCTGGGTCCAGATGTCTTTTGTTATGCAGCCAGTAAAGCTGCTATCCATCAAATGGGTCGTATGCTTTCGCGGCATCTGGCCTCTGACTTTATCAGGGTTAATACTATCGCATGTGGCGTCTACCCCACAAGGATGGCAGAGGGCCTTATTTCGCAGGTTGGGGAGCACATGCTAGCGGCAACGCCGCTTAAAAGGTTCGGAACTTCTCAAGATATTGAGGGCGCTGTTCTATTTCTTGGCTCTGATGCTAGCTCATTTATTACCGGCGAGGTTATACACGTGGACGGTGGCCTCAATATGTGATGCGATCGTGGAACTGGTTCCAATTCTTAGGGCAATCTACTTGTTTTCTTTTGAATAAAGTACGCTGAGAAACGGAACGGGTTTACATGTGTGCCCTTGCCCTACCCGTTTACCCCACATTTTAATCCGGCAATCTGGGGGCTCTTGCTTTTCTACTACAAACATGAGCCTTCTTACTCAAGTTCACCGTCGTTACAACCCCCTGCGTAAGTCTTGGGTTCTGGTTTCGCCGCACCGTACCAGCAGACCGTGGCAGGGAAGCGAGGAGACCGTCCAAGATGACAAGCCGGCCTTTGATCCAAAGTGCTACCTCTGTCCCGGAAATGTGCGTGCCAATGGTGCGAAAAATCCAAGCTACGACAGTACATACATGTTCCCCAACGACTTTGCTGCCGTGATGCCCAAGGATGCCAACACGGCTCCCGAGCAGGGCGACGATCTGTTCCACGCATCGCCGGTTTCGGGCAAATGCGAAGTGATCTGTTTTTCCCCCCAGCACAATTTGACACTGGCCGACATGGATATCAAATCGCTTGAAAGTGTTATTTCAGCTTGGCAACAAGTCTACGCTCGTGCTTTGGCTGACCCGGAGATCACGTACTGTCAGATCTTCGAGAACAAGGGAAGTGCAATGGGCTGTTCCAATCCTCACCCCCACGGACAGGCTTGGCAAACAAGCATTGTGCCTGATGAGCCTCAGATTGAGCATGATGCGCTTGTAGAGTACTTCCAAAAGCACAAGACCCACATGCTTGAAGATTACGTGCGTCGTGAACTTGCTGACGGCCAGCGAGTTGTGGATGCCAATGATAGCTTTGTTGTTCTAGTCCCCTTTTGGGCTACTTGGCCCTTTGAAACTATGATCGTTTCGCGCAAGAGAATTGCCTCTATCGCGGACCTGACTGAAAAGGAAAAGGCCGATCTCGCTGCAATGATCAAATCTCTAACAGTTCGTTACGACAATCTGTTCCGCTGCCACTTCCCCTATTCAATGGGTATTCACCAGGCCTTTGTTGACTCGGAAGATAGCGAAAGCCGGGCTGTGCAGCATCTTTTGTTCCACTTTTACCCGCCGCTGCTTCGCTCGGCAACGGTGCGCAAATTCCTTGTAGGATTCGAGCTTTTGGGAATGCCGCAGAGAGATATTACCCCCGAGACTGCGGCTGAGCAGCTGAGAGCGCTGTCTGCCATTCTTTACCGCCAGTCTTGAGACTGTAGTATCTACTTAATATAAAATCATAAAATAGTCAAGTTTGCTATGCGGCAGTAATTGCAATCTCACCATAGGGTCTGGTCTGAATACACTGTGCCTCGCCCTCAGTTGACATCTTCAGCAGTTGCAAAAACACCGCTGCTTTGAGGTGTTTGGTCTGGGCAAGGTCTGAAAACGAGCAGATTCCTGAACAGGAGGAGAGTGTGTCGGTGATAGTTTCACGTGCGATTGAGGCAGCAGACTCGGCAGCTTCAACAGAATCAGAGGACATCAAGTTGCTGATATCCACAGATGTGTTGGCGCTAGTACGGTGAGGGAACAAAGTGTGAAGCTCACTAGCTTGGGATCCCGAACTGTACAGCTCCTCGTTATCAAAATCATCGTTATCATGGCTAAAATGATTATCGTCACCAAACCCTTGGTCGTAGTATGGACTTGACATTCCGAGTGCGGGCTGTTCATCCGACATTACCTCTTCATCCTCGTTTTCGAGATCTGGGCCCAGTAACCGCCGACGCTTGATAGCAGCAGCGATATTTGCAGGGTCCAAAAATGCATCCAGCTCGCCAGCAAGCGGGTCCTGCAAAACTTCGACATTGATGGCCTTTGATTTACGCAAATGGGTACCGCCAACTGTTGCCCTGGCCGACTGTGCACGCGAGATGTTGAGCACGATCTCCTCATCAACAATACCAGCGCGTCTCTTTTGAGTCTTTCTGGGCCTGCGCTCAGGAACTGTAGGGTCCACGTTTTCACTGCCTACAATTTCCACTTCAAGATCACCCAAGATATTTGCCGGTGGAGTATTAACTTCTTCAGGCGCTGGAGAACCAGAAACATCCATTGTTAGATCGCCAATGTCGTCTAAACCGGTGATATCACCCAATGCTGGCACATCGTCGTCGTTTCCATCGTTAGCACCAAAGTTGTCATTGTTATCGAATCCATCATCATCAGAGAGCAAATTACGCAAAATGTTGCTGGTATCTCCCTCTACCTCGGCATTTTCGTCATTGTTGCCACGAGCCACAGCGTCAATTGACTGGTCGTAGATGGCATCCAGCGTGCTATCTTCAGCTGCTTTGGGAGAGTCGTACGCAGAAGCATGCTCTCTCACGCCACGCAACAGTCGTTCAGACATGTCGCCGAGCATTGTGGACAGGTTGAAATTGCCATCGTTGCTAAGAAATGTCGAATTTGCAGCAGCATTAGCCGACAGATTCTGTGGCTGGCTATCGGGCACGAATCCTTCATTTAAGGAGACAGCACCAAACATTTTGGTGAGGTATCGGCCTGCTTCGCGTGACCCTTCGAGTAACTCATCTGTGCGACGTCTATGGATGCTCGAGAGACCGTAAACCAGAGTACCATCGCGTCTTAGCGAGACTGTTCCTCTGGGACGAAGAATATCCTTGGCAGCAGCGCCGATGGAAACATTATCAATAACTCTGTGTGAAAGCCTCTGCTCTGTGCCGGCCTGCCAAATGGGGGCCAATACGGGGTCGTATTCCATTTGGTATACTGAAAGCAAGCTGATCGAGGTAAACGCGTACCTTAATTAGACGCGTTCTGCATCATGCAGGCTTCATGCAGTTTGATAGATTCTCTATTATCACATTTGGTTGATATAAATGACGCGAGCCAGTAGCGAAAAAACCAATCTGCAGGTTTAATAAGATACTTCATTTGGCTAAAGCTTTGACTGCCAAAGCACGAAAAAGAGAAGCCAAATCGAATACCAAAAAAAATGGCAAAAAAACTGCAGCACCTTCTGTTCTCGTATGGTCTCCCACTACAATACTTGGTAAGGCTCTCACGTGGTTAAATATGACTGATCGGACGGGAAGTCTTGCTTTCACGTAGATATGGCCGCAGCCGTTAGTTGACAAATCTGCGTCTATATACAGCCATTTATATTTATCAAGCGATCATTATAGTAACAATTAGATTTTTATAGTTGGCTTGATCGTTTCATTACTGTGGTACTTTTGATAATAACAAGCTGAGATTCGATTGAAAAAGTTTGATTATCACTAATAAATAATAAATAAGTGTTTCTGGTCAGCATATAATTCGATAAATTTTGTACCACCATTTTGACCTTGAAACTGCCTCCTTTTCGAGTTTGACCGCCTCCCACATCTCTGGCATACTACGAGATGAGCTTCCCGTATCCAGGTTAATCTCTTTACTTCTGATGATAGGATCACGGAACCAAATCTTGTGGCCCGCGAATAGTGTAAGAAGAAGACATAGACATAGCCAGTCGCGGAAAAACAGGCGGGGAGTGGCTTCATTTAGCGGTGTTGAAGCAGATTGCAAACATGACGCGAACATCATTATTCCAAACAGAGCAAACAAGATCATTGTAGAGAACATTGATCCCCAGATTCCAAAAACGCTGCGGTACAAAAGATCCTTTGCTCTTTTGCCTTGACTCCTAAGTGCAACTCGAAACCTGACGTGGCAAATATTGATTGAAAGCCACATAAAAAGCCCTGAGACTCCCATAATTGCCGTGAGCCAGTCGAACGGTCCAAGGTAATTTTCGGCAAGAGAGGCAAAGCCCAAAAGTCCAAAGGTAAGCGAAATCAGTATTGCCACCAGCGGGCGACCTTGTTGGTCAATATATAGCAGGAATCTGGGCGCATGGCTCTGGGCGGCAAGAGCAACTAAGGAGCGAGAGGCGGCAAACACACCAGCATTAGCACCACTCCAAGTAGACAGGACCATTATCAGAGCAAAAGTGTGAGCAAACCAAACTGATCCGGCATGTCCAATCGCAAGCACGAAAGGGGAGGAACCAGTTGCCAATTCGGCAGTATTGTAAGGAACTAGGCAGCAAACGACCGTGATAGAGACAAGAAGAATACCAATCAGGCGCCATAACATTTGCTTGTTTGCCCGAGGAGCCACGAGTTGGGGATGTTCTGCCTCAACAACTGAGATTGATGCAACTTCAGCGCCAAGGAATGCATATGAAGAACTTAATAGCCCATAAGCTATCCCTCGGAATCCATTGAGAATCTGAGTCTCCTCGAGCAGCCTAAAGCCGTATGCGTAGTTGTTGGGAGCCCCTCCTGCCATTGCCACAATACCAAAGATGATGAAAGCCACAACGCCGAGCACCTTGATGACGGTAAAAACAGACTCGACCTCAGCGAACATACGCAAGCTGTGGAGATGAACAAATGCAACTGACAACAGGCTTATGCTCAGCCAAACAGCTGGGTGTACGCACCCGACTGTTTGCATCCAACTCTGCCACCTAATTATAATTAGCGTCATCGCTGTCAGCTCTGTTGGTAAATACAATAACCACATGACTGTATACATCCAACCAATTGCAAACCCCCAGCTGTGATCAATTAAACGAGAACAATGCGCCGAGATTGCTCCGCTCACTGGGTATTCAACTGTAAGCTCTCCAGCAGCCAATATGGTCAGGACCATCACGACACTGAAGATTAGGTAGCAGAGAATTAGGCCTAAGGGTCCTGCCCCCATAAGGACCTTTCTCGAACTCACGAACAGCCCATCCCCTACTACACTTCCAAGCGCAATCATCTGGACGTGTCTAGTCGTCAGTCGGCGATAGATGGGTACCCTCACAGTACCATAGATGGCCTTTTCGTATCGGCTTAATGAGGCGCTCAAAGGAGCGATGCTTTGTGGCTTATAAGAGTCGATGAATCTACCCCATCGTGACCTGGCCGTACTCTCGACAGAGGCAATTTCGATTTCTCGAGTGTAAATGAACCCATTTTTCTCAATGGACCACACATCATCCTCAAAACTCATTTTCACTCCAAGGACTCGACTGGCAAAGGGAATTCCTCAGCCTCTGTTAAATCAGCCAACGGTGCCATCTCACATTTGATGAGATCGACAATGCGTCCCCACAACCCTAGAAAGTGCAGCGTGCATAGCCCCTCATAGGGGACTTTCGGCACAATCCTCTCTGCAAGGAGAGACCAAAAACAGCGAGATTTTTTCCTCAGTCCAAATAGATAAGATATCTCAAGAATTGGTCCGAAAATCCCCCGTCCTCAACGGGGCTTGCCCAGAATAGCTGCTTCCTTGATTATGTACACAACCTTACTTCTCTACCCGAGGCCTGATTGAGTCCTGGGGATTTCTCCATGTTATGACAGATCTGCATGCTGCATGCATGAAAACTTCAAGGTAGGCGGCATACTCGCAACAACATGTGTGGAGGATCAACTGGTTGTTGTGATGAGGAACGTTTCATCTTGAGTTGCATTCTCAGAGGTTGGCTCACGGGAGTATACCAATCCACCCGCTTGCTTGAGTGCTGCGTGATATTGTTACTTGACTCCGCAAACGCTGGTGCTTACCATAGTCACCGTACCCGTTAAGTGATTCATGGAGGGCGGTGTCTTTCATGCATGCAATATGCAATTGATCTATTTATCTGCCTGAGCAGATCAATATATTCCCCACAGACTGTGAGCACGAGAGCCAGCCCCCTGACGAAACAGAAAGCCCGCCATCCTGTTTCGACTGTAGCAGGCCAATATGCTAATAGTTTACATCTAGTGCACTTCAAGACCATTGTCTCGAGTAAGCACAAGAAAATATCGAGCTTACACCACCCTGTGGGGGATTCGCTCTAAACGCTCTCAAATTGATAGCGGTAACGCCGATTTCTAGATGCCCTCCTGATGAGCATTTGAGACTTCTATCTATCCCTCCATTAGAGAATTGCACAGCGAAATTATTGGACAAAGTCATTTGGTTCGCCCAAAGCGTTCCGAGATGGAATTAACAATCTACATTCAAAGACAGCTGACAGCGCCACTACCAGTGGTCGCAACCATCATGGCCCAGAACTATGTCTGGAGCGGGCCAGCATATACAAGAGCCACTCCTGATTGACAAACAGCCAGTGCTAACAACTCCCTCTGTCACAATCATTTTTATACGCTTCTACATGAGGCGTTCGCGCAGCTGATATTGACAGTGCCATAATTTCTCCTTCCGTACCTGCTTAACGTCGAGCTTAGCAGGGCAATTGGTCGAGGTTTGCATGAACTAAAATGCTTTCCCCTTTTTGAGCTGAATTCTCCCAATGAGTATTTTGTGCAAGTGCTTCCCTTGTATTTGTGGTCATATTCACAACATAGAAAATCTGAAAGGCACATTGCAAAACTAGTAGTGCTCACTCAGTGGCTCACGTCTGTCTTCGTTGCCGATCAAAAGAGCGTGTCCTCAAAAGATGCCACATACCTGTCAAAAGAACGGTATGTGCATTTGCTCTCATGTATCTCTTTGAGCCAAATCTGGTTGAGGGATATGTTCAAATATAAATGTAACGCATTTACCGACGCGAATAGAGGTTTCTAGCGGCTTTGAAAAGAGAGCAGCTGTCTCAAGCGAGAGTTGAAAAACAAACAAGTCGCCTCCATCAATATCTCGTTCTGCGCTGGCCTGGCCAATTTACGAGCCCTCTATGGTCCACGTGCTAAATTGTTTCGGCCCCCCATGCATGCATTGAATTTTGGCGATCAATGCAGGACAGGTCCGATTATAGTCTTGCGAGACCAAGGCAGGTCCACAGATATGAGTTCCAGGTAATCTTAATTTAGGGGCAACTCAGCTTCTTTATACGGGCACATGTCAAGTTTTAAACCTGAGGAATAAATTAAATGAGGGAGTCTACGGACACCTGCCACTCTAGAATGGCTCGTCTTCGGGCCTGAATGGAGTTTCAAACCCATCAGTGGTTGCATACAAGATTTCTTGCATCTTTCTTGTCAACGCTAGCACGGGGTCTGAGGTATTCATACCAGCGTTGGGACCGTTCTGTTCGTAGACTGCTTCCAGTTGTTTCTGCACTAGGTTTTCAATTTCAAGGAGCTTCGAATAATACAGAGTTCTCTCACGCCCAACTACTACAAGTGCCGATTCGTGTTCAGCCAACTGTTGTTCCAGTTCGGCATTTGTTGCCTCCAAAGCCGCGATATTTTGATCATCAACTGCTCTGGCGGAATTTGCGCTCATGCCCATTGCCGAAGATGCTCTTCCTGAGGGCCCAAGTGCCTGCGAGATTCTGCGAGACCCGCCTACGCCCACTGCACCACTGGTTCGTCTATTTCCAATGCCAGTACCGATCTTTTCCATTACAGGTGTAGCTGCTGCTGCTGCTCCTCCTCCTCCTCCTCCTCCTCCTGGCGTGGCTAATGTGTCAGGGCGAGTCCGCATTACAGTAGAGGGACGCCCTGGTATTGTCGTTGACTGCCTTGACCCGCTAGCTGAACGGTGGCCGCTAGCTGAATGTGTACCACTTGCGGAACGGGCACCTCCCATTGCTCTGACCCCCATAGAGCTTCCTGCTCTTGAGTTGGACCCTGGACCTGTGCTACCTGCGTCAACCACGAGTCCAGCGGCTTCTCGTCTTGCAGCACCATCGTAATGCTCGTCCGACTGTTTATCGTGCCACTGGCGGTACATCCACTGACACAATTCAAGGTTATCTTGCAAGCGGCACTTTGACAGCCTTCCGGCATCGAACGAACGGGCAATCTTGTTGCGCGCGAATATGGTCTGCAGAAGCTTATAGTTCTGGCTAATTTCAAAGTCTGAGCGGGCGTTGAAATTGATCCTTTGCAGCGGTACGCCTCCATAAATCGCATCCATCAGCTGGCAGTAAGCTGCGCCCGTGCCGAGCTGCTCAAGTTTGGTGATATTAAGCGCCAACAGCTCGTTGATCCATTGAAGCAACACCTGGCGGGATTCCGCCATCGCTCTAGCTAATTATCACAAACACCAAGTGAACAGGGCCTGAAGCCTATGTTGTTTTGGGTTCAATGCAGGACCACTAAAACGCGAACTCCACGAACGTGGCGCGAAAAACGATGACGCCACACGCATGTGGCTCCCGGTTCAGCCACATATGCCCGCCTCTGTCGCCACATATTCCCGCCACAATCAGATAAGAGGTAGGTCTCATTTTTCTTGCCTCTAATTCGCGGCTGGGCTGCACCGTTCAGAGTTTCGGCCGAGAAAATGAGGTTGGGCCGCGTTTCGGCAGGTCGAGTTGGGCCTGGTGTTTCAATGCTTGTGATGCAGATTATCCGCAAACGAGGCAGAGTTTATCCGCTGTATCTGTATCTGTATGTACTAGGACGCGCGTGATTGGACTTTGTTCCTGGACTAAACGATGTACTTCTAGACCGCCCTGCCCATATATGCTGAAAATTCTAAGCTGTGCATTACAGCTGCATAAGGTTTTGGCATATTGGCTTCAAGTACAGGCGCTTGCAATGACCCAGCCCTGGTTCACTTGTCATTGACCCCTAGATGCACGTCAGTTTTGCTGCCTCTGACTTTTAATACCATCTTCGCAGTTGAGCAGCAGCTTGATCTTCTTTTTTTTGCCAACCGTCCCTTCCCCACTCAACGATGATTTTCTCTGCACAATGCACAACGTACCGCTATCAGGGCTAGGTCAATCAAGGCTGGGGCCGGCGGGCAAATGGGCCTAAACCCTGATGTCCATGTCACTGCGGACAGTAACCCCTTTTCGTGTAGCCGTCATTCCTGTTACTTTAGCTGCAGACCACAAAAAAATTTTGTGGCAGGCGCGTTTTGACTGTTTTGCGAAATGAACGAAAGTAAAAATCCAACTCCTGTGATTCAGGGCCTTCGCAGCGAAAGCAACTTGAACGATGGCCACTCAGACTCTATCCACCATGGGGACTACTCTGACTCTGGCATGTCTATCAACTCTGCACAGGAAGTCGCCTTCAACAACACTATTGATTCGTTGAAACCTTCAACAATGGTGTTTCTGCTGGCGCTTCTCACCTCTATCTCTGGCTTCATGTTTGGTTATGATACCGGCTACATCTCCGGCGCTATGGTCGTTGTGGGTGAAGATTTGGGCCACGCGCTTAGCTCTGGCGAGAAGGAACTGATTACAGCAGCTACTTCGCTGGGTGCTTTGATCACAGCTATCAGCGGCGGTATGCTGGCTGATGTGCTGGGCCGCAAATGGGTTATTACTGTTGCCAACATCATGTTCATCGTTGGTGGTGCTATCCAGACTGGAGCTCACACTGTGTGGACAATGATCATTGGAAGATTCATTATGGGCTTTGGAGTTGGCTGGGCGTCGCTTGTGGCCCCGATGTACCTTAGTGAAGTTGCTCCCACAAGGTTCAGAGGAAGAGTGGTTATTCTCTACGTCTTGGCTATTACTTTGGGCCAGCTGGTGGCATATGCTATTGGCTACGGCTTATCGACTACCCACAATGGCTGGCGTATCTTGGTTGGCCTCTCAATGATCCCCTCTGTCTTCCAGATGGTGCTGTTCGTGTTTATGCCTGAGACTCCCCGTTACTCAGTTCTGCGGGGCTGGCAAGACCAGGCTGGCAATGCTCTTATGCGTATCTACAATGGCGCATCGCAAGACCAGATCAACCAAAAGCTTCTTGAGATTGCCAACGATATCCCGGCTGCGGCTATGGAGCTGCACACTAGCAAACGCGAGACCTTTGGTGCCAAAATCAGCTCTTCTCTCCACATTTATCGTCGCGCTCTAAAGGCTTTGTTCTCCAAGGCATCTAATCGTCGTGCTCTTTCAATTGTCGTGGCTTTGCAGCTTTTCCAGCAGTTCTCGGGCTGGAATGCTCTCATGTATTACTCTGGTACCATCTTCCAGTCGGTTGGATTCTCTAACCCCACCGCTGTTTCAATCATCATTGCTGGTACAAACTTTGTCTTTACGATTTTGGCATTCCTCATTATCGACAAGATCGGCCGTCGTGCTCTGCTTGTTAGCACCATGTGGGGAATGTCTGTTGGCCTGATCATGTGTGCTGTTTCGTTCCACTACTTGCCGTTTGATGCTAACGGAGGTTTGAGCGACAGTACCTCTTTCTCCAACAAGTGGTCAATTATCGTTATTGTCTTTATCTTCTTCTATGCGGCCTCTTACGCAACCGGAATCGGTAACGTTCCATGGCAACAGTCTGAGCTGCTTCCTATGGAGGTCCGTGGTGTTGGCTCCTCATTTGCAACTGCAACTAACTGGGCAGGTTCTCTTGTTGTGTCTTCTACGTTTTTGACAATGCTTAACAACATCACTCCTACTGGAACTTTTGCCTTTTATGCAGGAATCTGTGCAGTAGGCGAAGTTATGGTTTTCGTCTTCTACCCTGAGACAGCGCGTCTTAGCATTGAAGAGGTGCACCACCTTTTGGAGGGCGGATACCGCGTTGCAGAGTCTGTGCGGCTCAGCAAGCAGAAGAGGCAGCTCTTTAATCACCGCGAAATTTAATAGAATGCGGATATTTATGGATGTAAATTATTGGACTAATCACGATCAAAAAAAATTTTGGACAGCTAGACAAAGCCTTCTTTGTTCAATGGTAAAGGAAGAATATCAATATGCTAAGTCTAGATTAACTATACACAACCTTGGTATGCTGTTCTTGATGCCTAACAAGCCCGCTCTTGAAGAAACGGAATTTTGCTTAACTCCAGTGAACCGAAACAAGTGAGTGAGTGAATAGAAAATGAGAGGGCTGGTTTGAGTGAGTTTTTCTTTGGCCAAATAATTTCACTGGCCGAGATAAAGTAAATTGAAATGAAATGAAGAATAAAATAAAGAGGGAGACTAAAAAGCATAATTTGAAAAAAAAAAAATGGACGACACCGGAATCGAACCGGGGACCTCGCGCATGCTAAGCGCATGTGATAACCAACTACACCAGACGCCCTAGTATGCTATTTTCTATAATTCGATGTATATGATCCCTGGCTTATTTGCGCAAAGACAACGATACTTACTACATATGGAAACAACGTGATTGGCTAAATACATTTCTTGTTTCAAACATAGGTGGGCGGGTGAGCCTGCATACTCCAGGTATATTTGCGCTTCTATCGCAACTTACTTTACCATATAAAGCCGTCAGCTTGAATGCCGATTTCGGAGGCTATGTATCGACGTTGTTTCCCCGAATTTCCTTAAAAGGTGAGAGCCCCTTGCGGCTTGCTTATCATGCTTATAAAATGATGCCTGAGGTCAGGATACAGGTATCCCGACTTGGCTATACTAGGGTTGGGCAATAATTCTCATGTTGTTGTTGCATTTCTGCTGCCCCGCCTCTCCATTGTTTTGAAATGTGCATGTCATTTTACAGCCAGAAAACGCAATTTTATGGCATATTTGGAAGCCCCCGTTACTCCTTTGTTGCCAACAATACATAGTTGTGTACCGCAGCTGAGATAGACTTTGTTAAACCTAGAAACTTTGTCCGTGTGGCTGACAGTTTGACACCTGCACAGCTGCCAGTGTAATGCATGAGCCTGCAGCAGGCGTTTAATTTTCCTCAATACGGTCAAGATCGGTTTTGGTTTGAGGCCACTTTCTCGTGTGGAGGATGCACCCCGCGCTTGTCGCTTCTTCCCGGTCGCAACACAAGACTAGGGGCCAACTCTTCCAGTCTTTGTTTCGCCGACGCAGCAGCTACAGCGATGATAACAACGAAAACGACGGTTCCGAGCTGCTCGAAACACGTCTGTATGGCTCAGCCAGCGCGTGGTTGTTGATATGTGGGATTAGTCTTGCGTTTGGGCTCGCAGTGGCGCTTTTGCGAGCATACAATGAGCCGGGAACCTGCACAATGTCCTACAGCCGGCCTGTATACCATAAGATTCCTGTTTTGTCGGCCCACAGCTGGCAGCCTCATAATTACAGGGCCTATTTATACCGCGAGGGCGGACTCTCGACAGAGTTTAGCTCTGAAAATGATCTGGGCGGTACGCCTGTGCTTTTCATCCCTGGGAATGCTGGATCATACTCACAGGGCCGCAGTTTAGCGGCGTTTGCAGCAGAGCTACCAAACAGCCTTGATTCGGCGATCGAATACGACTTCTTCATGGTCCATTTTGATGAAGACCTCTCGGCATTGCATGGACAATCACTCCTGGACGAAGCACGGTACACAAATGATGTCGTGGCTCATATTCTAAAGATGTACACAAAATCAGAGACTGTCCTCAACCAGCCATCTGCAGTGATACTAATTGGCCACTCTATGGGCGGTATTGTGGCCAGAACAATGTTGACAATGGACAACTATGTCCCCGACAGTGTCAACACCATTATTACACTGTCAACACCACATGTGATGCCCCCATTAACGTTTGACAGTACACTTTCAATGCACTACGAGCGGATGAACGACTATTGGCGCAGATCGTACTTTTTGAACCAGACTCGTGATGGTCCTAATCCTCTTGCAAAGCTATTTGTGCTCTCAATTTCGGGCGGCCATACTGATTTTATGGTTCCACCAGACTATACAATTATGGACTCCTTGGCGCCTCCGGAAAACGCACTAAGTTTGTTTAGTTACAACATTGCTGGGGTTCTCAAGGGGATAGACCATCTCGCTGTTGTTTGGTGTGCTGAGCTGCGTGATCGTATCATACATGCTCTTGTTGCTATTACTGATCCAAAAGACAACAAGCGCACCCTGCCGCTGGCGGCAAGACAACGCGAGTTCCACAAGGCCTTTTTGACCGACTTGGACAAGGCTGACCCTCAAAGCAAACTGCAGCTTGCAGACGGAGTAAAAGTCACTGACGGGGCTATGCATGACTTGTCAATCGTTGCAATCGATGGCAATGCCAGCGAGCACCGTGCTGTGATCAAGTCTAGCCTGTTGCAGCTGGCTTTAAGGGGCACTTCCCTTGCTGTGTCGTCTGGTCACTTGGACTGTGAAATGGCAAGTGTTCAGTCAAGTTTGGTCACACTCAAAGTCAAGGTGACTGGAGGCAGTGATGCAACCGAAGTTGTTTTGGGCCATACTTTACATGGCCGCGAAACTCGATGGTATCCAGGGAGACTAGCGCGCATGTTCTGGTACTCAAGGGGCCCCTTTATTCCTGGCGTCAAAGATGCAAGACTGCACGTTCGAGTTCTGGCCGCCACGAACACCGACACCGACAAATTGGTGGCCCATATCTCTGTTGATGTGATGAGCACAGTAGCTAATATCGCTCTTCGGTACCGCACAGCAGTTGCAACGTGGACTTTTGCATGCCTAGCACTTTGCATGCTGCTGCAGCTGAGGCTAACGTGGAACAAAAAGAGGCCCATCACGTTCCGCCAGGCAGTGGACATCTACGTACGGAAGTGGCACCTCAGAGCATGCTTTGCAGTAGCCCTGCTCCACTGTCTTTTGTGCTCGCAGACTATTTCTAGTCTTGTTCGCACCGCAAGCATGGTGGCAATCTCGTCCCCAATGCCGCAAAACTATAGGCACAATGATCTGCTGGCAGGTCTTTCGGATTGGCAGTTATGGTGGGTGCCCGTCTTAATTTTTAATGTGGCCGCTGCTGCCTGTGTTTTGCTTGATTTGGTGGTCACTTTTCTTAATTACTTGGCAACGAGACTCTCGTCACGGGGACCAAAAAGACCACCTCAGCCACCAACCCCAAAATCGCTTGCACACATTGCACAGGAGCTACAGTTGCCAAGGCTGAAAAAGAGCCAATTAATACTGCTGGCAGCTGTAGCCGTCCTGCTCTGCTATATTCCCTTTCAGGTTTCCACCACTTTTGTTTCGGCCTACTTCATGCTAAAGGCGCATCCAGAAGGGTATAGCTTTATTTTTGCCGCACCGCTATGCTGGACATGGCTGGTCAATGGTCCGACAATGGTTGTTTGGGCTACTAATCTCGAATTGGAGTGGACTACGGCCTTTGCATCGTTGAGCAATTTACTGGGCGTTCTTCCTACTCTTGTGCTCACATACCAGATGCGTAGGAACCCAGGGCCGCCAAGACCGCCGATGTGGGTACAGCTAGCGACAGAAGCGCTGCTGCTATACACAATGCTATTTTGCCTTGTTCACGGAGTCCTGCACTCATATGCAACTCACCGGTTGGCAGGGATACTATGTCTCTGGTTTTCAGGGTTGCAATACTTTTACCCTGCGCCTATCAAGCCAAACTAACTCGCATACAAATTTAATAAATTATAGTCATATATCCAATGGTCGAATCCTGTCAAGACTACCGGGGTTGTAACAAGTTCAGCTGCATTGTAAGTGCGAGTATCTCGTCATGTAAACGCTGTGAATCTCTTGTTCTAAGGTATTGCTCTTCAGCAACTTCCCGGAGCTTTTTCTGAGCAGCATCTAGTGCCCTTTCAGTGATTGCCAATTTACTGCCAAGGCGGTCAACTTGTAATTTATAGCTATTGCAGAGCTCTCGCTGTGCGTCCAGCTTTGCGGCGCAATTGTCGTCTTCGAAAAGGTCTGCATGGGCCGCCCGCGACGCAGCCTGCTCAAATGCACTAAAAGTTTCCTCAAACGGCTCGAGTAGCTTATTGCGTGCTTCCAGTCCGGCTACAAACTGATCATGCCACATTCCTTTCAGAACAGGTCTGGGTTGTGGTCTCCACACTGATCTGGGGGAGATGCTGCATATGTAAGCCACCCACCGGTAGCAGAAGCATAGGTGCCAAAGTGGTGGTGGGCGGTGAAATTTACCTGAATTTCGAACCTGAAACCATGTTTTGGAGAACTTTTAGCCCCGTTGTGTGGCAAATCTCTCGATCAAGACAGCATTTGCCCTCCAAGTTACTACTCAGAAGTCTGACATTGTCGCGGCTTCCTCCTCAACTAGAAAGACGAGCGCGGCAGCTGATCAAAGAGTACGAAGAGGCAGTCGAAGCCATTTCAGGAGGGTCTCACGATCCCAAACTCGGGAAAACAACATCACGTCTTGCACCAGTTCTGGAAATGGCAGAGATGCTGCACTCTGCAGAAACAGAAGTTGAGGGCCTTCGCGAATTGGAGTCTGATCCAGAATTAGGAGCCGATGCACGCCAGGAACTGCCTGCTGCACTAGATGCCTTGGACACAGCTGCCGAGGCACTAAAGGCAAAGCTAATTCCGCCGGTTGAGTACGCCGAGATGCCCTGTTTGCTGGAAATTAGACCCGGTGTGGGCGGATCGGAAGCAGCGCTTTTTGCTCAAGACTTGTTGTCGCAGTATGAAAGTGTGGCTCTCCGTCGTGGCTGGAAGTCTGCGGTAGTTTCCTCGACGAAAACCGATGTTGGGGGAGTTTCTGAAGCTATTCTGCATATCCAAGAGCCAGGCGCATATGAGAAGCTGAGGCTCGAAGGCGGAGTCCATCGTGTTCAGCGTATTCCGGCTACTGAACAAAAGGGCAGAGTCCACACCTCCACTGCCAGTGTAGTTGTATTGCCTGACTTGGGGGAAAGCGATGATAGCGGAGAAAGATCGTTTGCTCCCGGTGAGCTACGAATTGATACAATGAGAGCTTCAGGAGCCGGTGGACAGCATGTGAACAAAGTCGAGTCTGCAGTGCGTATCCACCATATCCCGACTAACATCACTGTTGTGTGTCAAGACGATCGTTCTCAAAGCCGCAACAGGGCTCGCGCTATGATGATTCTCAAAGGCCGTTTGGCCGAGAAAGAACGTCGCGAGCAGCAGGCAGCTGGCCGTGCCGTGAGGCTGGCGCAGGTCTCTTCATCGGATAGAAGCGATAAGATCAGGACCTATAACTTCCCGCAAAACAGAGTAACGGATCATCGTTGCAACTACACGGTAAATAAACTGGAGGAAGTACTTGCAGGCGGGCCTGCATTTGACGGCTTGGTGTCTGCTTGCGAAGCCTGGGCACAGGAGATTGCGCTTAAAGAGCTAATTGCGCAAGCAGATGCTGAACAAGCACAGTCTGAGGCCGTAAAGCGGTGATTCATACTCTTTTCCCCTCTTCCTCTTTCTCTCACTCTTTGGAGGAGATCCTCAGACCCCTACCCTGTTCTTGATCATGCCATCCACCATAAACAAGGCCACTATTTCTCAATAACCTCAAGCCAGACCTCTTCCCGAAATGGAGGACTTTGTTGCTTCGGTGATTGAGCCGAATGCCGAACGTGCTGAAGCACAGTTTTCATCTTTGGCTGAAGCGCAATCGTCGCTAGAATTTGAGATTGGCGCAATGAACAAAAGTAAGTGATTCAAATTTTATGGTGTGGATCCAAGACTAACCTGTCCTCAATATCGTCGTATCGTCTTTTTCGACAAACATCAATACCGGGCCAACGGAGGAACGTGCCCGTCAACTGCGTGCAAGAATTGATGCTCTCAGGAGCCAAATACGACTGCTTGATGCCGAGGCCCGTGATCTGCTGGCAGACGCACAAAACTGAATTGAGCAGCAGCAGCAGCAGCAGTAGCAGCAGTATATTGATGTACAGTCTTTATCATATTTATAGCACCCATTCATTATTCTTCCTCATCCACCCCTCTGTAAATCACAATAAATCCTATCGTTTACGGCCCCAAGAGCTGCTCTAGACCACACTAAGTACTAACGAATTCATTATACTGGACTCTTCTTGCATGTATGCCATCATTTCGTTCAGTTAAAACTGTTCCCTGTGCCTTTTTGGTCTCGCATTAGCTATGATCCTCTGCCCCGCTCCGGCCTCTTTGCCCCATCCAGAAAGTGGCGGAACCATGTGGCGTATCACGTGGCGGCGGCGCCTCATGCCGCCAGGGCAGAATGCCCCGTCCCCCGGTCTGATGAAGGCTGCAGCGGTAGCACAATAACGATTCAATTAAGGTTTCCAACTTGGCCATTCCCACTTGCTATAAGTCCAATTAGTAGAGCCACTCTACCTTTATCTTGAAGATGGAATCAGTGGCTGTGCAGCCAAAGTCATTCGTGCTTCGCTGGGCTGAAGTTCCGCCTGGCTCTCGTGTTACTTGGCAACTCACTCCTCAGCGCAAATCCATTGCATTTGGCGTTTGTAGATGTGTTTCTAAGCCATCAGCCGAAAATTCCAGCTCTAATGGGGACTCTACAAAGCTCGCTGATAAGCTTGAACGCTCAGGGCTTCAATTGATTGAGGATATCGGAAAAGTACATGCTGGGGAAACCCGTGAGGGAGAACTTACCGCCTGTGGCGAAGCACTTGACGGACTCTATGCATTTGTGTTTGACAATACCTTTTCAAAGAGTACATCCAAAACTGTGAGCTTCTACTTCTTCGTCGAGCCACCAGAGCCGGCTCGCTCTGAGACATTTAAGGAACCAATGTCAGATGCGTCTACATCAACGGGATCTCAGTGGCCGCAGTCGCAGCAGGTGGGTATTACTTCGTGTATCGAAGAGGAGCCTGAACATACTGCTTTGGCTAGTACCAGGGCTTCTGGGGGGGAGTTACAGCCGCCTCAGACGCAACAACTTGCAGTCCTTAGAGATTCGCCCGCAGCACGCAGTGCCCCGCAACTGGTTCCAATCCAACGCAAACGCTCTAATACCAGTACTTCAAGGCTATTTCGCCGTGGAAGCGCTGTGTCAATTACGGACAGGGCTGCCAATTCGGCGGAAAAGACCACTGCGGTTCCTGCGACAGCGGAGTCTTCTGTCGCTTCTGTCGCTTTGGCTTCTGCATCTTTAATGGGTGCGGCCGCCAGTTCTGTTCAAACAGTACCAAATTCTGTCACCGTAACCGATTCTGAGGAAGATAGCTCAGCGCCAGTATGGACTGCCGACGAACGGTACCTCTCTGGAGTTTTGCAGAAGAAACGCCGCAAAAGACACCAGGGCTTTGCAAAGCGGTACTTTGTGTTGGATCTCAAGCTTGGCCTTCTTTCGTATTTCTTGTCTCAGAAGTCCAATTCTTTACGAGGAGTGATGCCCATGCGAATTTGCAATATGGTCGTCAACGAGAGATCCCGCGACTTTGTGCTTGACTCAAGTGTGGAGCGCTGGCTTTTACGAGCACCAACAGCGTCTATCTTCCAGAGCTGGCTGGCTGCATTTCAGGGAGCTAGAGTCTCTACTGTTGGGGAAATCCTCAGTAGACAGGTCGAATATCCAGGGGAACAAGGTCAGCAGCATCCTGAAAGGGCCATCAAAGCGTTAAACTCAGGCAAGGTGACAGTTAGAACTCCACAAGTACCATTTCTGGACGGGAGAACTGTTGGCCATGGCAAAAACCCAGCATCTGCTGGCGCTGGAGTTGCGTGGACCTCGGCTGCAGGAACTGTGTTGAAGCTGAAAACCGCGCTTGATAGCTTTGAAGCTGACACTGAGGCTCACAGCGCGAGTAGTGAGGCTTTGGCCTCAGCCGTCAAGGCTCTTCTTCGTGATTTTGATGTGCTGTTTCAGAGTCACAAAGCCGATGTGGGCACTGTGCCCGAGCTTGTGGTGAGCGGCGGCAAGTATGAGGCCGATAACGAGGATGAGTTCTTTGATGCACTGGAGACCCTTGACATTGATAAGGAGCTTGATTCACAGAGGCCTGCTACGGCTGATGCCGATCTCACTGCCCTTACTGATATTGATGCCTATGCTAGCGCTGATGATGTTTGGTCGCAAGATGTAGATGATGGCTACAGCGATCTGTCAACGGACGAGGAGAGCGACGTAGAGGATGATCGGGGCCAAGCAGCTGAAGGGATTACAAGCCAGTCGCAAGCGTCTTTGGTCACACTCTCACCATTGCCATTCAGTGAACAAATTCAGCGCAGGACAGAGGTACCCAAATGCAAATCTTCCCCGCCTAGTTTGCTTAGCGTCATCCGCAAAAACGCTGGTAAGGACCTTACCTCTATCACCATGCCGATTACATCCAATGAGCCTATTACTGCTTTACAGAAGATAGCCGAGATCTTTGAGTACTCAACAATCTTGGACAGAGCTGCAAAGTGTGATAATCCGATGGACAGGTGTATGCTAGTTGCGGTCTTTGCAGTGTCACCTTTATCTTCTATGAGGTGCAAAGACAGAGCTAATCGCAAACCGTTCAACCCACTGCTAGGTGAGACATATGAACTGGTGAGAGAAGACAAAAACTTTAGGTTTCTTGCGGAAAAGGTCTCACACCGGCCACCCATCTATGCAACATATACTGAGAGCGAAGCCTGGACTGTGCAATTCACCTCCCGCCCTCATCAGAAAGTATGGGCAAAAAGCGCTGAAGTCACAGATACTGGTATTGTTAGACTTGTACTCAAAAGTACAGGCGAGACTTTTGAATATAGGGTCGCGGACTGCTTTTTGCGGAACTTGCTAGCTGGCGAGAAATACATGGAACCAGCAGGCACAATGCATGTGGAATCATCTCAAGGACCGTCAGTCACGGTAACCTTCCACTCGGGGGGAATGTTTAGTGGCCGGAGTGAAACTCTCACCATCAAGCCTGACCCTGGCCATAATCCAGGGGAGTATCCCTTGATCGACGGTAAATGGACAGAGGGTCTCTTCTGCAACGGCAGCCAGGTATGGGCACCGGACGCACTGATAAAATCGCCGAAGGAACACTATGGCTGGACTGTCTTTACGGCCTCTCTAAATGAAATTACAATATTGGAGCATGATAAGATCCCAGTGACCGATTCGCGCATGCGTCAAGATCAGCGGCTTTATGAAGAGCAAGTTGATATTGACACCGCTGAGCGTCTCAAGCTAGCTTATGAAGAGACCCAGCGTCAACGCCGTAAAGCGTTTGAATCTAGCGGGAAAAGCGTGGAGCCACAATTCTTCAACCCTAGAGGAGATGCACAAGGTGTATACCAGCCTCGTAGCGGTAAGCAGAATTACTGGAATCGTCGCAAAACTGGAGATTGGAAAGATATTGAAGAAATATTTGTAGAGTAAGGCCATAATGATCTTCAATTTTCGAAATTCGTGATTCCACATCCGTAACAAAAGCGTGAATTTTCCTTTGTTTGTTTCGACTCATGTTCTAACTCTGTCAGATAGTATCAAGGAACGGGGGTGTGGCTCAATGGTAGAGCTTTTGACTCCAGATCAAATGGTTGCAGGTTCGATTCCTGTCGCCCTCAATTCCTTTTTTGCACATTTGACTTTTAGTTTTTGTCAGCATTTTTATAAAGGTATCGGCAATCGCATGTACTTATACTAAGGTTGCCTTCGAAGAAACCCAAAGTCTAAATTTCTTTGACGAGATTTGTTGCCGCAAATAGCTATACCCGTCTCAAAATAAATTAAAAAAAAATAAAATAAAATAAAATAAATAAAAATGAAGAAAGTATCTGATCAAATATTTTCCAAAAAACAAAAAAATGGACGACACCGGAATCGAACCGGGGACCTCGCGCATGCTAAGCGCATGTGATAACCAACTACACCAGACGCCCTTGTATGTTTTACTTTGGCCTGAAATAATATTAATATCATACAGCCTACTTCAAGAGAAGCTACATATTAATTTCTAAACACTGTCGCTCTCACGGCGATGACCGTGTTTCGCAATGTAAAGACATAGTCGGTTGACATGTTATGTCCGTTATCTCTCCCAGATTGGCTAGCACGGCAATAAGGACAGCGTATGCATATAACTATGAGACATCGAATTGTGAAACTAAAACAAATGCCTTTCTCATGGCTGCGACGTTAGGCTGCTCATCGAAGAGTGTCTCTACCCCTACTGATATAGGATTCAGTGAAGTAGCATTTAGCCCCACGTGTCATCAAGGCATGCTTTCGTGAGGCATCGAGCTGTGACCCGAAATTTTGACGATGAGACGGAGTGGTCCAAACAGCTACTCTCAACTCGGAGCTAGCTCGATTTCTTTTCGACAATGCTTCTCTCGCGAATCTTATGTAGACTTTGCCTGCCACGAGCCATAGTTTTGTTATGCGCAGACTGCATACACTGATGTGCTCGCAGATCAACTAGCACTTGTTGTACATGCTAACTGCCATGCAGAAGATACGTTTTTATGTTCTGCTGGCGCAAGGCTCAAATTCATTGTAAAAAGTATATGGCCAAAAGGCAACCACATAAAGACATCATAGTCATGGAACTAAGGAGTATACTCATAAATATTGGGGTATCAGCGATTCTTGTTATGAGGCCAGAACGCCATGTATCGAGTAATCAGGGCAATCTTCACTGGGGCAAGGTGGACTATTCTCAAAGAGGGCAGATATGTCGTCTTCACTAAGGTGAGCAGGGGATGTGGCAAGGTTATTTTCAGGAAGAGTAGCTTTGCGAATTTCAGAAGGCTGGGTCATAGACCTGGCAGCCGGAATTCGAGGAGTATCAAAACAGTCGTCACGACATGTGCAGCTACAGGCGCGCCGCTCCCGACATATCGGGCATACCACATTCATATCCAACCTTCTTAGCTTGTTGTATATCATAAGCTGTTCATCGAATGAGCTTTCAAATTCAGTTCTGGTGTCGCGCCAGTGACTAAAGATTCCTCTTTCTAAGAACATCTGAAGCATTGTGGTGATTTGAGCCCTGCCGTCTCCCGGAATAATGTCACAGATGGTTTCAAACTCTTCTTTGGATAAGGACGAATCGAGCGTCACCAAGATGGCCATAGCTTTTGGAGCATCTAGTTCTAGTTCGAATTTTGTTTTTCGAACAAGCCGATATGGATAAAGCAATTGTCTCAGTATACTTAGGATGCTAGGTCTCCTAGGTTTCTTAGCATCGTAGTTCTGAGACTGCTTCACGAGTTCATCTCGGATACCCTTAAATGTGAGGTCTTTTCTTTCTTTCCGAGGCCAACGTCTCGTGTGATGATACAGGAAAACATCAGTAAAGTTCTTGCTCTCAATCAGATCCATAAATAGTTTGACACTCCCGCCTGTTTTTTTGTACAGCGGCATGTCTTCAAGTGAGATGCTTTTTGACGTGAATTTGCCGTTGCAAAAAATTCCTGTTTCCTCCAACAACAGAACTAAGAAATCCACCTGCCGGTCTGTGGATACAGCATTCTCTTCGATGGGGTCTTCACCACGAACTTCTATCAACTCTTCTGAGTGGTTGTCTCCTGGCTCTGCAGAGTGGACATCATTTAAACCGTTGGTAATAGATGCATCAAACCTTTCAGGGCATATCCAGCTCATTACAAGACCATGTACAGCCTCATATCGGGATGTGATTTTGGCTGCAAAAGATTGTGAAGTCTTTGCGGCAGCAGTCAATCCAATCGTGCTAAAGTCCGTGTCTTCCGCAAATGAAGTCACTGTACTTATTACTTCTGGGGCGACAGACGGTTCAATTGCTACACCCGAACCAACAGAGTCTGGATTAATTCTCTTGGCCGAGTCTGATGCAGTCGGGCCGGAGTCCATTTCTGCCAAGTTTTTGTCTGGTGTACCTGAAATAAGACTTGTGCCATTTGACGGTGGAACCGCAGTATCCGCCAGGCCTGAGCCATAAGGCTGCTCAGCTGTATTACCTAGAGCTTTGCTGCTTGGAGTCTGAGTAGCAGAAAGCTTTGCCTCGAAGGCAAGACTGGGGCACTGCGGCTTGTTTTGTTCTGCTTTCGAGAGCAATGCATATTTCAGCACCTTGAAGTGTTGCTTTAAAGTACTGAATGTATCACTTGAACCGTAATTTGAATATGACACTGCGCCTTTCAGAAGCCAAATGTGAGGAATATTTAGCTCCGGTGACTCAGGTAAGTGTTTGAACTTCTCGCGTTTCATGCATTTCAAATGAATTTTGCCTCTGATCTCTTCCATAGTCGGCTTGTGAAATTTCCTTCTTTTTCTTGGGTTCCTTTGTTGAGATTGGATGTCAGAAGTGGGCGTAGGTACAGTAGCAATGCGATCTATCAACCCCGATGGTTGCTCGTGGGGTCGAGTATCCGTAGAATTATCATCGTGTTGATTGGGACGATAGCTTGCTTGCTGCTCGGGACTTGTACTCATTTCACCCTTCACAGATATCGGAAAGATCTGATGTCGAGCATCGAAGAAAGCCATTTAGCAAAACAATGCGATCGGAACTCTGGTTAGACTTTAGTGTAGCTGTTTGCCGATATTCCACGATAAGGAAATTCTTCCAACCGCAGAAGTGTATAGCTGAATTCGGGGTATTCCCCGCATCACGCTATATACGAGGAGTAGCAGTAGTATTGACGTCATACGTTGAGACATTCTGATTATTGACAAGCGTGCCATGCATTGCAGTCTGCCCACGTGTCCTGAACTGTAGTGCCTGATTGCCACATGCTGGCACAACCAGCACTGAACAAACAATCCAAAAGAGGCCTGTGCTTGTCGTACTAGTATGACTCAATTACTCCAGATTCTCTATACCTTCAGGACAAAATCTAGTCCAAACCAATGAGGTTCTTTATCGCACTGTTTCAGAATCACCATGACCAGGACACCACTGCATATCGTCTTTGTTGAGTAGATGCATGACAGGAGGATATCCAAAGTACTACAAGATACTCTCAAGTCTACTTGGCGTCAGTAAGTTAGTGATTGGTTTTTGTAATTGATCGCTTCAATTATAGAGGGGTACTTCATAATTATTAAATAACGATGACGACCCATTCTCCCTTGAGACACAATGGACCATAAACTCCATTATAGTAGAGGTTCCAAAACCTGCGTCATATTTCTCGTGTTGAGCTGGGGTTATCCTAAGGCTTGCTCAGGAGATTTTAGCTAGGTTGGCATCAAAGTAGGAGACCTCCTAAGCAGGAAGTGTATGAATTTAAGAAGAACAAAGCAGCACTCAAACAGGCATTTAGGACACACTAACCGAGAACCGTATATGCTTGCTCGGGTAGCTTGTTCCCCGCAATTGATCTGAATATACGCGATTTGGAACATTTCCATGTGCAGATGTCGATGTCTAAGACTTGCATTCAAGTCATTGTCAGATAATTTTATGCTAGATTCAGTGGGTTGCACTTAACTGTAATTAATATCCTAGGCTTGAATTGTATTAAAAATGCATTAAGAGCTAATGTATTGAATCAATATTGCTTCATTTCTCGATTTACAAAGAATCACAATGGAGCTATTCTTATATCTAATTGAAATATATATATATATTTGTCAGAAGCATTATTCATAACCAGTGGGGTTGTGGCTCAATGGTAGAGCTTTTGACTCCAGATCAAAGGGTTGCAGGTTCGATTCCTGTCGGCCTCACATTTTTTTGCATTTCGAAGCTCTTTCATTTTTGAGCGCGGTCACGTGCTTCCCTTCGAGATTGACAGGTATTTTTTTTTCCTATTAAAATATCGGCACTAATCGAGCATTCGGGTAAGCCGCAGCTCATACAGGCCTTTCAATATGAGTGACAACAAGCCTGATCCTTCTAATTCAGATGTTCCCGAGGTAGACACTGTTAAGTCAGAACCACGCGCCGATAACACTGGGATGCCCTTTAATTCACGCATACAGCGTGGAGACCGTCCGTTTGATTTTGGGCAGCGTAGGCTCGTGAATGAGGATGACGTTTGGAATCACAATGCATGGGATCATGTTGAATGGGGTCCCGAACAGGAAGAAGTAGCCAAGTCGCAGTTGGAGGCACAGAGACAGACGCCAGTGTCTGATTTTGACAAGTCAAAATATATGGCTACTCCCGACAGGTACTGGGACTTATTCTACAAAAACAATGAGGAAAGGTTCTTCAAGGACCGCAAATGGCTTCGCATTGAATTCCCCATTCTGTACGGCTCGACTGCAGCTGATGCAGGCCCTGTCGAAATCCTGGAGGTTGGCTGCGGAGCTGGAAATACAATGTTCCCAGTCTTGGAAGCCAACGAGAACCCCCATTTAAGGATTACTGGTGTTGATTTCTCTCCGCGGGCGGTTGAGATCGTAAAAACCAGTCCCAACTTTGATCCTAAGCATGCACACGCTGCAGTTTGGGATTTGGCTAATCCTGAGAATCAGCTTCCCGAAGGAATCAAGGAAAACTCGGTCGATCTTGTGGTAATGATCTTTGTTTTCAGTGCTCTTGCTCCTGATCAGTGGGACAATGCACTAAACAACTTGCGTCGTATCCTCAAGCCTGGTGGAAAGATCCTCTTCCGTGATTATGGCCGTTACGACCTAACGCAGATCAGGTTCAAAAAGGGCCGGCTGCTCGATGAAAACTTTTACATTCGTGGAGATGGTACTCGTGTCTACTTCTTTACCGAAGAGCAGTTGGGCGAAGTATTTGGCAAAGTGTTCCAGGTTGACAGAATAGCCAGCGACCGCCGCCTCATTGTCAATCGTCAGCGCAAGCTCAAAATGTACAGAATCTGGCTGCAGGCAGAATTTACTCTTCTGGCTCAAGAACAGTGAGCAGAGCTCCAACCATCAATAGACTTCCCGTAGCAAGAGCAGTCTCGCCTTGTGGCATAAGGGATACCGCCTCTTCAAGCGTGGAACAGATCTCGACCTTGGAATCAGGCTTTAACCGCAACCACGCATCTGCCAGTGTCTTTTGAACTGTGAGCGCGGCATGATCAGCGTGAGAAGTATTATGGGAGATCATATCGGCTTGGAACCCAGCTTTCCAGCTTTGGTTAGTAACGAAATAGGCAGTTGAAACCTCGATGTTAGCATTGTCCAGGCTCTGGACGAATCCTCGAAGCAGCTCATCGGCGTTTTCGCGCTTTTGCTGGTTAAACACAAGAGAAACACGGCTTTTGTTACCGGCAAGTTCTTGTCCAAACCACTGCGCCGCCTCAGCCAACGATTCGACGGTGTGAGCTCCATCAATCAACCAGCGCACGCCTGCATGTTCTAGCTCTTGACAACGGCCCAGCAACGACGTCTTCTCTAATCCCCTGCTCAGCTCAATCGGCAGCGGCTCATTCTCTTCAGGAACAGAAAGACCAAGACGCGCACAAACCATATGCAGCGCCAAAGTTGCATTCTTTGCCTGAAAATCCCCCCGTAGCCCCAGTTTCGTTTGGACAACTTGAGGCGCCAAAGGCACAGCCCTGAACTTGGCGCCCTTCTCATCAGCTCTCTCGGCCAAAACACGCAGGACTCCCTGTGGTTGATCTTCGTTAGTAAAAGCTGGTGAATTGCGCTTGAAGATACCCGATTTGTTCCACGCGATCTCCTCAACAGTATGGCCCAAGATTTGGACATGATCAAGCCCAATTGAAGTCACACATGTAGCCCGTGGAGAAACAAATACATTTGTAGAGTCGTACTCGCCTCCAATTCCAACTTCATACACAGCAGTATCCACCCGCTCGCTCATAAAAGTGTGAAATGACATTAGAGTGAGATATCTAAAGTAGTTTGGCAAAACACCAGGCCCCATACGAGGGAACTTGACAGGATCACTACTTGAGGATTCCAATCTGTCTTTGACCTCGAAAAAGTACTTGGCAAAGTCAGGTTTGGAGATCGGCTTGCCGTCAATCTGAAGTCTCTCACAAACAGACTTGATATGAGGCGAAGTGTAGACACCCACACGGCCAGAACCTAGAAGATCTCTGTATTTCCCCGACTCTGATGCTTGGCGAAGAAGCGATGCGGTAAAGGCTGCAGTCGATCCTTTACCCTTTGTGCCAGTGATATGCAGCACATTCAGCTTATCAAGGTCTTCAGGCCTGTACCCCACACGGCGCACCCATTCGATCATCTCCGGAACTAGATCTGCATCCCTAGGCGATTTACCGGCCTTTTGAGCCTCAAGAATCACACTGTGGTTAGTTTGTAGCCTGTTTAGCGCTTCAATAGCTGCATTAAAATCTCGAGCACGCATGGTAAAGAGACGGTGCGGGATGACTGATCCACTTTGATGCCGCACGACTGCATGTGGTGGCGGTGGAAACCCACTAATTTGAACTATCATTTTGGGGTCACAGAAATGTGTAAAAACCCATCGGGGTAGGCGAATTCAAGTAGATCCTTCAGCGGCGCGCTTAGCGGCGCTGTAACACCGTGTAGTACAGCGCGGAAATCTGTCGCCGCTCTTGGTGATGGGAACTGATCAGGAGCGTGTTGAAATAGGTACTGTCCAATTGTCATATCCGCATCAGCAGGCGCCGGCGCACGCACGAATGGTGATTGTAGAGCGGCACTAGGTTGGGAGCCTTGCACAAAATCGGAGGATTGCACAGATTGGGTATAACACAAGAGAGCGTTTTCGCGGTATACTTTCACAGGAATTGCAATGGTCTTTGAAGCCAAATGGCTGGAAATGCCCTTAAATGGCGTATATGAACTCTGTGCAGAGCCCCAAGAAGTAAGGAGCAATTCCGTATGTTTTCTCGAGAGCGAAAGTACTGGGCTTGCCGATCCAGTCCTGATGTACACCGACTCTTTCAAAGAATTGATAAATACATCGTTTGCTAGAGAGTTAGCCTCTGCCACAGGAATAGCATATGCTGGCGCACTCGCCAAACACTCAAAATTACAGCTTAGCGACCATGGTGGGGTTGACCCCAGAAGATCTGCAATTACCCCAAATGGCCAATGCGATGGTAGTATTACGCCATCACACGAGAACCAGCACGCCAGCTCTGGCTCGTGATTTTGGTCTGTTTCAGATGAAGAGTTCACGGTGGCGGGCACTGCTGGCAGGTGACGGTATCGCGCACTGTACTCTGCCATTTGCCGAATATATACAGCTAGGGGTAGCCGTCTCATAGCCTTCAATGCATAGCTAGTCTCGCAAGCAAGCGCTGGTCCTCCTATTCTCACATTCACCGGTGCCCAGCCATCCCATACTAATGCCATTGTTGCCGAGAACGACAGCACGCTAATTCAAATTGAGAAGCCCAAATTTGCTGGGCGTATTCTGTCACCGGGGGGCCCTCCCTTTTTTCTGGCGCCACAAGCTTTGAACTTCTCCCAGATACAAACTGCACTGAGCTGTGGGATTTGCTGTACGTGCGCCCTGTATTTGGGTCTGGCCTGCCTTGCAGCACATGCACTCAAAATATCTAAATAAAATACACATAGATGCACTGGATTTTATTTTGGCTTAGTCACATAAATTTGTGCATACTGGGGGTGGATACAGGAAGGCCACCGCCCTCTTTTGAGCCCTCAAAACAGGAGAACAGATTTGGAAAACCACATGGAACTAGGCCACAATGCGGCTGCTGATAGGCTTGTGGACTCATATGGAAAGTTTCAACAGGAGATCCTTGCGCCAGGGCCGTTGAAACGTGTGGGAAACTACCAGATTGTAAGGAGGCTTGCAGCTGGCTCGTTTTCCACGGTATATCTTGCATTTCATGTTCTAACACGGCTAGAAGTCGTGCTAAAAAGTGCACCAAAAACACAGGTAGGGCTGGCATCGGAAATAGCCAACCTCAGCGAGCTCAGACACCCTCACATCATCCGGTTATGGGAGATAGTAGTGCTTCCTGATGCGGTGTGGTTGGCACTTGAATACTGTCCTGGAGACGAGCTATACGCGCGAATCCAGTCTGGAGGAGCGATTCCTGAGCCTGCAGCGCTGCGGGTTTTTTCTCAGATCTGTGGAGCTGTTGCGTATGCTCATGCTAGGCATATTGCACACCGCGATTTGAAACTAGAGAATGTGATGCTTGACGAGCACGGGACGACCGCTAAGCTCGCAGATTTTGGATTCACGCGCAATTATGGAGCTGCAAAGATGCTGGAAACGATATGTGGCACTGCGCCGTACATGGCACCAGAGCTGTTCAAGCGCCAAAAATACGACCCCGAAGCCACCGATGCGTGGGCCCTTGGCGTAGTGCTGTACGCTTTATTGTACGGCAAGCTTCCGTTTGACGAGGAGGACGAAGAGGAAACCAAGCAAAAAATTACAGAGGGTGAGCCAACATATCCAGCTGGACCAACGCAACCAACGTTGACATTGCTCAAGGAACTGCTGCAAAAGGACCCCAAATCACGACCTCGGCCCGCACAGGTGCTCTCATCTGTGCCCCTTCGGGATTCTGGGGGCCCCGCGCAGCTGGAAATCCTGGACTCGCCAACTCCAAGTGATCCGGCAGCGCGCAAAAGAGCAAAACGAACGCTCAAAGCCATGTCTGCCCTCAACATGGATCTCAGCGAGCTGACACTTTCGCTGCAAAACAGCGCTTGCGATCCACTTTATGGGCTCTGGCACACTGCTCTCGAGCGCGGGCGCCAAATTGAAGAGCTATCTGCGTCATCACAGCCTCGTTTTAGGTCTGACAACAGATCGCTAAGCTCAGTGAGACGGGTGGCTCGCGCTATTGCTCGTACGCCCGAGCAGCTTGGTCGTGGCTCTATTATGCTTGTGCAAAATGCCACAACGCCCCGTAAAAGCTCTGATACTTCGAGATCTTTCTTTGCTATTCCTAATTCCAATTCGGGATCAGTCAATCCATCACGAATCGGTTCGCCAGATCCGTTGGAGGTGCCAACGCTAATGCTAAGGCAAACCTTTTCTGGAAACGAGGCAAAACGGTCCATCACAGGCGAGAGCACTAGAAGCAAATCATCTCTCCTTATTGATATGTCTGGCCCCCTACAAAGACTTGCAAAGAGACTCAATTTGAGAAGAAGATCCAGAAGGTACGATAGCGATTTCACTGGCCACGAACGCTACTTGAGCACCCCATCTCCGTCCTCAAAGTCTGCATCAACTATCCGTGAGCCACGGAAACCAACAATCAAAAAACGCCAGTCTCCATTAGCTGAGAAGCTCGTAGAGTCAAAGGAGACAACAGTGGTAACGGTTGTAGAGGCTGAACCCCCGGTAAATGACACCGCTGTTGCTGCTTCAACTCCTAATAGGCGTCACCAAAGTCTCTCTCCCGGGGCACTTGATGAGGAGGAAGCGCCCAAATCCGACCACCAACACCTTGACTTGCAACCAACGGCCACTGATGACACTAACTCTGCCTTTGGATCAGATCTTGGGCCTGACAACAGCACCCGCCCGCAGGAACTTGAACAAAGAAGCATCCTGCTTGGAAGTAATGGTGAGCGGCTGAGTGGAACAAGCAGCTATGGTCTTGGCTCTCCTCGATCTCGCTCTATTTTAATACCCCGTTCGATGTCGCAGATGTCCACAGTGTCGCAGATGTCTCAAACATCTGGTCTCTCTGATCATTCGCGGGACTCGTTCTCGTTCACGGCCTTTATTGGCCGCATCTCTGGCACCGCCAGTGGCAGCGGGATCGATGAGCGTGATAATGAGACCAAGCCAATGCCGCCAACAAACGATGAGGGCGCTGATGATGAGGGAGAATCCCTTTGGAACTGGCTTCCTGGCCACGCAGCTCGCAAAGACTTTAAGTTCCAGCGCAAACGGATGGAAAACAGTTCAATTGTAGCCGATGTTGTTGAGGAGCTGGAAGAACCCCCCGAAAGAGGTGTCGAAAGGGCAGTTGATTGAGTACATTGTAAAACAAAGGGTGTATATTTATTACGTTTAAAACTAAATGTTGGCCAAAACAACACCGGGGGCACCGGGAACAGCATCGGCAACTGCCTTTGAAGTTGGAACGGGGACAGTCTCGCCAGTTGCAAGATCGGTGCCAACGCCATTATCAATGAGGATTGCCTGCACTTCCTGGATATCAGAGCCCATGGCTGACTTGACAAAAATGGTCAAGTTTGCATTAGCAACCTCTGCCTCGTTGAACAGCAACTTGCGATCGAGGACTTCATTAGCGGGGGCATCACCTGCCAGAATGCGCTGGCGCAGCAGACTAACAAACTGCATACCACGCTTGGGATCGCCCATCTTGGACACCTTTTGTTTAAAAGCACCAGTCATTTCCTTAAAGTCAAGGCTTTCAAGCGATTGGCGAACAAGCTCAGTGTAAGCATCCTGCCACTCGGGGAAGCTGTTGGCAATGTACAAGCAAAGCTTGGCAGGCTTCTTGGGATCATACTCGACGCCCTTCTTCTTGCCCTTCTTCATGATAGCACCTTCTGTCTCTCTGATTGCGCGAGAAACGTTGCGAACGTAGGCTACAGCCTCGAGAGCTGCCAAATCAATGGGAGCATCCTCGATGGGGAACTTGGCATCCTGAGCACTGCTGCCAGAATTGCCAAGTACTTCACGCCAGACATACTCAGCGAAATGAGGAGCAATAGGCTGGATAAGCAGGGCCTGAACCTCAATGTATCTGCGCACCAAATCGCGGTGCATCTTGAGGCCAAGAGCGCTGCAAACGTCACGGTAGTAATCACGGGCAATCTGGAGGTCAAAGAGGCCAGATTTGAGAGCAGCCTTGTACTGGGCCAACTCGTAAGACTCGCGAGTCAGCTTAACAAGGTTGTTGATCTCGTTGCTAAAGGCAACATCGAAGAACAGATCAGCAGGGCCATCACGGAGCTCATCAGGGTTGGCAAGAGTAGCCTCCATCCACTCCTTCAAAGTGTGCAGACGGAGAATAGCAGCATTAGCATTGGCCTCGTCGAAGTTGGCATCCTCAAAGGTATCACCGGCATCAGCCAAAGTGATTCTGGCGGCATCGGTACCGAACTTGTTGCACATCTCGCGCAGAGTCATAAAGTTACCGGTACTCTTGGACATCTTCTCGTTGTTAAGCATCAAGTGGCCGTTGGCACGGACACCCTGGGGCCAAAACTCCTTGGGGAACAATGCAGCGTGGCAGTAGAGGAAGAAAGTCAAGTGGTTGGGCAGCAGATCCTTGCCTGAAACACGCAAGTCCAGCGGGTAGAAGAACCGGAAACTGGTACGCATTGCTTCAAGTTTCTCCTTGGGCACACGGCACTCGGCCGAAACCTTGTCGGTTCTAGCAAAGCAGTAATCCCAAACCTCATCAGACATGTCTTCAGCAGCGATATCGAGCTCGCCACGCTCTTGGCCGTAAAAGTCGCTGTGCAAAAGGTGCGACAGAGTGTAGTAGGCCATGTAGACAGTAGAATCAGAAAGAGACTCGACCAGGTACTTGGGATCCCATGGGATCTTGGTGCCAAGACCATAAGTTCTGCTCAAAGCCCAATTCTTGAGCCATCCAAGCACTTTCTCAAAGGCGTTTCTTGTCTCACTGCCAAAAGTCTCCATCTGCTGGAGGACCTCTTCAGTGGTTGCACGCCATTGCTCTTCACCGTAATCGTTGAACCACTGGTCCTGAAGAGAAACGACACAGTTGTCACCAGAACGAGAGATGACCACCGACTCAGGCTCAGAGTAGCGGAAGATCTGACCCTCGGCAAGCAAATCCTCGGTCACACGGGGCTTGGCAACCTCCACTTTTTCGCCCTTGTACTTGCCGACAAGCATAATTCCCTGGTAGAAACCTTCCTTGTATGCCAGCTCTTTGGCCTCGGCAAGCTTGACGGAGTCCTTGGGCGACTGAATCTTCAGCATTTCGACCAAAGTCTTGGCGGTGAGTTTACCATAAGATGGGGTCTCCAAGATCTCTGGGATTTCGTCAGAAACCCATTCAGGCTTGATGCCGTAGTACTCAGCCTTCTTGCGCAGATCCAAAGTGGTGATGTAGTCATCGGGCGAGTCACTGGGGACACACATAACAACACCAGTACCCTTTGTAGCAAGAATAGTCTCCATGGGAAGCACACGGAACTCCTTGATCTGAGCCAAAGGTGCCTCAACACGAGTACCAACAAGATCAGAACCCTGGATTTCAGCCAGAGGAGTAAAAACACCGCGCTCGGGGCTCAAATCCTGGTAAGACATGTTCTTGAAAGCACGCTCAGTCATAATGTACAGATCGCCGTTCTTAGCCTCAAAAACGCCATACTTGATCTTGGGGGAAACGAAACAGCAAGTTTGGCCGTAAAGGGTCTCGGGACGGAGGGTTGCAGCCACAAGGAAAACGTTCTTTGCACGCTGCTCTTCATCGGAACCACCAACGAGACGATCGCTCTTCAAGGCGGCCTTGGCCTGCTCTGGGAACTCGATGACACGGATCTTAGAGGCAATGTACTCTTGCGGGTTCACAGCCTCGCCGGTCTGGCGATCGTGGTCCATACAGGGCTGGTCATCCTTGGGCGAAAAGATGGTATAACGGGTTCCGAACTTGATCTTACCCAAAGACTTGAGGCTGTTCATCTGCCAGCGCACAAAGGCATCATAGTAAGGGTTGATATCAGTGGTGACCATACTGCGGCGCCAGTCAACACGGGCACCGAACAGATTGCAATCAGCCTGGCAGTGAGGAGGGAAGTAAGTGATCCAGTACTCTGGGTCGGCGAACTTGTGAACCTCTTCTCTGGGGATACCAAGCTGCAGCATGATTTCGTGCTGGTACTTTGCACCACCAGTTTTGGCAACAGCCTTTGACTTTGTTGCCTTGAACTTGGTAACATCGAGTTCACCCTTTGTTTCGGCGGCGGTTTCGGTCTTGGCAGCTTCGGGTTCCTGCTGTTGGTCAAACATGGGTCCAAACTGCTCGATTTCACGCTTGAGCTTGTCGGCAGAGGCCATAATTGGCATACCAGTGCAGTGGAAGCCCATGGGGAAGAGCGCCTTCTTGCCCTGCATTCTCTCGTATCCGATTGCGAAATCGGCCTTGGACAGAGTGAAAGAGTGGCCGGCATGGAGTACACCGTTCATGTAGGGGTAAGCCATTGTAGCCATGAACTTGGGGTACTTCTTGTGGACCTCCTGAGGAGACATTGTCTCCAAAGCGGTAGCAGCATCGGTGGGGACATTGATCTCGAATGTACGCTCCTCAGCCCAGACTTTCTGGTACTTGCGCTCAATGTCGATGAGGACATCACGACGCGAGGTGTTTTCCAACACCATTGTCTTTGGTTCCGACATGATAGATGAAAGATGAGAGACAAAGAGTCACTTTTTCAGTTTGGGGTTCGGTACCTGGCTGGCTGAAAAATCCCAAATGATCACGTGACAATGAGGGTGGTCCACAAATAAAGTACCGTGGGTATGGGTTGGTAAGGAGAGATAGATGTCTATGCATAAAAAGTATTATACGCCTATTTGATCTATCAAGACCGGTCAAAAAAGTCGTCTCCCTCTGGAATTTCCTCCTCGTAATCGTTGCTAGCATCGCTGTAGTCACTTCCGCTCTCGCTCTCGCTGCCGCTGCCGCTTCCACTGCTCATAGACGAGTACAAATCGGCATACTCGTCGTCATCAACGCGCATGCTCAATCCACGTAGAGCCTCGTTCTTAGCTTCAGTACCGCTTTGCACTGCGTAGTTGCCCTCTACCTGACAGTTTTGGAGCCTCACACGCGAGCTGATCTTGGCGCCAGCACCAACAATGCAGTTTTCCAGCACCACATCGTTTTCAACCACTACGCCTGCCAGCAGAACGCAGCCAGTTAAGCGGCACTTGGTGCCAATAACGCAGTCAGGACCAACAGCAGTACGCTTTACCGAGGACCGCTCGCCGATCTTGGCGCTGGAGTCGACAATGGCATCGTTTCCAATCACAGGAGCGGTTTTATCACGAGGCTGCCGAGCAGCTGTTTGACGCACTGTTTGACGGGCTTGGAGCGCCAGTAGTTGCCGGTTGGCTTCAAGGTATGCAGCCATGTTGTTTGCACGCAAGAACTTGTCTCCCAATAGCTCAAATCCGACTTCTGCCAGCGGCTGAGAATGGCACCATGAACGGCGGGCAAAATCACGAACTAGCAGGTGCAACGACTTGCCAGTAGAGTCGACGCTGTAGGAACCAGTGGCAGCACTGCTGCTGCCAGTACGAACAAGCTCTAGGACCTCGCGACGGCAGAAATAGATTGCAGCATAGAGAATATCAGTTGAAGCAGACACTGCCGGGTATCTCCAGAGCATTTGCATGCGAACATTAAGCTTTTTGTGGTCCTTGACCGTCTGGCGCGGGTACGCATCGAGCAAAACAGCTGGTTTACCGTCGGAACTGTGCAAAAGGACTGCTGGAGCCAAAGTCTTTTTGTCAAGAGTTTCCACGGTGTTGCGGTAGTAAAAGCCCGTTGCCAAAGTGTTTGCCGGCCGCAAACGGTGCGCAGACACCAGCGCGGCAGGATCAGCATCAGTGATAAAGTCACAGGGCATCAGAACAAAGTCTGAGCTGAGTTTAGTCTTTGTTGCCAGCCCAGCAATCACATCGCCTGTTTCGGTGCCTGCAATCGCCACAACCTCTATTTGCTCGCCAGCACGCTGACTGGAGCGCTCGTTTAGATGTTGTTCAATAGCGCTGGCGTTATCAGGATGGGCGACACACAAAATCTTGGCGAAATTGGCACGCTCGCACCATTCCAAGACATGGTCCAGCATCGCCTTGTTTGCGATAGGCAAAAGCGCTTTCGAAGAGTTTTGTGGAACCACCAAGTCGAGATTTCGGCCGGGGCCGCACAAAATGGCAACTACAAACTCCATTATATTGGATTTTGGGTAATAACAGTCAAGGAATAGCAGAGGTTGGACTGAATCTGACTGGGACCGGAAAATGTGGCAACATACGCCACATCGAATACCGTTGTGAGAGTTGGGGACCATTTGTGGCCAGTATGTGGCTGCATCCAAGTGGGAAGTTGCCAGTGGCGCCAAGTCAACTCTCCATGAGCTCTGAACCATTGCTTGACAACACAGAATTCCCCAATTCCGGCGGTGCTGGCGGCGCCGGCAACGATGGAACTAATTCCGAAACGTCGAATGTTGCCCCCAGCATTTCTCCTGCTGAGCAGGAGCGTCTTGATTCGATCTCAAACTATGCCCGCAAACTACGTGAACATCGTGAATGGGACGATAAATTGAGGTCTCTGCGCCTTGCAATCCGCGACCAGCAGCATGAATTCGACCGCACAGAAGACGATATCAAGGCACTTCAAAGCGTAGGCCAAATTGTTGGCGAGGTGTTGAAACAGCTTGATTCTGAGAGGTTCATCGTCAAGGCATCCAATGGACCTCGCTACGTGGTTGGGTTCCGCAACAGTATCAAGCCCAGTACTTTGCTGGCCGGCACGCGCGTTGCACTGGACATGACTACAATGACGATTATGCGTGTTCTGCCCCGCGAAGTTGATCCATTGGTCTACAACATGACGACTTTGGATCCAGGCGACATGTCGTTTGCTAATGTCGGTGGCCTGTCTGACCAGATCCGCGAGCTCCGTGAGGTCATTGAGCTGCCGCTGAAGAACCCAGAGCTCTTCCTTAGAGTTGGAATCAAGCCTCCCAAGGGTGTTTTGCTCTATGGTCCTCCCGGCACTGGTAAAACGCTGCTTGCCAAGGCAGTGGCAGCACAGATTGGTGCCAACTTTATCTTTTCGCCCGCGTCAGCGATTGTCGACAAGTACATTGGCGAATCCGCGCGGCTGGTACGCGAGATGTTTGGTTACGCCAAGGACCACGAGCCCTGTATCATCTTTATGGACGAGATCGATGCCATCGGAGGACGCAGATTCTCAGAGGGTTCCTCTGCAGATCGTGAAATCCAGCGTACTTTGATGGAGCTGCTCAACGTTCTGGATGGGTTTGATACGCTGGGACGCACCAAGGTCATTATGGCGACCAACAGACCCGATACTTTGGACCCAGCACTGTTACGTCCTGGCCGTCTTGATCGTAAAATCGAGATCCCGCTGCCTAACGAGGCCGGCCGTTTAAGCATTCTCAAGATCCACTCGGAAAAAGTCAGCAAACAGGGCGACTTTGACTACGAACAGATTGTCAAGATGTCTGATGGTTTCAACGGTGCAGATCTGCGGAACGTCATTACCGAAGCTGGCTTTTTGGCAATTCGCGAAGAGCGGGATTACATTACGCAAAACGATCTCACAAAGGCTGTGAGAAAGGTCGGCGAGTCCAAGAAGCTCGAGGGTAAACTGGAGTATGAAAAATTGTAGGCTATTCTACCTATTCTATAGAATTTACAGGGCACACCACAGTGCATATAATAGTCTACTTGAAGAGTGCGTGATTTGAATCGAAACCGACATGCACCACTACAAATAATCATGCTTATATAATCATCGTTTGATCTCATGCACCACGCCTTTGTCAACAAGTTCCCAAGATTTTCAAGATCAGCTCGTTAATATGCAGTTAGTCATGTATTATGCAAAGAACCCCACGGTTTGGGAGCGATGAATGTTTGGGACATATTACTACTAGCGCTGAGCTGGCATTTACTTCAACTGCTCATAAACTCCAGCTTTTTGGTTTTCAACTTGCCGTTCTCGCTGATTTTCTGGCCGTTTCCACTTTAGGATATAGTCAATCCTACTTTGCATTCTGCGAAATAGCTTTCAGCACTCTTCTACTTTCTTCCCCCCCTTTTGTCCCTTTGTTTACCGGTCATTTTTACCCCTTGATCCATGTCCTCGCTATCTTCCTTTGATCTCGTGGACCAGCTCAAGGCCCAGAGCTTGGCCAACTCGTCCGATGCGCTTCTGAACTCCTCCCCAGCTCATGAAAACGACTCAAATGCTGCCAGTTCTGATTCCACCAATGCTGAGCCTGGTTCCTCTGCATCTGCTTCTGCGCCTGCTGCCAAACCTGCTTCCAAGGCCCCCGCTAGCAACCCCAAGAAGAAGTTCAGTCTTCCAAAGTCTCTCCCCAAGCTTGCTGCTCCTTCCGCCACTGCAGCTTCTGCCAAAACTCTTTGGACCGGCGATTCCTCTGTCTCCTCCATTACTCCCTCTGCCTCAACTTCTGCATCTCGTGGCCTCAAAGCAGCGAGCTCTCAGTCTCGCGTTAGCCTTACATTGCCCAATGTTGACGATGTTGCCTGCCGCAAGACCATTGCTGAAGTGCGTCGCAGCACCAAGGCCAGTTTGGAAACTTCGCGTTCCAGTACTGGTAGTACTACTTTTATCATCACTGGTCCTCAAACTGAAGTTGATTCTGCTCGCGCAATTGTGCAGCGCAACCATGCTCCGCACGTTAGCATGAAGCTTGAAGTGCCCAGCAGCACTCGTTCATTGATCATTGGTCCTCGCGGCCAGAACCTTTTCAAGATCACTGACAGTACTTATACCAAGATCAATGTCGGTCAAGTTGAGGAAAACGGCGAGTGGTCGTTGCCGACTGTTGTTGTTGACATCAACGGAACTGTCGAGGCTGTTGCCAAGGCCGCTGAGATGATCAGGGCTAAGATCAGCTCTCGTGGCACTGATGTTACCGCCTCGCGCATCATTCCCAAGCGTTTGGTGCCGTTTTTGGAACGGTTTGTTGGTGCTGGGCCAGTACCTGCTACCCACACTGTCAAAGTCTACAAGGATACTGGTGCCCTTACTGTTTCGGGCCCCATTGATGGCAGCGCTGCTGTGAGACAGCTTGTTGATGCTGAAGTTGCTAGACTCGGCTCCAAGTGCGTTTCCCAGCAGATTTCAGAATCTTTGCAGCGTCTTACCTCTGCATTGCCCTCTGACTCGCTCTTTGCCCAGCATGGCGTTGTGATCGATGGCCAGAGCCTTTTTGGACCTGCAGAGTCTCTTTCGGTGGCTGCTGCTGCTTTGGAAAAGCGTTTACAGGTTTTGGCAGTTGATGCGCTTGATATTTCGCGCGCGCACGGCAAAAACGTGGAGCACTCCAAGCACCTGGCCCGGTACTTTGAGCAGTACCATGTTTTGCAGGAGATTGGCAACAAGTCCGGCGTCACTTTTACTTTGAAAATGTCACCCGAATCCGAAAACGTTGTGTACACAATCAGCGGTGAAGATGTGGCTGCCGTCAAGGCTTGCCGCCGTTCTCTTGTTCGCCTTGTTTCCTCTTTGCCGTTTAGCACTGTCCTTACGCTTCCAGCTTTGAGAACCAGCCTTGCCAAGTCGAAATTGGATCAGCTTGTGTCGAGTGCTGTAGCTGCCAGCGAGAGTTTGAAGCTTGTCAAGGCCGATAAACTCGGCAGTGATGAGTTTGTTATTGATGCCCTGGTTGCCGAGACTCAGGACGACGATTTTGGCGCTACTGAGCCAGCATTCTCGGCCGAGTTGGCTTCTCTTGCTGGTGCTTTGGTGCCGCTTACCGAGTTGGACAACAACACCACTGTGCGCGAAGTTCAGGTCCCCGTTGTTGACCACCGCCATGTTCGTGAGCCATTTGGCAGTGCCAAGGGCAAACTAAGTGCATTTATCAAGGGCGAAGACGATACCCCCAAGGTTTTGATCCACTACGGTCCTGGAGCGCTTATCACGCTTGAAGGTTCTGATGCCGATGTCAACGCGCTTGCCGAGAGCCTTTACGAGCTTATTGAGGACTCCAAGGACTATCAGCAGCGTGCATCTTACACTGAAACCTGCCAGGTCGACCCCAAGTCTGTTTCCATGATCATTGGCCGCCAGGGAGCCAGCATTCAGGAGGTCATGGACAAGTTCCACGTCCAGATCGATACTGAGCGCCAAAGCCAAAAGAGCAGCGGCCAGTTGTCGGTGCGTGGTTTGGAGGCCAATGTCCACAAGGCAATCAAGCATCTCCAAGAGATGGATGCCAGAATCCAGGACTACATCAGCCTTGAAATTTCTGCCCCGCAGCAGTACCACTCTATGATCATTGGTCCCAAGGGCCGCAGCGCCAAGCGCTTTAGAGAGCAGCAGGGAGTCCATCTCAAGTTCCCTGATGCTTCCGAAAAGAGCGATGTTATTGTTCTTCGTGGTGGCAGCAAGGAAGTTGCAGCCGTTGCCAAGGAGATCAAGGAGTTTATCGATTATGAAAAGGCTCATTCTCAGGAAAAAACCATTAGTATCCCTGCCAAGGCTGTTAGAGCCCTTACTGGCCGCCAGGGCACTGCAGTCAATGCTATTTCCCACGATACTGGCGCCAAGATCAACATTGGCCGTCCCGAAAATGACAAGGTTGAGGTCAACGTTGTTGGCACTGCCAAGGAGGTCAAATCGGCCTGCGATCAGATTGAAAGACTCGTTGCAGCTGCTACTGACCGCGAGGAAAAGGAAATTGTGGTTGAGCCTCGTCTTTTGCGCTTTATTCGCGGTGCTGAGATCAGGGACCAGCTCTACGCTGCTGTTGGCGCTGACTCTACCCCTGGAAGCGGCCACGTTTTGGCAATCCCCCCCATGCAATCTTCTTCCAACATTGTCAAGATCATTGGCCCCAAAAAAATTGCTGAAGGATTTGAACGTGAGATCAACAAGATCATCAGCTCCAAAATCGAGGCTGAAAAGTTCAGCGCCGAAGTTGCCGTGCCTGGTTCATCTGTTGGTGGCCTAATTGGCACTGGCGGAAGCAACAAGCGCCAAATCGAGTCCGAGTTCGGTGTCACCTTGGCGATCCCCTCTGCCAAGGCCGGCAAGAACGAGAATGTCAAGATCACTGTTCGCGGCCCCAACGAAGCGGCAGTGGAGAATGCCAAGGCTCGTATTGAGCAAATCACCCGTGTTTCACGTGCTGAAATCAAGATCCCCGCCAAATTTGTTGCCCTCGCTGCTTCTCACGGCACTTTTGTCCGCAGCCTCGAGGACAAGTACAAGGTTCGCGTTCAGGTCCAGGGCAGCCGCAGTGAGCAGCTTCCTGCTTTGACGGTGCCTGAAATCGACAACAGCAAGCTCGAGTCTGCTGGCTCGTACTTTACTACCATTCCTCTGGAGTTGAACGCAAGTGGCATGGATGCTACCTGGGTCATCACCGGCAAGAACGACGAGCAGGTTGCCGAGGCCGCCAAGGCCGCCAACGAGCGTCTTGCCAAGGTTCAGTTGTTTGATACTGCCGGGTTTTTGTGGTTCAATACCCCCAAAATGTACGCTTCCGTCATTGGCGTTGCCGGAATGACTGTCAACACTATCAGACAGGCTTCTGGATGCTACATTGACGTTCCCAAAAAGACTGGCTCTACAAACTCACCTGTTATTATTAGAGGCACAAAACCGGATGTTGAAAAGGCGGTCAAGTTGCTGCTTCAAGAAGCCCGCAATGCTGAGTAGCCCACTGAGCAGTCTCTGTACTAGTTAATAGCATTACAATTACTGTTTCTTTACTGCATACTGTTTCTTTACTATTTCTACTGCTTCTCGTGGTAAGCTCTGAAAAAGTCCATACAAGCGGTGTAAACCACCAAAAGAATACCACCACCGGGACCAAGACGAAGCACCTTTGGCATGAATCCCTTGTAAAGAGCTGCGAATCCCTCTTCACGAGCAACAGTCATAACAGAGGGAAGAGTCCAGTTGTACTTGGGCACAACGCCTGGAACACGAACAACGCTCTGGATACGGGATTTCACCACATCAAAGGGAGTGTTGATCATGGTACCAACGGTTCCACCAATCGCACCGCCAATAAGGTCATTCTGGACCTGCTGGCTCTTGGTCTCGGCCTTGGGCAAAAGGGCTCTGACCTGGAAGATGACACCAAAGTAGCCGGCGTTCCAGGTGACGTGGCGCCACATTGTAGCCTCTAAACCATTATAGATACCAAAGATACCTTCGTTGGCAATGCACTTGCGAAGAACGTCGATGGGGCCTGCAAAAGTGGTGTTTTTGTCCTGGAGTCTGATCTTCACCAGCTCGAATGGAACAACCACAAAGGACTCGGTAGCACCGGCAGTAGCACCAGTCAAAACTGCAAGCGGCTGAGTGGTCTCGGTAATGCCGAACCAGCGCTTGTAGGCCTTCCCCCACTCATCATTGGCAGAGAATTTGACGGCACGCTTGGGCGCTTCCATAAGAATGGGGGCCGAAATACCCTTGTACAGCCGCGAGAAGCCCTCGTTGCGCACAATCTTGGTGAGACAGTCCACCATATTCTTGTATCCTTCCTCGCCAACAGCAGGAGCAGTCTGAAGCTGCATACGAGTCTTGACTACATCGAGAGGATACATCACCAGGATCTCAGAGACGCCGGCAACGGCGCCAGAGAGGAATTGGTAGATAAATGGCAGGGCTGGGTTAGTTCTGTTGCATTGGGACTGCAAAAATTGTCGAAATTTGTGGACTTACGCTTCTGTTCAGACATTTTTCACCGGTGATTAAAGGGGGGAAAATGGCCTTGGCGGGAAAGATAACAGTTTCGGCGGTATGCGCGCGCGGTCACGTGAGCGGGTAATTGACAGCTCTCTACATCTGCCCACATCTCTCTGTTCCTTCTCATCCTTTGATCATAATAATAAATACATAAATAGCACTAAAGTCCACGCTCCAGCCAGCGCTTGAGGGGTTTACCCACATTCTCGAGGTCAAGAAGAAAAGTGTCGTGGCCAAATTTGCTCTGGCGATGGCTCAATTCGATATACTCCACCTGGTCTGCACTGCCGTTGATTTTCTCCAAAACATGCGCGACTTCTCTTTGCTGCCAAGCAGGGAACAAAACATCCGACTCGACACCAAGAACAAACGAATCCACGCCCTTGAGACCCTGCATGCCCTCAACAAGGTCGTCAATCGTTACTGGCTCCACATTTTCACGAGGCACTTGAGTGTACGGTGTCGAAGGAACAGCACAGTTGTTTGCGTCAATTTGCGGCTGGGTGCCTCTGGTTTCCTGGCGTTTAATTGCATTCTTCGAGCCCAAGTCAAACATATCCATAGCCTTGGAGATGTACAGCAGCGAATTGGCATCGTACGACTCCCAGAACTTTTCACCCTGATGATCAAGGTAAGTCTCGATCAGAAAGTCAGGACAGAGAGCAGGCGGTTTGGAGTTATCAAGACGATCGCGGCCAAACCGTTCTTCCCATTCAGGACCAGATCTGTAGCTGATTGTAGCGATTTGGCGTGCAAGCTTCATGCCCACATGAGGGATAATGCTGTCATAGTAAAATCCACGATTCCAGTTGGGGTCAGACATCAAAACCTGGCGTTGTACGAACCGCATTGCAATTGAGCTCGGGTGCGATCTCGCGCAGCCCGAGATTGATGCAACTTTTGACGCAAATTGAGGGAAATCAGACGCAAGCGCCAGACTCTGCATTCCGCCCATGGAACTGCCTACAGACGCGAAAAGCTTGGAAATACCGAGCTCTTCGGTAACAAGACGGTGCTGCGCCCTCACCATGTCGTGGACAGACAGCATCGGGAAGCGTGTAGCGTATCTCTCGCCGTCATCAGGATGGAAGCTTGAAGGCCCCGTTGAGCCGGCGCATCCGCCCAGAACGTTGGTGCAAATAACAAAAAACTTGTTAGTATCGATGCTTAGACCAGGCCCAATGAATTTTTCCCACCATCCGGGCGCCATGTTGTTTACATGGCTCTTGGCATGGGAGTTGGCCGAAAGACCAGTGTGGAGCAAAATAGCGTTGGATTTGTCGGCATTCAAAGTGCCCCAGGTCTCGTATGCCACAGAGTAGTTGCGCAGAGCATGTCCAAAGTCAAGCATGAGTGGCGCAGAGGGGGAAAACAGTTTGTAGCCGGAAGCACGTGCATATGCTGGTTCGGGGCCGTTTTCAGCAATGTTTCTTGTGCGCTGCTCTAAACGGTCCAAGCAGGGGAACGACATTGCAGGCGCAGCATTGGGAATGGTCGTTGGGGGGCGTGGGGTATAGCCAACAGTGCTTTGTTGACGTTTTAAAGGTTTAAGCAATGGTTTCGCAGGTGCTGAATTGGAGGATGCAGTAGTTGTTTGTTTCGCCAGGTGTTTGAGTGACCTAATGGCGGCTACGTTGTGCTTTGAGGACCTCATTTGCAATCTGCGGTAATGCGAAAGTCAACCTGAATTGAAAGAGCTCATTTTCGATGATGCTAGTTAGATCCTTGCTGAAGACGCAGAGAGCACATCAGTGCACGTGAGACCTGCATATGAGAGGATCTCTTGTCGACGCGCTAATTTTGGGGTCACATATTTGGGGGGGTAAAATAGTGCAAAGGCTGGAGATTGGCTTTGGGATTTGGTGCCGGTATAGGTTTGAGGCACCGATAGAGTGAAAATGAGCATTGATTGAGGTGTTTTCTGCCTTTTAGGGGCCATAGTTTTCAAAAGAACTAAAGCACAACTGGACGCATTTCGGCGCATTTCAGCGCATTTCAGCCAAGTTATTGCTGAATATCAGTACTGTGGCCAAAGTTATGCCTCAACTGCTTCTTTGTTGTCTTTTTTCTCTTTGGAATCCTCTCCTTCGTCCGTATTGTTCACTGTGGCCCAGGCATGGTAGAAGTCATCCATAACCATCTTGGCAACCTCAACCTTGGCAATTTCCTGACGGAACAACTCCTGTTTGAGCAGTGTGAGCATGTGCAAACACCCAGGATAGACCAGGAACTTGGCGTTTTGTGGCTTTCTCCAGTACTCTAAATATGCCAGGTACCGCAGAAAGGACTCGTCCTCAAGGTACTTGTTCTGCGCCAGATAGTTCACATACATTGGATTTGCAAGGCTCTGCACAAATTCCAGCTCGACCTCCCATCGGCTAGGCGGAGGACCTTCGTCTGGTGATGAATCTGACATTAGGTGCTAAAGGTACTATCGGCACTGCACTGATGATAAAGTCAGCGCCACAATTATGCGCTATATCCGCCACAGTCGACTACAGGTAAAATACTTAAACCTAACCTTGAGATTAAGAGCGTTGGTGCGAACTTATTCGCAAATTGATTTTGAAATTTCTAGGGTACGGGTAGTTAGCAACCTTTGAATAAGCACAGAGAATAGGTTCGAGGTAAGGGTGATATCTTTAAATAACGAAAAGTCACACCAATATTTAAGCTATTTAGGGCAAGGGGCAATAGAATACCTCAAAGTTGCAAAGTATCATATTCATCAAAGTCAGGAGCCTAAAATACCCAAACTCACATTTAAAGGATGAAGTATATAGGGCAAGGAGTCTTAGAATACCTCAAATTCAAGCAAAAATCAAAATGGCTAGGGTCTGGAGTATTTGAATTTCCAAACTCACAAGGTAATGTAAAAAATGTTCAGGGCAAGGAACCTCAGAATACCTAGAATTTGAATAAATAATATATTATCCTGGGCAAGGGCTATCAACATACCTCGACCTCGCACAAAAAATGAAAATGGTTAGGGTGTGGAGTATCAGAACACCGTCAACTAACAAAAATGAAAAATGGTTAGGGTAAGGACAATTAGAATATCTTCAACTTAAACAAAAATAAATCAATCGATCAAGTGGTATTATACCTCGAATACAAATAAACCACAAAATGGCTTGGATGTGGGGTATCAGAATATCTCAAACTCAAACTTAATGAGTACAGTCAGGGTGAGGCTCTACAAATCTCACAAATATGAAGCATCGATACGGTATGGGGTATTAGAACACTGCGAACTCAAACACAATTCAAGTGGCTAGGGTATGGAGTATTAGAATACAGAACACACCTCAAATTCATCAAAAACAAAAGTTTGTTAGGGCAAGAAGTTTTAGCATACCCTAAACACACACAGAACTGAGAAATGTTCAGGGTAGTGACTATTAGCATACCTTGACTCAAAAAAAAATAAGAAAATAGGTCAGGGTAAAGAGTATTAGAATACCTCAACCTCACTTTGCCAATGATTATTCACAATAAGATGTCCATAATATGAGGGTACGGAATATAGTATTCTCCAAGTGTCTTGTAATTTCAAGAGATGACACCAAAATAATAGTTATTTAGCCAACACCTAATCATTTACCTTCAATCAATCTCATAAATATAAACCCCCACCAAATTCCTTATTGTATAGGGTAAGGACAGTTATTGTACGTGTTTTCATCAGTGTTTTTATCAGAGTATTGCGGTTCAATACCAAAAAGTCTAGATAGTCGAGTAAAAGCATGTGTTATTCTGGCGATATCATTGATGCTGCAACTGTGATTTGACAATAAAGTTCATATTATAGCATACGGATTTCAAAATCCAACAAATTTCCCTCTGCAATTAGAGGTCAGGGCACGGATCATTGTGGGCAGTGCGGTCTATCTCCCTGAAACATCTCCCTGTTGACATATTCTCCATTATTTTAGCTAATTTTCCCCAATTTCAAGTCAGTGCGTGCGACCAGCAATGTCTTAGTCCATCCTTCTAGGATCTGGTTACATGAAATTTGACGAGCCAGTAGTAAAGCTCGGTAACAAACGTCGAATTCGCCGACAAAAAGCCGGCAACTGCGCCAAGCCGGCAAATGCGCCAAGCCCCTATAATTAGGCGACCCAACCAGCCACGTGCATGAGGAGTCCGTGCATGAGTATTTAAATGCCAAGACAGTATAGGTCGTATTTCTCAACTAAACAGTCAGTAAGTATCCAATTTCATCCCCTGTGAACAAAATTAAACGTTAAAAAAAGCTTGGGTGCGCTCACATATTTACTTTTACGTACTTTTTTCCGGTTACGGTATTAAATCTGCCTTGGAAGTGGGCATCAGTGGGCATCAGACAAGAGGCATTGCAGCGTTGCCTAGGCACTAATCAGCTTATGTTGCAGCCTATATGCACGTTTGTTCCAGCGGGGTCTCGAACAGATCGGATCCCAAAGCCGTTGGTCAAATTTGGCCAACGGCCTCACAAAGTTGGCCAAGGTAGCGGGAGGTTCTGCACAACACCTAAAATGACAGCGGTTTGCCAGCAACAGTGAGACGTACTCCCTCTAAACGCGTAAAATTTACAAGGCGCCCGCGTTCAGGTACTGTGACGTAATCGGCTGCCGAGACTCCGCCAAAGAGCAAATTTCTGCAGCTGCCCCCTCCCGGCCGGAATTGGCCGTGTTTTGGGTAATAAACACCATAAACGTAAACTTGGTCTTCGATCACCACCACCTTCCCGTCTAGACCGTCCCCCCCAAAATCTCGATCTGCCAAATTTCGTCCCGCTTGCTGTTCTTATCTCCAAATCTCCAATAATTCCGCTCATGTGATCATGATTGGGGACAAGGATTACACATCACTGTAATGCATGGGCACTTCGCATAGCCGAGCCAGCTTCAGCGCAGAGCAGAATAAGATCAGCGACACGTCATTTCTTCGTCATTTCTTGACAGGATGAGGGACCATTTCCACGGCCGAAACCTCAAGAAAATCACAATAGCAACGGCAGTGGTCCTGCTAACAGTCCTGGCCTACTTTAATGGCGAGCGGCTGGCTTCACTGGTCGAGTCCAGTAAACAATCCTTCAACTACAATCTCGAGGCTCCTCAGCCAGCGGCAGATGCCAAAGAAAACGCTTGTTTGCTGATGCTCTGCCAGGACAACGAGGTAGAAAAGATATTGAGGGCAGTCAGGTCATACGAGGACCGATTCAACCGGCATCATCAGTACGACTGGGTCGTAATTAATCACAAGTCGTTTCCAAATCAGTTCAAAGATGCTGTCAAGAATCTTGCCTCGGGGAACGTTACTTTCGGGGTGATCCCTAAAAGCATGTGGGACGCGCCCCAATCTCTGAACCGGACGATTGTAAATGACCACATGAAGTTTTTGAAATCAAAGAAATACGGCCAGAAATGGTTTGATTGGTCTTTCAGACAGATGAACCGGTTTTATACTGGTTTTTTCCCCAATATGCAAGAGCTAAAGGAGTACAAGTACTATTGGCGCGTAGACCCGGACTCGAGGCTACTTTGCGACGTGAAAACCGACGTTTTCAAGAAGATGAGAGAAGACGAGATTAAATACGGCTTTTTGCTATCGGGAAAGAACGACGATTATGTTTCCCAGTATGTTTACGAGAATGCCACACAGTTTTTCAAACAAAACCCAAGTTTCGTTAACCCAAATGCTGGTTCCAGCTTCATGAATAGCAATTCGACCAATTACAACTTGTGCACAATGTTTACTACTTCTGTTTTGGGCGACCTCGATTTTTTGAGGTCTACAGAGTTCCAGGAGTATTTCAAATTCATGGATGCCGCAGGCGGCTTTTTCTATAACCGCTGGAGCGACGCAGCCGTCATTTCAGCAGCAGTTTCGAATCTGCTGGATAGAAAGCAAGTGCATTGGTTCGAAGAAGTTGGTTATATCCACGACAAGAACGATTACCACGTGCCTCAGAACTATTTAAACCGGGGGTTACGGTGTTTACGGCAAGATGATAACTCTATGGACTGGAAACCGCACAGCTGTTTGAACATTGCAAATGACGCTTTTCAATTGGGCGTCACACGCAATACGCCTACAAAGCCAAAATGAAAGAGCCCAGTGCATGTATATACCTTAATGGGACATTTTGGTGTCATGGCGAACATTATATGGACACCAATTGCCGTAATGATCATACTTTAGCCAGTTTTAGCTGCAATTTTAATGAACGCACTGAAAGGCGATATACATGTGGCGCCCAGAGTGGCGCCCAGAGTGGCGCGGATCTGGCTCGCAATGCGCAGTGCAGTGCCTACTGCAGCTAATACTTTGCTGAATTGCCATCAGAATTATACATCAAAAAATACATCCTGTTAGTCGCCAATTGACCCTCGATGACTTCGTTGCGGGAAGACTCATTGGCGTTTACATCTTCAGGCTCCCGTTCGAGCAGCAGGGACAGCAAAAACAGACTCAATTTGCCACACGACACTCAAGATGAGGATCTAAGCAATACCGACACTTTTGAGGCCAAAACGGCGCGTATAGTGCGTGTACGGCTTTTGATTGCCTTGATATTCCCAGTGCTTGCAATAACTGGCAAACTACTATCGCTGTTCGTTGGGGACTCGTACTTTGCCAACAAACGCAACTTTCTTAATGTGTACTTTGTCAAACTGGGCTGGTTCTGGACAAGTTTGGCCTTTTGGGCTGGTTTACTGATGGAGCAGCAGATCAAGCTGCCAGACTACAAACCGCGCGATGTTGGCGCTGCTGGTTTGCGGTTTGTTCTTGCTACTCTCTGGTGGGCGCTGTTTAGCACATGGTTCTTTGGAGCACCAATTATGGACCGGATCTTCACAATTACTGGCGGCCAGTGCCAAACAACTGCCGAGGGCACAGTGCCTGTTATCTCTTCTTCGCGACAGTGCAAAAGATTGGGCGGAAACTGGCTTGGCGGACACGACCCTAGCGGACACTATTTCTTGCTAATTCACGCTACACTTTTGCTTGTTTACGAAACTCTACCGCTGATTAGAGCCAGCAAGCTGGCAAACAAACCTCTACCAGGCGCTGTACGGCCGGCGCTGGCGCTGGCGGCACTCTGGTGCTGGATGTTCTTAATGACCAGTATCTACTTCCATTCGCTGCTGGAGAAGATCACAGGACTCTTGCTGGGGATGGTAGAGGTTACAATTGTTTATCTCTGGGGGGTTTCCCGGTCGTACGGTGATTTGCTTGCCCTTAATGATCTTTTATAGTATATGTCAAATTCGGAATACCTGGCTCGACTATTTGACTAGTTGGCTCGGCTATTCAGACCGGCTGGCTTGTTATTAGTGCTTTTTTACACTCTGCTCGCATATTTTGCTATTCTATTCCAGTAATTCTCAAATTCACCCCAAACAATGCATTCAAATCCTTGTTCTCCACAATTTCAAGGCCCCTTCAGGCTACATGTCTCTATGCAGGTATGCAGGGCGATTTGCTTACGCATGCTAGCAGCGCATGTAAACGTGGACCAACTCTTGTCAATACCAAGATGGACGGGACAGAGTTCCCCAAACAGAGGCGTATGCATGGCGATGAGGCACACAACGGCGAGGCATTGCCGTTGTACGAGCTCCCCATCGAGCTTGACGGGGCAGCGGTGCCGAATCAAGTGCAATCCACTGTTTCGCTTGATCAGCTGAAACCTCGCGACCGGCGCAGTTTTTTCTTTCTAACAACGCTCTACTTCCTCCAGGGAACGCCTGTAGGACTCGCATTTGGATCTATTCCGTTTCTGCTCAAGGAGCGGTTATCGTACGCACAGGTAGGCGTGTTTACGCTTGCTTCATACCCCTTTAGCCTCAAGCTTTTGTGGTCGCCAATTGTGGACGCGTTCTACTCTCCACGACACGGGCGCAGGCGCTCGTGGATCGTTCCAGTGCAGGTGTTTACATCAATACTATTGCTATACCTTAGCTCTGTTGTTGGCCCGCTTTTGGATCATGCGGAAACCAAGCTTTGGACGCTCACAATCCTATTTACAGTGCTGGTGTTTGGCTGTGCCACCCAGGATATTGCTGTTGATGGTTGGGCGCTAACGCTACTGTCAAAACCGGCGCTGCCATATGCGTCTACTGCCCAAACGATTGGCATCAACAGCGGCTACTTTACGAGTTTCACGGTATTTCTTGCTCTGAGCTCACCAGAATTTGCCAACAAGTACTTTAGAAGCAAACCAGAGGACGTGGGGCTGGTCACGCTGCCAGGGTACCTCTTTTTTTGCGCTATTCTCCACATCGTTGTTACCGCATATGTGGCATTTTGTACTACCGAAGATGGCGAGATTGACGAGTTTGAAATCGCTACATTGAATCAGCAAGGAGCTTGGGCAGCAACAAAGCGTATTTACCGGGTAATGTTCAGCGTTATCAGGCTACCAGCCATGCGCCAACTGATCAGCGTGCATCTTGTGGCTAAAATCGCATTCCAGGCTGCCGAGGCAGCCACAAACCTGAAATTACTCGAACGCGGTCTCAGCAAAGAAGATTTGGCGCTTGTAGTCCTGATTGATTTCCCATTTGAGATCGTTTTCGGCTACTATGGCGCCAAATGGTCTACATCCCATGCGCCACTACAGCCGTGGATGTGGGCGTACTTGGGGCGTCTGGTATGCGCGGTTGTGGCAATGACGCAGGTTGCAATGTACCCCGCGGGCGGGACTACATTTTTGTACCTATGCTATGTGATCTTGGTCCATGTGGCGGGCTCGTTCATGTCGACGATCCAATTTGTTAGCGTTAGTGCATTCCACACCAGAATTGCGGATGCCCAGATCGGCGGCACCTACATGACTGTTTTAAACACGATCTGCAACTTTGGAGGACAATGGCCTCGGCTGCTGGTTCTGGCTGGCGTTGACTATTTCAGCAAAGCACAATGTTCATTGGACGGTTCAAGCTGTGTTGCAGCGGATGCAAAGAGGGTCTGTGAACGCCATGGAGGGATTTGCAAATTGGAACGGGATGGATACTATGTGATGAATGTGATCTGTATTGGGCTGGGGATCTTGCTGTTTTACGGATACATCAAGCGGAACTTGGAAAAGCTCCAGTACCTGCCAACTTCTGCTTGGAGGGCTGACCATAATTAAAGTAAAGTACAAACTAAAAGTACAAACTAAATACTACAAATTAATACCAAAGCTGAATAGCTGTGGCAGCTCAGGTGCAAACGGTCCGTGTCGCCCACCAAGTTACTAACCCTTACCCTCAGACCACCCCACCAAGGTTTTGAGTTTGTGGCCCCACCGGAAAAACTCGAAATTGATTTTTCAAAAGTTGTCAAAAGTGATTTTCAAATCAATTGACGAGTCTGATAATACATGACTATAGAGTTACACGCTAGATTTAAACGTAGCAGACCTCCTTGACAGCCTTGACGATGGTAGGTCCGTCGGGGAAGCAGAGAGCCTCAAGCTCCTCAGAGTAGGGAGTGGGGACATCGGCACCAGTGCAGCGCATGACGGGAGCGTCCAAGTAGTCCCAAGCATCAGTCTCACCGAGCAAACCGGCGATCTCAGAGCCCAAGCCGTAAGATGGGAAGCCAGCCTCAACAGTGACGATGCGGCCAGTCTTCTTAACGGACTCAACGACCGCTGGCAAGTCAAGAGGACGAAGGGTACGCAAGTTGATGACCTCGGCGTCAATGCCCTCCTTGGCGAGAGTCTCAGCAGCCTCGAGACAGAACTTGAGGTTACGGGAGTGGGAGACAATGGAGACGTCCTTACCGGGGCGCTCAATCTTGGCCTTACCGATGGGGGTGACAAAGTTGTCAGAGTGGTACTCCTCAGAGACCTCAAAGGTGTCTGCGTAACCGAGCTCGTTCTCAAGCAACACAACGGGGTTGGGCTCACGGATAGCGGCCTTGATCATTCCCTTGGCGTCCTCAGCGGAGTAAGGAGCCATGACGATGAGACCGGGGCACTGAGAGTACCACGAGGTGTAGTCCTGAGAGTGCTGGGCAGCGACACCAGCGGCAGCACCGTTGGGACCGCGGAAGACGATGTTGCTGTGCTTCTGGCCACCAGACATGTAGTAAGTCTTGGCGGAAGAGTTGAGGATGTGGTCAATTGACTGCATGGCGAAGTTCCAGGTCATGAACTCGCAGACGGGCTTAAGGCCAGCCATAGCAGCACCGGAACACAAACCGGTGAAACCCATCTCAGAAATGGGGGTGTCGACAACACGGTTGGGGCCGAAGCGGTCCAAAAGACCACGGGTGACCTTGTAGGCACCCTGGAACTGGCCGACCTCCTCGCCCATGACGAAGACGTCCTTGTCTGCGGCCATCTCCTCAGCGAGACCCTCGTTGAGAGCATCACGAACGGCAACAACAGAGGGCTTGCCCTGAGTGGAGGCCTGGCGAGCCATAGCGGCAAGAGACGCAGGAGCTACAGAGTGACCAGCGAGCATTGTGCGGTTGCGAGCAGCATTGAGCAGTGCGCGGGTGGAGGCTGCGAGGCCGGATTTGGGAAGCGTTGCGAGGCTCGGCATCTTTAGTTCTTCACTGTCCTTGGAAGAAGAAAGTGGTGTGTAGAAAGGAGAGGTGGGACCAAAGCTGCGAAATGATGGCCGCCCCAAATACTCCCAAGAGGTCCCCATGCGTCCCTCTGTTGGGCATTGCTGACCGCCGGGTAACGGACCCGCTCAGGGCAGGGAGATCGCGCCGCACGCGTGGGGCAAATGGGCGCAGAGGTGGATATGACCAGTTTTGGGCCTCTTTGGAGCCAAAATTTACCAGTTTTGGGATCAAAATGATCTTTTGGTTGAACCTTACAATGGCAAGCTTCTCGGCACTGCTCAATGACGGCTGGCTCGGGAATTGGTTCTGTTCATCCTGGTGCAGAGTCCCGCATGAAAAGTGGGTCCGAACCCACTGAAATACCTCGTAGGCTTCTCGTCCCACCTCAGCTGGGCATGTGACACTGAACAAGGGTTCTGATGATTTTTATCACTATTTGGCAAGCCTGATCTGTTGACGGGGGGGTTAATATACAAAGAGAGTGCTAAGAATCAGTATTAAAGGGGATTAATCTTGATTTTCATAGAGTAGGTCCACTTCATAGGTGCACGTTCGTGCCCTTAGCACATGCCCTAGCCCTTACCCATAGCGTAGGTGTGTCCAGGGTGTGTCCACCATTGATCAGGACTATTGATTGAAATTAGGTCAAACAAGTGGAGCTTTAATGATCAAGTCTATATTAGAATAATGAAAAACAGTCTACAAGCCTAGATTGCAAGTCTACGCGGCCCGGGGATTAATGTGCTTAATAGCTAACCCAGCACGCTGTGCTTCTTGCTAGAATCCAGTCCGGCAGACTGTGCGAGCTTTGCGAAAAACTCGAAAACAGAGTCAACGGCTACCCGGACAATAGACACCCGCTTCATTCTGCTCACATTTGCGCTGAAATTAGAAGAATCCTCTCCGCCCAGCGCGCCACCCATACCGCCACCCATTGCACCGGGAGGTGGCGGATTTGTCAGTGGCAGCATCTCGTCCGTGGCAGAAAATCCAATAAGTAGTAAAATCGGAATTAGCCAGATCAGCAGCCCGAAAACACTAACAATTTGCAAGAATGATGGTGGCGGCGGCAGGTGGTAGGCATTGAGCGAGCCCAGACGCTGTGCGGCGGTTGCTGCCATCTCCAGTTCGTGAGAAAAGTAGCTAAACCATACCCAGTGATTGGCAATAGCAGCAATTGCAGCACTCAAAAAGGTAACCGAGACAACAGGCACATCGGGGAACTGCTTTAGAGTCCGCATATACACCAAACATGCTCCCAGCGAGACTCCGGTGCGCCAGAGCGGGAATTTGTCAAATAGACACAGTAGAATGTGTACCACTGCAATGCTGGCCAGCAGCTTGCGGAGCAGTTGGCGAGTGGCCCGGGGGTATTCTTCTGCTAGTTCAGAGAGCTGGTAAAGTCCTGAAGCAATGGCAGCAGTGACTGCGACCAGCGCAGCCAATAATCCTAGCCAGGAAAGCGGCTCGAGGAACATTAAGGATGCTGTGGCAGAGTGTACAGTAATATTGCAAACGCCACATAGACGCGCCACATGAGCGCAGCGCCACACACAGCGCCACAAGCGAAAACGCTTGGCATTCTCTGAGCATTCTGATGCGAGGCCAAAAACCAGGCAGCTTGTTGAATATTGGATTTCAACAGTCCTAAAACCGGTGGAAATGCACGCAGAATACTATATCGGTGTGCAATGCGCTACAACTGTATGCAAAACCTAAACTAGATGCGAAATCACGGACATCCCACTATGCATTTTCCACCCCGCATTACTGTTATATATGACTGATCCCGGATCTTGCATCCCCCACGTCCAAAATGCCTGTCAACGAGGTTCCAATTAATTCGTACAACAAGAATTTCGAGTCCTACGACAAGTTCCGGCCCGATTACCCGGCCCAGGCGGTGTCGAAAGTGCTCGAAGTATGTGAAATCACCGACAATTCAGTTGTAGTTGAGATGGCAGTAGGTACCGGTCTTTTCACCAACGAGTTGCGCAAACGGAGCCATTGTAAGATCATTGCAGTCGAGCCGAGCGAGGGAATGATCACCAAGTTTAAGCAGAATCATCCCGATGTTGAGATCCATCAGTCTGACAGCACTCAGATCCCCGTACCCTCTGGATCAGCAGATGTAGTAATTGCAGCCCAGGCATTCCACTGGTTCGCCAACCACGAGAGTTTGGCAGAGTTTTGGCGTGTGCTCAAGCCAAATGGCAAGATTTGTTTTGTATGGAACTACGAGAACTTTGCGGCAATGCCCAACGGCGGCTGGCAGGAACGCACTGTGCGTCTGAGCCATCAATTCCATGATGCAGTGCCGCAGTACGATAAAAACGAGTGGCCCAAAGCATTTGAGAACCAGAATTACTTTACGCCATATTCTGAAGTCAAGTTCCCTTATGACAAGACTGTTCCAGGACGCGATTTTTACTGGGAATACTGGGCCACCCGCAGCTACCTGACTGCCCTCAACCCTGGAGAGCTGGAAGATGTCAAGAACAAGCACTCGGAGATCATGGACGAGCACCTGACTCCGGAAATGGTTAATGAAAACGGCGAGTTTATTGCGAAAAGAGGATGCCATGTTGTTTGGGCTACAAAGCTTGGCTAGTTGGGTCCATAATTGACAGAGGATTCCTTGTTGTTCTCGCTTAAGCCGCCCAGCTCGTGCGGGTCGCTTTGAGCTGCAGAGTGCTATTTGACGACTAAAACGATCGGTGCTAGCTATGATGTGTTTATTCGAGTACCCGATCAATTTGATGTAATTTCTTTGAAAAATGCTGTAATTTCTGAGCTATTTCACTACTCAAAGTTTGAAACCGATCGCGCATGAGGGATTCCCCCCCCGCTTTTCGAGGAACAAGACAGTATGGACAGATGCAGTAGAGGCATGCAGACGATAATCAAGTCAGGTGATGCGCGCAAATCGCCGTGCCTTTCCGCAGCTATTTGTGCGGGATAATCAACAACTTTTGTTGATTATTTTTACAGTAAAAAGTCGCATATCGTACAACACCTAAAGTTCAATAGCTGCACCGACAAAGTCCGGGTGACAAGTAGCATATTTGTCAAATCGTGCCCATACGGCGTATACACAACTGCATCCATCTCGGCAATCCGGCATCGTTTACCCTAATCCTATGTAATGCGTCAAAGATTTCTTTATCGGATATGTAATGTCAAGAAGCCGAGGTGCGGCGGAAACGATTTCAAAGCCAGCTGCCGAAAGCCTCACAATGACCAGAGCAGAGATCCACGTTTCTTAGGTATGCCAAGCACGCTCTGCTTCAGGCCAGCCGTCATGGCGTCAATAGCGGGCCTTGCGTCAGGATTAACCCTGCAGCAGCAGCTCGAAGTTCCTGTCATGCAGTTACCGATCATGCGTTTTGGACCGCTGCCAGAACGCTTTGTAACAGCTTCCCGCCACTATTTTTAGACTCGCCCCCCCTGAATTAGCTTTAAGAATGAAATTTTATCCCTGAGATGGCACGCGTAAAGGTCTACATCGAGGCTTAGAGCTATATCTTAAAATATGCATGCGTTGAAATGTGCGATCTGACTCAATGCCACCCCAACAGGTGCCTCAAAGCAGTGGCTAGTGCATGACCGGGCAGTAATTATCATGCACGGGACTACTACCCTTGCCCAGACACGCTGTATCCGATGTTTGAACGTATGCCTTATGATGTAATATTAGTAATTGCGCCCAGCTGACTTTGTGTTCCCAAAGAGCCCTCGATAGGTCGGGGTATAGAACCTCTAAATTAACATCCAATCTACTTACCACATCTACACCTGTTTTTGGCCACTTAAGTTTCTCCATTCTTGTGCCAACAACAGGCACCCAAACACATCAACCCGGAACGGCTATCTAGCTGCCCCATACCGGCCAGACCCCAGCTGTTTCGCCAACTAATTTTAACCCCCAACAAGCCCTTTTATCCTCTCTTTTTTGTGTACAAGAGATAAAGGCCACCTAGTGATGAGTGCAAGTATCACACATTCTACAATCGCGACACATTCGCAGACCGTCAGTGGCGCCACCGAGAAGGCAGGCCCTGGACAAGGTCACCACCACCACCACCAGTTTGGTGCCCCAGTTGCTCGCCGCCATACCTCTGAGCCAGTGCTGGAGCATACTCCCCATGCTGGTAAACGAATGGGCTGGTTCCGGTCGATTGGCCACAAGTTCTCCGGCCAGTCCCACTCGTTTTCTTCAAGTTCTAATTTGCCGTTGAACACAAATACCAGCAGTGGCAGCGACACCGGCAGAAGAAACAGCGATCTCCGCAAAATGTCTGTGGACTCTGCATGCAGCACGCCAACTCTTGTGAATCGCGCTGAAAGCCACTCGCTCATGTCTAGCAGCGACGAATCTACCTGCATGGGCGACGACGACCAAGTTGTGTCCCCAACCACCGATAAAAGACGGTTCAGACAGTTTAGCTTTGGCCGCAGCGACGCTGAGAGCACAACAACTGTTTCCCCAACATTGGAGGACGACGAACCCGCATTCAAAAACCCTGCATCGCCGCATTCATCGGCCACCAACATTGCATCGCCGGCAACGGCCCAAAACACTAAGCCCTCATGCCCAAATACGGCTCGGACTCCGATCAATGGCCAGCACACCACGGCTGAGGTCGCTGATCTCCCCAAACTCAGCCTTTTCCGCACCACCAGCAGAGAGCGCAAGAGCCGCAGTGCATCTTTTAACGGGCTCCGCCGTATCTCTACTAATCCCGGCACAGTCTCCTCCAAAAGCGCTGGCGCCTTGACTTCGCCACCGCCGCAGACACAGCAACAGTCGCAATATCAGTCGCAGTGCCCCATCAGCGCCCATGCCAGTTGCTTGAGGCAGGCAGTTACTGGTGCTGTTAGTTCGGCACACGAGTATCTTTTTGGAACTGCCTGCTCCGATAAAAAGATCGATGAGCTGCAAAAACTGACCAAGAAGCGTGTGATGTTTGCCAAAGAAGTTTACATGCACGATCCGCCGCAGCAGATTCCTCCTATGCATCCCCGAACTGGCAACGTTGAGTTTGTTGGTGAGGGCGAGCTGAACTTGAGCTTGGCAAACAGACCCAGAGACTGCGACTTCCCACCATACTTGGAGCGTAATCATGGTGAACTTACTAAATGCGCCCAACAGCGTGCTCACGATCAAGCTTCCAGGCTGCATAGCTCCCTTTCGCGGCACCAGTTTTCGCTCTTTTCTCGATTTGGCTGTGAGCAGGAGCACGACGAAGCAACTGCTGTTTCTGGTGACGACAACAAATCCGGCCTGGGTGTTGGCGACGTTGACGGCAAGGTCCATGCACACGAGCTGGGCACTGAAGAAGCCGAGCAGCATGTGCACGAATTGGAGGTTGAAACCGAAGAGGCTGCAGACGTCGAGAAGCACGAGCCAACTCCCGATATGATCTACACGAGGTGCTGCCATCTGCGTGAGATTCTGCCCATCAAAAGCATGCTCAAGCAGCTAAAGGACCAGTCTATCCCGGTTTCGTCACTTTACGTTGCCAACGCCAAGCCCACAATCATTGAAATCCTCGCACTGTCTGATCTTTTGGCGGTGGTGCCGGTTTCGTGGGTCTCGCTTGACAACACTGTGCTAACCACCGAGATGTTGAGCCTTATTCTCTCTTCCCTATCTTTGTGCAAGGGTGCTCACCGTTTGACTCTTTGCAACATGCAAATGGATGATCTGGCATGGAAACATCTATCACTGTTTGTTTCTAGCCAGCCAGGTTTGGTTTCGCTGGATGTATCCTGTGATTCCACCAAGACCAGGGTCCCTTCATTCAGTAGAAAAGACGTCAACTGGCGCTTGCTCGCTCGTGCCATCAAGGCCCACGGAGAACTTATGCATCTGTCGGTTTCAGAGACTGGAATCAGTGGCAGCGATCTAGAGTCTTTGGTATCGGCGACAAATTCGCTGGCCGCCATTGAAACTGCCAATAACAACCTGACCAGAAACGATATCGAAATGCTGTATCGGTACGCTTCGACGCCTGGATACATGCTTGAATGCGTCAATATTAGTGGCAACGATCTTAGCCAGATGTGGGACATGTTTGTCAAGTTTTTGCTGCTCCCCAGGGTGTGCAAACTGATTGTTGCCAATACCGGCCTCAAGCCCACTCCTGGCGCCGAGGCACCTTTGACTGTGGACAATGCACGGAACACAAGATTGCTAGTATTTGATATTGGCGGCAACAAGGATCTGGGCGAAAAGTTCTTGTCCAATTTGGTCGAGGTGATGCCTCATTTCTCGCATCTTACCAGGCTCGATCTTTCCGGCTGCAAGCTCAGCGACGAGTTCATTGTGAATTTGTCAGAGGCCGTTGTTAACTGCCGCAAGCTTATTTTCCTTGGGCTGCGCGAGGATGAGCCGCTTAATGAGACTGCCGCTGCTGCTCTTTGTGTTGCAGCCAAGATGTCGCGGAGTCTTTGCAATGTCGAGATCAACAAGGTCCAGATTTCGTGCCAGTACGCCGGCAAGATAACAAAGTATACTTTGCGCAACTTGGAAAAGGCCGCCAACCATTCAGCCTCGACTGCATCTGCTTCTTCAACAACATCATCTTCAGGTCAGGCTTTCAAGGATGGCGATAGACCTCCCGAAAGCCCTGCTGCTGTCATTGCCGCCAATGCCGTTGCTAACGCTCGCGAGGAGTCTTCAACAGCGCACACTGAAGCGATTGTGTCGTTCCAGCGTGACTTCAAGAAGCTTACTGCTGATGTTGTAAACGCCGAGAGTTCTAGCGAAAGATGCACCCCCGAAGCACGCCAAGAGATGGTTGCGCATGTCGAGGCTCTCCGGACCCGTTTGCGCAGGACGCTCCAGGAGCTACTTTCGTGGAAGGTTCGGAACCCGCACAAGATCACAATTGAGCAGCGCGAGGAGTTTATTTGGCTTTACTTCTGCGAGGGAACGCTCAACCGTCTATTGTGGCAGCTTCAAACGCCTCCTGGACAGAGTCACGGTATCCCCTCTGCTGATAAAATGCTCGGCCCACAGGGAGCTTCAATGTGCACTCGCCCGGGAGACACTTGCGAGACCGGCAGTGATGAAGTTGTTTCAGTCTTGGGGCAGAGCACCGGTGCTCTAAGCCGCCGGTCAAGCACGACTTCCCTCAAGGGACTAAAGGAGCTTGATCAGGCAGAAGGTGAGTCGCATAAGCGCAACACCAAGCTGCAGGCCGATCTTATGGGCGACGATACTGAGAGACCTCAATTTGAGAAGCTGCACTGCTCATTCCTTGAGCGGATCATGAGCTGATTGCCAAGGAGCAAAATGAACTTTACGACAATTAACGGTACGTTTTCCAGTACTGCAATTCAACTGATTACTTTGATAATGTATATTTAACGCATAGCATTTTACTAGGCCAGCTCCTTTTGAGGGCAGCCGGCATATTTTGATACTCTTTGTCTCTGTTGTTTGTATCACATTTTCCTGACCCACCGGCATATGCAGGCAGTTTTTTTTTTTTTTTTTTTTTGTGAATTTGGTTTGAGTTTGGTTTGAGTTTGGTTTGAATTTTGTTAAATCGATGCAGACTAAGTATAATATATTTATTCCTGAGCCTTGAAAGCGGCGATCTTGGCGGCAACACGCTCCTTGCGCTCGGCCAAAGTGAGCTTGCGCTGCTTGTACTTGAGGGACTCGGCCTTGTAAGCAGCCTTGTCCTTCTGGGTAGGCTTGGGGCTAGGGTCCTCACGGATGGCAGCGTGGGCATCGGTGTAGATGTCCTCGATCTGGGAAGCATCAATGTCGTCCTTGATGTAGGTACCGAAAAGCTGGCGGTAGCGCTCCTCATCGTCATCCTGGAGCTCCTCCATGTACTCAGCGACGTGGCCGCCAACAATGTACTTCTGGAGAACCTCAACATCGAGCTCCTCAGTCTCAATATCGTAACCAGGCAAACGCTTGGGGGAGTGGGGGATGTAAAGGCCACCATCGGAAGCACCCTTCATAGCAGCAAAGACACGCGAACCAGAGGTGGTGCGGATCAAACCAACGTCCAAAAAGACCTTGAAAGGACGGGGAGCGTCCTCAACAGCCTCGGTAAGAGAGAACTCACCAGAGTGCTCCTCGTCACCGACGTAGGTCTCATCGAGGCCGAGCTTCTGAAGGGCACGGCGAGCGATCAAAAGACCAACGGCATAAGCGGCAGACCAGTTAGTGAGGCCGTGCTTGATGCCGTAGCGGGGGAGCTCGTGAGCGTAAGCGCTGGTGAAGACAAAGTCACCAGTAAGCTGAGAGCTGACGATCTGTGCAATGATGTCCTTGTTGGTGAAACGAACAACAAGACGGTACTTGGGGCTGTTGTACTTGGCCTTGTGCTGTGTGACCAAACGCTTACGGGCGTAGTAGTCGGTCTTGCCTTCGCGACGACGACGGAAAGGCGTCTGGAAGCGAGAATGGTACGCAGAGGTCTTGAGATTAGCTTTGGCGAAAGGCATTAAAGATTCAGCTAGCGGTGCGCGCGGTTGTAGCCTGAGGGGGGAGAGTGAATTTAGCACCAACGGGTGTATGTGGGGGTGTGCCCTGAGCCCTATAACAACAAAGGTAAGTGTGCAGTTGCTTATATAATCAAGCCCACATACACGCATCTCCTCGACTCGGGAACCTAGCCATTTGGATACAACTAAAAGTACGTATGATGAACACTTTGGTCCGTGTTGCTGATTAGAGGATTAAGACCCCTCATTTTGCTGCTGAATACCATTGAACTGACTAACCCAGACAACCGATCAACTAGTACTTTTCCAGATGTAGTGTAATTAAAAATAAACGAGAAAATACTTGAGAATCATCGACTAAACAGCCTTGAACAATTTTTTTATGTTCTCAATTAGAAAAGTGATGTTGTTTCCCGCTTGTTTTTGTTTTCAGCTTGTTCCATTTGTGTGGGTGTTCAAATTAACTATAATATAAGGAACGAATAAATATTAAACTGCCAGAAGTTCATTATACTGGCTTTTCAGGAACTCCAAGTCAACAGCGGGTATAGCATTGGCGGCGTTAACGTAAAGAGCGTGGCGTAAGGAGGCAAAAGTCTGGGCGATTGGTAGCTCCCTCGAAGCGAGGATGTGAGAGCGCGAGGCGTAAATGATTGCAAGCGCAGAGTCAAAGTCCTCCTGATTATCAAAAGACAAGCAGAACGAAGCGTCCTGACGGCTAGCAAACATAGCGCTAGGCAACTGGCTGCGAATCGCAAGAACGAAACGGCCAGGAGCATCGCTGCGCCATCCAGAACAAGTAGTGACGGCACAAACATCGATCTGGCGTACATCCCAGCAGAGATCGGAGAACTCGCTGGCAACAACAAGGCGCTCACGGTCAACGCGAACATCAACTTGCTGCCACTTGAACTGGCGTGTTTGGGGCACAAAGTAGTATGCGGGGACCTGCAGCGGTCTTTGAAGGGTTGCCTTTGGTGACAAAACGAGAGTGGAATCTGCCTTGTAGTGCTTAAGCAGCTCAGGAAGGAAGGAAAGGCGCAGGTGGGCTCCGTCGGCATTGAAAAGCGTCTCGGCAACATCACCAATAACCTCGTGAGATCTGAGTGGTCTTTCGATTGACGACTCGCACACCCAGAGCTGGCACTGGCTAGCATCTAGCTCAATCTGTGAGTAGTCCATGCTGCACAGCTGAGACTGTGCCTCCTTGACAAGTGCTTCCTGGCCGCACATCAGCTCAGTGATGAGGTCATTAGCGGTTGTCGTGTCGCCAATGCAAACCCTAGTGACGACGCCAGCGACCTGCACTGGCACCAAAAGGCACTCGACTTCCTGATTGGCAAACTCTTCGTAGGACTGGTTCTGGTCCTTGTGCGAGGCAAAGCCCTGGCTATCTGCTGAACTCAGATCAGATTCGCTAGGGGATAGCGGTGGTGACAGCGGCACAAATTTGCGTGCCTCTGCGGCATTATCCAGGACCCGCTGGCGGAAGACCGGTGAGCAAGTGCCATAGGCATTCTGGCGGTCCTGAGGTAGTGGGGCATCAAACTCCGTGTAGCTAGGCGATGGTGGAAGCCATTCAGTGGCTGTCAGCTGTGGAGTGTATTCTGATGCCTTGCTGTAGGTGTGTTTGGAATGGCGAGGAGGGGGGATCGCCTTTGGGGACCTAACGTAGGGATCTGCGGAATTCATAGGGCCGATTTGGGTATCAGGATCTAGTTCGGCGTATTGAGGTAGACGGCAGCGATGGTCAGTTGAAAATGAACACGAGCTTTGCGGTTTGTAAGTTAAAGTGTAGAAGTAAAGCTTGTCTGTTGTTTGGCTAAAGTAACGTTGCCCACGGACGTGTCCTTGTTCCTTTTACTCTAAATATGCAGCGGCTTTACTGCAGCCTGCAGGAATTGAATGAGTGTTGTCCGCATGCATGTCTATGCGTCTGCAGGTGGCCTATATTATAAATCTCGATCTATTGATGTCATCGTCAAATTCTAGGGCTCGGCTCGCTGCTGCGGCTAAGATAGAGTTTGCAAAATCTGACTGAAAAAGTTTGATCGAGTTTTGGTAGCACTAGCTGCCCCGGTCTTTGAATCGCTGTTCTGCCCACCTGGCATTTGCCCGTCTGTGCTTTGCTGGGTGCGTTATTATGGGGAGTTTCAGATAAGTACGCAAATGCGAGCAACTCCGCACAAATGCTCTGTTTGGCTATTGGAGTACAGGAGTCGAAACTGGAGGTTATATCAGCATGCATAAAACCCTTTGCCCCTGCAGCTTGCTGAAGCCCGTGCCCACAAATGCCCTAGCTTACCACGCATTCCAAGTGGCTTGGCTTTAATTTATTCTTCCATAATTGCTCTGCTTCTCTAGGATAGTCACGAATTCCAATCAAAAATCATTTGTTGTGTCTACAAGCGCTAATTATAAGTGCCCACATTCCCGATTCAAGCTGTCAAAATACCTGACCAAATCGTGGGCCGTTGTTACATAGAATTAGCGCAACACACTAATATACGGATCGGTATTACATACTCCTCTTTAACCGATATAAATCGGTAAGCAGGCCTGCCGAAACAATTTAGATCGTTATATTGCTGAGTAAATAGTTACTCATTATATAGAGAAGTATAGGGCTAGGACCTTGTCACAGAAAAGAGGAGGCATAAGCCAGAACCCCACCTGGAGAGAAGTTTCAGCTTCTAGTCGAAGCGCAAACTGGTTTTTACGACAAAAAATAGCGTCTATGTTGTTACCTGTATATAGACTTTTGCGCTAGGAGGTAGGAGATGCCAAAAAGAGGCTGCAGGTGCAGCTTTTTTTACTGATTTTTTTATACAACATTTGTTCCCCGAACGACTGCGTAGTCGGCCATGCCATGTACTTAGTAACGGCAGGTCTATGACCCCAAGAGATGCTGGCCGTTGATTGCTCAGCTTTGTTCTTGGCCTGCAAGAAACGGAGCCACATTTTGATAAGAAAAGCCTCAAAGATAGTGCCAACAACCTATTCAGCTACTGCATAAATTCCCCTCATTTTCTTGTTCAGTGGGCCACCAAATGCATCACTGACGCCGGCAAGGCGTTTATGGGGCCTCTGAAACGCGGGCGATGCCTCCAGTGGCACTAATCTGACCTTAGACAATCGGCCGTTCATGCACCATCTTTCCATATGCAGCAAGGCCATGCAGCAAGGGTTTCTGCTGGCGAAGAAGGACAGAGTGTAATGTTCTTTGCCTGCAGCCTGAATTATTCCCTTTCCAAATGTTCAACATTTTTAGCTACTTTTGTACCAAAGACACTTTTTATATGCATTCCGTCTCCTATTTTATCTTCATAGCTCGCGGTTAATGAACTTGACAAGACTCTCGCAAAACTCGATTCCCTGTTCTGGTCTCGTTTCTATCCTTTTCAGAGCATCCCGCCTAAACTCGTCGTCGGGGAATCTGACTGTGCATGTGAGTGAAACAACAGGTGCAGAAAATTCTGGGTGTCCCTGCAAGCACAGCAAAGCCCTTTCGCGATAAAATCCCTGAATTGGGCACAGCCCGCTTGTGGCTAGCAGCTCTGTATACTTGGGGAGCTCTTTGACCGCGTCGCGGTGCATTTGGCACAGAATTGGCTTTTCTGGCAGCTGTGGGAACACCGCCTTGCCAGTTGCGGTAAGGGTAATTTCGTGATTACTTACCTCCCAATGCCCCGCGGGGCCCATGTCGGCGCCAAGGGCACGTGCGACAATTTGGTGACCAAAGCAGATGCCAATAATGGGCACCAACGGCGCATTCTGAGGCAAATCGGCGAGTAGCAGTTGAACAAACTCTACCAAGCGCAAAATCCAGGGCTCGTTGCTCCATGCATCAGATTTTGATCCCGTGAGCAGAATAGTATCAGAGGGTTTTAAAGCCTTGATGTCTGGCAAATGGCCTTCAATTGCTTCGTAGACTTCTGCAGGCCCTAAGTAGCCGGCTCGCCTTAATCTCTGCAAAAACATGGTGGCATAGCAACCTACTTCTTTTAGCACATGCTCATTGGGGTAGCCGGTGACGATAATGTACAGCATCTGCTCGGTATGGCCGGTGGTTTGACTGAGGGGGCCAGATTTATGGCTCTATAATGTCTAGATCAGGGCTGAACCTGAGTCACGCACTCTCAGGGTTTATCGCGCCATACCCTAGCCCCGGGAGATAGAGGAATCTATTTGGAATAAAAATTTACATTTAGAACGAAAGGGCGGGTTGGTGAGAGGTAGACTGGAAGAAAGAGTTTCAATTGATTCTGTTCAATTAGTGTGGTGCGTTTGTAATTAGTAAACCAGTTTGGTTCGATTGGATACTGAACGATTTGGCGCCGATATTTGTTGTGAGGCTGACGCCACGACGCCACATTAGCGGCTAAGTATTTGGCTCTGCCAGTAGGATTAAAGGACTCTTAATCATAGCGAGCGCTAGAATAAGAACTGGTAGGTTCAGGTACTAAGAATACGCCCTTTACTCTGTCAAAATGTAATGTACTGTTATAGTTAGGGTTGGGGTGGTATGTGAAACCAACCGCATTGCACAGACGTCATACCTGATATTCTCGGCACAGTTTCCTTGTTTATGGTTTGATGGTATGACCTATACGATTTTGCATTCAAAACAATACGAAACCGCTAATCCCGTTTGACTGTAACAAAATAATACCTATGTATCCATATCACACGAGAATAATACTCGGGCCATTCAAATAACCCCTTTGAACAGGTTCGGCATATTGTCACTTGTTGCATATCAGTGCTCACTGGGCAGTGTACCCCCCATCTATAGGATAAAACCCTCCTGTAATAAACGATGCCTCGTCTGAGAGTAAAAATGCCGCTAGTTTCCCTACTTCGTCAGGCTCGGCCATCCTTTTCATAGGGTGCGTATCAGCCATTTCCCGGCGTACCTCCTCGGGCAGCTCTTTCATTCGCGGTGTATCAACGTATCCAGGTGCAATAGCATTGATACGAACACCTTTCTCGGCAAACTCAAGTGCTGCAGACTGTGTCAGGCCCAGAACACCGTGTTTGGCACATGTGTAAGGCGCTATGCCGGCAATCCCTACTACACCGTTGACTGCCGACAGATTCACAATTGCGCCGCCATTTGATTTGAGCATTGCTGGTATGGTGTACTTCATGCCGTAAAACACGCCGCTCAAATCCGTTTGGATAACGTCTTGCCAGTCTTGCACGGGGTAATCACAGATCGAAACACCATGCGGGCCAGTGATCCCCGCATTGTTTACGAGGTAGTCGATTTGACCGTGCTGATCCATTACCGTATTGACCATTTTCTCGACATCATTGTGGTCTCTTACATCTACAACCATTGGAAACACCTTTTCGCGAGAGGGGTCAATGCTCCCAGCAGTAGCTTCAACTGCTTCCTTGCTTCTAGCTGTAATTACGACCGTGAGCCCCTGTGCAAATAGCTCGCGAGCAATTGCCTCGCCAACACCGGTGGATGCACCGGTAACAATAGCCACTTTCCCGCTAAACTTCATGTCCCAAACACAAATGTTACAAAGGAAAATATTGATTTCTAATAAGTTGAATGCTATACTCTCTACTTTTTAAACTGATCCTCAGTGACACCTTTGCCCATTGCAGCAGTTGAAGTGACTCCACCAGTAAGCATCTTTAGGATATTGTCAATGTACTCGGCGCCAGACCATTTCTGGTGCTTGACAATATCAACGCCAGCCTCAATCTCGCGGGCCTGTACTTCAGAGCCATAAGCCTGCATTCCGCGCTCAGAGTAGGCCTTGGCAAATTGTGCAGAAATCAAGCCATTGGTGTGCAAACCAGCCAGAGTGATAAACTGCCACACGTAGCCGAGCTTTCCAAGTCTTTCAATATAGGTTCTCTGCTCCTCTGGGGCCATTGCCGTGGTCCAGTTGAACGAGGGGCTCAGGTTGTATGCAAGCCACTGGTCGGGCCACTGTCCGTGGACGCCCTCGGCGAATTCCTTAGCCTGCTCGTAATCGGGAAGCTTAGACTCCATCCAGATCAAATCTGCATAGGGTGCGTACGCGCGTGCACGGTTAACAGCACATTGAGTGCCTCCGCGGTAGCGGTAGTATCCCTCGCGAGATCTGCTAGCCTCCCAGTCAAAGTAAACGTCCTTTCCAAGCAGCTCGCGTGCAAACTTGCGAGCATCGCTATTAGAGACATTGGCAAGAGGAGAAAGTTTGGCGTGGACTTTTGCAATGAGCTCATCGGCATTGGGATAGTCACCGGCCTTGATAGCAGCCACAACGGCCTCGTCAAAGCGAACAACCTTTGCGGCCTCTAGCCAATCGGCCTCAACCTTGGCAAGCACAGCGCCAGATCCGCCTTTGCTCTCGGCCTCGATCATAACATCATTGAGTGGTTTCAAATCCGGATTTGTGGCACCGGCAATAAAGTAGTGGTCGCGGTAGTCGATTGTGGATGTGAGCAGAGTGGCAGCCTCGGAATCGGTACGGGCCACGCACAAAAGAGGTGTGCCGAATGTATCAGCGGCAGCACGGATAGCCACAAGACGGTTAATGTGCTCCTGCACAGGCACAAGCACTTTTCCAGCCATGTGTCCGCATTTCTTAGTTCCAGGTGCCTGGTCCTCAATGTGGATTCCGGCGGCACCACGTTCAATAAACATCTTTGTGAGCTTAAAAGTAGCAGTGAGACCACCGTGTCCAGTGTCGCCATCAGCAACAATGGGCCGCAAATAGTCGATATACTCCATTTTGGCGCGCTCCTCAGGGGAAGCAGTCATGCGGCAATTCCGCTGTTTGCGGTCGTGGAAGAGCTGTGCAAACCAGAGGTGCTCAACCTTGTTGGGCACTGTGTCCATGGGGTAGTCCGCCAAGTCAGGACTGGGCTCGTTGGAGGTAGAAGCAGTGGAAGACGACTGCCAGCCAGAAACATATACGGTGTCCAAGTACTTGGCCATCTGAGTCACCTGGACAGGGTCCAAGGCGCCGTATGTAAACGAGGCAGTCTTGTTCTTCCAGTGATTTTCAAGCAATGCAAAAAGCTTCTCAGCCATCTTTGCAGAGGGATGCTCAATAGCGAGAGTACCACGCTTTGAGACGATTTCTTCGGCAGAGTAGACACGCTTAACGTCCTTGAAGCGAGGGGTGTCCCACCAGGCCTTGAGTTTTGCAACTTCGGCCTGGAACTCCTCCTCTTCTTTCTTAAGGTCGATCTGAGACATTGTGATGTTATTTTGTGGGGTAAACCTGGGGCTTTATATAGCTCTTGACAAGGGTGTGGCTGCGGCTGCATCATCAGCGGTGTGATCAGTCGCTGCATGTGTGGTTAGGGCCAGGGGTGTTGCAGGGCGCCCTCGCCTTACTTTTCAGTTACACGGCATCCAATTGCATGAACATGTGCCTGTTCTGCCAGTGCAATCCAATGCAATCCAATTGCCGAGTCCCCGGTCTGGTTGATCAGAAGGTGTTTTGTGTCTAGATTGTCTTGTTTGCTTTGTACTCGGAACCTTTGGCCGACCACTCGGGTTCTTTAGGGTGTAAATGCAGTCTTGGCATGCTGCCGCATAACAATCCGGGGAAATAGTCATCTGTCGTCCGCGTTCTCGGAGCAGGGTCAGCAAACAAACCTAATTTCATCAAGGCCATTGATTGTTCTTTACACAACTACAAGAGATACAACAATAATGCCACTCATCTGATGCTACTATGCTCCAATTGCTTGTCCCAGTCCCGGGCACCATTTTGCCCGTAAGATGTTCACGCGACCCCTCATTACCCCGCATATGCACCCCGAGCACTTTGGGAACCGGTTCCCCGAGATGACTTTAGGGAAGACATGTCGTTATCTCTGCAAGGAACATGACTAGGGACTCGATCACTCTGTTTGACAGGCCTGAGTACGGCTTGCATCCCGAGATTTGTCCTGTGCACTTTGAATGGGAGCCATAGTGGTTCCAGCTATTGCAAACATCTAAGATATGAAAAACTAATCGAGGGTGTAGTGAGTGCCAAAGGCAAAAAAAAACTATACAATCACACAAAATCACACAACCCCCCCCCTTTGATTCATTAAAATGAAACACTTTCTTTTCATTCATTCAGTCGATCCATTGAGCCAATTCGAGCCAAGTCCATTCGCTGTGACTATTACTAACCGGATCAGCCAAGATCCTCTCCCGTCAGGGTTGCGTAAACGAGCTATCCGCAGCGCCTGTCCAAGCACCAAAAAAGACCGAAACTGACTCAGCTCAAAAGGTGACGTATCCTTGCATTCAACTACCAGATGTCAGTAGACGAGAATTTTGAGGAGGTTCCAGCCTCTCTGCAGCTAGAACCAAATCCGTTTGAGCAGTCGTTTGCAAGCCAGTCCCATAATTCCGGCGCAAGACAAGCCAGCCCCCCGCAAGTGCCGCCGCAACCTTTGAAACATGAACTCAGTAGCGTGTCGTCATCATTTGCGACTCAGCCGGCCACCCAGGCCACTTCCACGCCTGTTTCAGCGCATTCTCACGCGACTTCAAGAACAGCGTCTACACAAACATCCTCATATGGGGGTCCGCCAAGCCGGAACAGGAGCCACAACAACCTCCAGGGCCACCAACAGGCCGTTCCAGCCCCAAACCAGCATCCCAGCACTGGAATGACACCGCTGGCAGTCTCACCAGGCCAATCAGGCGTGTGGCTCCCCAGCCATATCAGCGGACCCGGTTCAATGGGTCCAGTAGTGCCGCCAAGCATGCAAAGATCAGCCAACACCAATATACCAGCCGCGGTGACCGCAAACCCTGGTCTGCACAACGGGGTGGCAGCCGCGGGCCTCCAGTCGCACTTGCTGCCGTCTCCGGGCATTGCAATGATGCCTGGGGTGCCGCTAATGGCCTCGCCGGCCCAGGTCCAGGCGCAGCAGCAGCAGGCTCAATCCCAGGCTCAGCAGCAGGCTCAGCAGCTATCACACATCCCGGGTCTAGCTGAAACAAATTCCAATGCCAATAATCTACTTCCCAATGCCGGCAGCAGCAGCCAAGCGCCCTCAATGGCGGCCAACGGGCTGTACATGCTCAGCCAGCCGAATACAGGACTGCGGCACCAAACCGAGGATGATAGCAAGAACAACCGCCGGAAACGCTCCAAACCCGACAAACACGATAGTATGGGCGACGACACCGGCCGCCAGGCCAACAACAAGGCTCAATCACAGTCGCACGATACTGCTACCGGCGAAGATGCCAAAAGACAGCAGTTTCTTGAACGAAACCGTGTTGCTGCTGTTAAATGCCGCCAGCGCAAGAAGCAATTCGTCGAAAACCTCAAATCAAAGACGGACGCGCTGCAGGCAAACAATGTGGTGCTCAATTCTGCCGTGATTAGGCTGCAATCGTCGGTCGATATTCTGCGGGACTATATTCTCAAAAACGTGGATGTGCGCCAAGCACCGCACCAGGTTATGGCTATTTTGAACCCTTCGCTATCACAACAACAGCACCAGCAACTGCCAATACCGCCCCAGCAGCAGCAGCAGCCCCAGCAGCAGCAAATCCAGCCGGAAAACCCGAATACAAATTCGCTGGGCGGGGTGCAGGCTCAGAGCCACCAGATGCAGCCTCACGTCTCATCTCAGGGGCAGGTTCCCAAGAACGTGAGTGCCCAGATGCACGGAAACATGACTGGAATGCCCGGGATGCCTCCAGGGGTTATTCTTCCTCAGAATTAAGGGTTGTTCTTTTTAAAGCAAATGTCCGCATCGACCGGCATAGGCGCTTAACCCGTGCCCTGAAAGGCGGGGAGGGGCACATATTCGGAGGATCTCAATGGAGGGTCTCAATGAGGGTCACATAATCAGGAGATTATGGGCGTGGCCACCTTGCATTAGTTGTCCTCACAATCCAAACTTAGCTCACAAACCAGAACTTTGAAGCAACAAGCGCCACCGCAACAGGAGCACGCACCAAATGCAAGACGCAAATGACCGTAAGAAGGGTGGCGAGATAGCGATCAGCGTCGTAGAGCCGAAAGACGTTAGGCCATCCCTGATGGTTCCGGAACACTCTGAGCGTGCCCGCAGCGACAGCGCTGTCTCACGTTCGCGCCGCGATAGCATGAGCAGAGTAGAGCGCACCATGAGCCGGATCTCTGTGTTTGGCACTGCACTCGCCCGTGAGTTCCCCGAGGGCAAACAGGGGCTGCTGTACGACAAGCCCAGTGTAGGCAGGTACTCCCGAATTGCGCTCACGCTGATGATGGTCCCGTTTGTGGTGATGGCTGACTCGCTCATGTACATGATTGGCTTGAACCCAGTCATCGATACGCAGCAGGAGACTGCCCACCCGACTTTGATGCTGGCAGCACAGCGGAGCGCATATCGGTACGTGTCCACCCGACTAACCGTGCCAGAATTGAGGCTATTGCTAGGTTTGAGACCGGCACGTAAGGAGCTGGCTCCTTACTCGTCTCGCGCTAGCAAATTGGGGCTAGTCAGGTTCAACAAGGCTGTCAAGCTGGCACGTAACCAGGACTACTCTGCTCGCTGGCTACACGAGCAGCCCAAGCGCAAGCTAAGCGATCCAGTGCTTGTATACTACCATGGTGGCGGGTACGGCTTGAAGCTCTCCCCGCCGCAGATTGAGTACCTGCTCTGCCTTTTGCCAGTCTTGGCGCGGACCACTAATTGCAGCTCTATTATTCTCGACTACACCGTGACACCATACGCCAAGTTCCCCACGCAGCTGGTCGAGGCTGTGCAGCTGGCGAACCATCTGCACGATGCGGGCCACACCAACATCGTTTTGCTGGGCGACTCGTGCGGCGCCAATTTGGAGCTGGCAATGCTCCAGCATATCGCCCACCCAATGGACGGCGTTCCGAAGCTGACCGTGCCGAGAGACAATTTCACGATTGCAATGTGTTCTCCATGGTGTGCACTGCGTTCTGAGCGTGGCGGGCCCTCATTTTTAGAGAACGATGGGCTGGATATCCTTGATGGCCCCAGCCTCGACCGGATGTGCGATATGTTTGCTACGCCGGACGACTTGTTGATGCCAATTTGCCAGCCGGATATTGCCAAAGACGACCCGGAGTATTGGGTCGGGGTTTTGCCAGCTAAAACCGTGTCCGTTTGGGCTGCCAACGAGGTCCTTCGGGATTCCTGCCGAAGTTGGGCAAGGGCAGCTGGAGCAAAGCACTGCTACGAAGAGCCAAAGGCTGTTCACGACTGTATGCTCCATCAATGGCGCAGTTTGTCTACTGCCTACCTGCTGGATCGTCTGATTCCATGGCTTAATGGCGAAGAGGGCCCCGCGCCCGATAAAATGCCGAATGTCGAGTCAATAGATGCGTATTCTAGCTAGTTTTATTTATGATCTGAAACAATGCGCATCACACAAAAGGAAGGGTAGGGGATGGGGGGAAGCCGCATGGTGGGAGACCCCAACCCGTTGAGCTGCACGTGACCATTTGTGAACTTTGCTCCACAAACTTCCATCGCATTTGCCATCAACAATGTCTGATAGCGAAGAAGGGCCCAAATTGCAGCTCGCAATCAAGATGACGGGCGGAAAATCGCTCGAAGTTGAAATTGCTGAGACTGAGACAGTGTATGCGCTCAAGGAAGCCATCTCTAAGCTTGTGGATACCCCCGCAGACAGAATGCGCCTCATCTTCTCTGGACGCATCCTCAAAGATCCCCAGAGCCTCAAAAGCTACAAGATTCAGTCTGGTAATGCCGTGCACATGATTAAGTCGGCCCCCAAGGAGCCGGAAGCACAGAAGAGTGACGCCAATGCCAATGCCAGCAGCAACGCTAGCGCTAGCAGTAACACCAGCAATATTCCTCATAACATCGCTGCTGGCCAGGCTCCCGGTAACCCATTGGCTGATTTGACTGGTGCCCGCTATGCTGGCCTTGCTTCGTTGCCATCGGCATCGATGTTTGGCCCTGATGGTGGAATGGGACCCCCCATGAACTTTGAGGACATGCGCCAGGTCATGAGCACGCCTCATTTCCGTGAGTGGATGGATGTGATCCTCAACGATGAAAACATCTTCAATTCATTGTTCCCGCCTGGAATGACCGGCCCTGAGGGTGAGTTTGCTAGAAACCCACAAGTAATGAGAGCTGCTTTGGAGATGATGATGAATGCTCCAGAGGGCTCCAATCCGTTTGCTGCGTTCGGTATGCCCGGAGGAATGCCTGGTACCGCTCCTGGTTCTGGTATGGTGCCTCCTGGTGAGCCTCTTGGTGAGGACCAGGCTTCTGCTACTGGAGCAGGCGCTACATCTGGAGCCGGAGCTGGAGCTGGAGCTGGAGCCGGAGCCGGAGCTGGAGCAGGAATTGGAGCTGGCGCAGGCGCCGGTAACCCATTTGGTGCTAACAACATGCTTCTCCAGGCCCTGTTGCAGCAACGTACACAGCAAGCACAGCCTCAGCCAGTCGACAACAGGCCGCCAGAAGAGCGCTACGAGAGCCAGCTCATGCAGCTGAACGAACTAGGCTTTTTCGATTTCGACCGTAATGTCCGTGCTTTGAGGAGATCCGGCGGAAACGTCCAGGGTGCTATTGAGGCGCTGCTTGACGGCCAGATCTAGCTATGAAATAAATAGTTTGTAAAAATGTCCTCAAGCTAATCAGGGCGGGTTGGCCGAATTGGCTTGAAACTTGTCATGCAGACTGCCGTATCGTGTCCCTGTTGGTCTAAACGCGGTACAGGGTTGGGGCTATGCAAGGGCAAACCCCATCAACATTCCAATGCTAAAAGGTTTTTTTGATAAACAATTTGCTATATTAGACATATTCAGGCAGTAACTGACAATATAATTGTCAAATATGGATTTTTGAGTATCTATAAGTAGTATAGGACTTTAATTTGCTAGAAAAACATTCTTTGAAAATGAGAAAAAAGCCGTTCAAGATGGAACAGCTGGTGTCTGTCCGATTGATATGCATATAGACCCTAGCCGCAAATTGAATTGTGCATATCAGCAGCGATACTAAAACCCCTGCTCCCGATAAGTTCAAGTCTTGCTATCCCAAATCACTTGATTATTCTACCATTGCATATTTGAGCCATACTAGCTGAATTTATATTTACTTGCTACCGCCAACCTCTGTCTCCTCATCAACCTAAATTTGCGCTTCTGTATACATATGTACCTGCATGCATGTCTCTGCCCTACACAGATGGATAAAACCAGCCAACTCCCCCCGCAGGTTCATGTTTCTAGTGATACGCCCTCTGCTACAAGACGCTCTACACTAGGGAATCTTGTCATTGCCCACTGTAACCACTCTCTCGCTCTTCCATCCTAACAAATCCAACCTTGATCACCTTGAACTTATATCGGCTATGAGCGTTGGAGCATCGGCAGTCAAATGGTGGGAACTAGAGTCCCCCATGAGACGCGGGCACACCGAGAGCCCCGGTACCCCCATGAGTGCCAAGTCCAAGAAAAGTCTCTTTAGTTTATCGCGCCATTCCAAGCACACCCCCAGTTCAGGCTCTTGTCAAAGGCTGGCGGATTATCGCACCGAAAGCGACCAGCACTCTCAACGCAGCGCCTTTGCTGCCAGCGAGTGCGAGGCCACTAACCCTCTTGAGGAACTTTTTGGTGGAAGTCTCTCGAGTATACCTCAGAAACGCCAATTCAAGTCACCAAGGGGCAAAGCCAGTTCAGAGTCGTTTGACAGCCATCGTGATCATTTAATGCCTAGTACACCATCGCAAAGGCATGACTATTCGAGGTATACGCCGAATCCTACTGCCGGAGGTATCTGCAGCAGAGATTTGACGGCCTCTGGTCCGGGTTCAGTGCTTGACGATGAGCGAGACCTTCTTGCCCAGTCGATCTTGCAAACTACCAGTAACGGAAGCATTGACAACTCATCAATGTATACTCAAAGCCTCAGAGTGCGGTCTGGATCGCCACCTGTGTCTGTATCTGAGTTTGGTGGTATATCGCCTGTTATGGAACGGTTTGATGAAGAGACTAGCGAATTTGGTGGTGTTCAGATCGACAGCGTTGAGCACGATTCCATCAAGAGCTCTGAAACAATCAACAAAAGAAGTACACGTCTGCCAGTAAGCAGCTGTGTTTTTTGCTATACAGATGCCAATGATGATGGTTTATCGCTTAGGTGCAAACACCGATGCCATCAAGCCTGTTTACACAGTTTCACAACTCGTGCTATTCGGTATAGCAAGCTGAACAGCTCATCATCAGAAGGCCCCGGTGGCCCTTTTGCCTTTGCAAAATGCGGAGTATGCAAAGACGATAGTCTACCGGAGGAATCTGCCGAGTTTGCAGTGCTTCTTGAGCTTTGTGCTAAAGAACTGAGAGCTCCAGTTGAAAGCCACTTAGAATCAGCCGGAGGAAGCATTGGTAGCATATACGACCATTACAGTGCTGCTACGTTCAAATCACTAAGTGCTGCACTCGCCAGATCTAGTAAAGTTGCCACATCTGCTTCAGGTCTAGAGCTGTTTTTTTCAGCTTTGCCAGTGTTGACCAGGACCAGTTTGGACGAGGCCAACAACTACGTTGGCGATTCGGCACATAACTTCTACTCCCAGAGTACCACAACTTGTGCACCGCCGCAAACAAGCCACAGTTTCAGTCCTGTTTCTGCTAGCTCGAGCAAATCAGCGTTTGAGAAGAACGAAAAACTGCTGGCATCAAGGATGGCAACTGGATCCCCGTCCAGCACTGAACTGGACTGTATTATTGGTGTTAGAGCAGCCGAGGATCCAGTTTACATACACACTCCAGCAGAGGAACAGCATCTCAGACAGCGAATTAGCACTGTTTCAACATTGCAGCTTAACCACCGAAGCGTGTACTGCTCTGATTTTGGAGAACTGCGGCTGGAACTCGAGCTTAGTTGTTCGTGCGACGGCCAAAGATGGCTCACAGGAAGAGTCTTTATGTTCTACAGCGGCCTGATCATTTGTCGCCAAAGACATGGAGAACTGATCCCGATCATGTCAATAAATTTGGACGAGCAGCTGAAAGATGTTCGCATCATCAAACGTGGCGAGCATTCGGCTCTCCAGCTTACACTTTACGACAATCGGTTCTTGTTGTTTACTGGGGACCAAATTAGATTACAGTCTGTTCAGGCCATTCTTAGCAACCCATCACTACAGCTTCCGGTGAAATCCCTTGAATCTGAGCTACGGCTCAACCTCCAGCAGCCAAGAATCAGAGCTTCAGCAACTATTTGCATCTGTCTCCCTACATCCATTTTGAAATCAGACAGCAATCACCTTGTCTCGTCGGTTATGATGCTGCGTAGTTCTGTGCTCTCCTTTGGAGATAAGCTGGCAGTAGTTATGACTGGCAAGGGAGTACCGCCTTCGCTCTTGCCGCTGATGAATGCCCGCGACCCGAATTGGGATGCAAGGCTACGTGCTACGGTTTGTCAAAGAATGGCATTAGCTTCTTCTTCTTCCTCCTCCATTGACTCCGACGGTAGGTGCAAAGATGAACTCAAAGAGGCACTGTGGGCTGCAGAGGAAGTACTGTCTGAACGCGATCTAAATTGTGTTACAAATATCATCCTTGTGTCAAACAACAAAGAGATGGATCATGTGCGCATTCCTGCTGGTTTGCTCAGCTCAGGTATCCAGATTTCAACTATCGCAGTGATGCCCTCTGGAAGTGTGGGTGCTCATCCCTTGATGTCCGCCTCTGCTACTTCGGGTGGCCACTTTACTAGGATCGCAAATCTGGCTTCTGTTGGTAATGTGGTTACTGAGATTGCCGAAAGACTCTGCAATCGCACAGTAGCCAGTGTTGAGGTCACAGCAGAGTGTGCTCAAGATGTTGTGATTGAGACACTTTTGGCAGGAGACCGTGCTCCAAACAGATCAAGTTTTGCTACTACTGTCGCCGATATCAGGAATGATGATCAAACGATGTTTACGGCTTTATCTTCTCAGAAAGAGCATGCGGCAGAATCAGAATCTCTTTTCGATCTGGCTGCTGCGCTGGGATCGGGTGAAGATGACAAGAACATGGACAGTATCTATCTTCAAAACGTCTGCAAGTTTGAATTGATGCCTACATACTCAAACCTGTGCTCAATACCTGCTTCCAAGCAAATTTCACCGTATACACCTGGTGTTAAAGACCGATCCTCAAAATCGGCGGTTGTCAACTTGGGATCTTTGGCACCGGGCGAGAGCGCATCATTTGTATTGAGGCTCAAAGTTGCAGCAGAGCCCAATACAATGCTGAAACTAAGGGCCGATTACAAGCAGTCTGAGTTTGCACCCTTTGAGCAGGTATGCGTTGAACTGCCCTTTACCAAGGGATCTGCAGCATCTCCTGAGCTAGTGCAGCGGATTGTAATTGCCGAGGTTGTAGGCGTTTTCGAGCTTTTGGTTAAACACCTTCAATCGAACCGTATTGCCGCAGCCATCAAGCTGATACGCCACACCCGCTCGCGTTTGGTGCATATTGAGGAACGCTCTGCATTTAATAGACACCCAGAATTTGGAGTACTGATGGCCAGACTATTTGAGCAGCTCTCAAACTTACTTGACCGGGTGCAGGTTGTTGTAGGCTCAGACGAACCCGATGGTCACTCCCGTCCTCTGGCATCTGCTGAAGAGGCGCTTTGGATTCTTCGGTCAGAGTCGGTGTTTGAGCTGGAGAAGCTGAAACCGCTATTTAATTGATAGTTGTAGCTTTGTTATTTACATTCCCGGAATTTGGATTTTCAGTTCTACTATAAATGTTCAGAAACCGGATATAGATCCAGTCCACCTCTGTTTCCTCTTCATTGATCTGGTGGTGATAGTTTCGCTGGGTATCATTACATAATCCACCATCTCAAACTTCGTCGCCTTCACAACTTCTTTCAAGTCGTCAACATGTCTGGACTTGCTGTTGCGCCTGGAAACAGCACATTTAGAGACAAGGAGAAGCCCGCAGAGGTGCGCCGCTCGAATGTGGTTGCTGCTCGCGCTGTTGCTGACTCGATCAGAACCAGTTTGGGCCCTAAAGGAATGGACAAGATGCTCCAAACCAAGACCGGTGAGGTCATTATCTCCAACGATGGCCACACCATTATGCAACACATGGCAGTTATGCACCCAGCGGCTCGTATGCTTGTTGAGCTATCTGGCGCACAGGATGCTGCCGCTGGAGATGGTACTACGTCTGTTGTGGTCATTGCCGGTGCACTTCTCAGCGCTGCTGAGCGTCTTTTGGATATGGACATCCATCCTGGACGCATTGCACGTTCATTTGAGGCTGCTTCTGCCCGCGCTGTGGACATTATGCGCAACATGTCTGTGAAAGTCGATCTTCGCGATCGCCAGCAGCTTATTCAGGCCGCTGCTACTTCGCTTGGCTCTAAAATCGTTTCTCAGCATTCAGCAAAGCTTGCCCCAATGTGTGTTGATGCTGTTTTGAGTGTTGTGGACCCGTTGGATGTGCGTAATGTCGATATTAACGATGTGCGCATTATCTGCAAACTGGGAGGCACAATTGAGGACACTGATCTTATCAATGGCCTGGTTTTGCGACAGCCTGCTCTTAAGTCCGCTGGCGGACCTACACGCATTGAGAAAGCTCGCATTGCGCTCATTCAGTTCCAGCTCTCACCGCCCAAACCAGACCTCGAGAACCATGTTGTTGTTAGCGACTACCGTCAGATGGACAAGATCCTCAAAGAAGAGAGGCAGTACCTGCTCAATTTGGTCAAGGTCATCAAGAAACACAAGTGCAATGTCCTCCTTATCCAAAAGAGTATCTTGCGCGATGCCGTCAATGAGATGGCACTTCACTTTTTGGCTAAAGTTGGCATCATGGTTGTCAAGGATATCGAGCGTGATGAGGTCGAGTTTATTTCTAAATCAGTGGGGTGCACTCCAATTGCTGACATTGATTCGTTTAGCGAAGAACGTCTTGGCTTCGCTGCGCTTGTTGAGGAAGTTGAGCAAAACGAGGCTCTATTTGTCAAGATTACTGGTGCAGCCGAAAAGTCGGTTACTGCACCCTCTTCCTCTGGCAGCGCGGTGCAGGAAGTCACTGATAACCAAGCAGTCAAGCGTGTGTCGTCCAGCAGCCGTACATGCTCGATTGTGTGCCGTGGAACCAACAACTTGGTGCTTGCCGAGACCGAGCGGTCGATCCACGATGCGCTCTGTGTTGTTCAGTGCCTTGTAAAGGACCCTCATCTTGTTGCTGGCGGCGGAGCCCCTGAAATTGAGGTTGCTCGGCTGATGGCTCAAGAGGCCGATGGACTTTCGGGCGTGGAAGCACTGTGCTGGCGCGAGTTTGCCGATGCGCTCGAGGTTATTCCTCGCACGCTGGCCGAGAATGCCGGCGTCAACTCGACTGAAGCAGTTACTGAGCTGAGAAATCGTCATCTTAATGGTGAAACCACTACTGGTATTTCCATCAGAAGAGGAACTGCCGATATCACTGCTGAGAACGTATTCCAGCCTGTTCTTGTGAACGTTAGTGCGATTTCCTTAGCCAGCGAGTGTGTCAAGAGTATTTTGCGGATCGATGATATCCAATTTAGTAGGTAGTCTCGAGCTTTTAAATTTCAGTATCCTTTTTCTGGACCAGCATGGCTTTTCGTCAGCCACATTTAAAAACCTTCCTTGATCTCCGCCACATTTCTGGCCTCGGAGTTCGAGAAATTGAATTTTCATGCCAAATCCAGTTGTGAGCAGGGAAAGCGATGCGCTTTGGCAGTTTGGCAGCCGCTGGAGGCTTGCGGCATTGCTGATTATTCTTTTTAGAGAAAAATCAAACCCTGGAGTTGTCCGTGTCGTTCTCACAGTCCGCAGCCGCCATCTCAGACGGTATGCTGGTGATCCTGCCTTACCTGGCGGAATTGCAGAGCACGGCGAGACATGGTGGGATACGGCACTGAGGGAGTCGTACGAAGAGATCGGGTTTGATATGGCGAACTTTGAAAATGGAGTCACAAAGCTCGCAGCGCTTCCAATACACCACTCTCCACAAAATCTGCTTGTTCGGCCGTGCGTTGTTTTAGTGCACCTTCCTACGAATTTGCGCACGCTTGCCCCCAAACTTGAGCGTGCCGAGGTGGAATCAGCCTTTTCGCTGCCGTTGGAGTGGTTTTTGCATGCTGAATCGCTCTCGCCGGGGTCTCCAGAACTGGTAAACTGGACCAATCTACAGTGGTATTACTACAGGTTTGCGGTCAAAAATGCGGACTGGATCTTCCCAGACAATGCTCCGCCGCCGCCGCGAGGCCCAAAATACCATACAACTGTCCATGGATTGACGGCACATGTTCTGGTTGATGTTGCACGCTGGTTTTACAACAAAGCGCCCGATTTCCCGCACCATGCTGAGTTTGGGTGGCTCCAGGGCGTTAGACTGCTGAACGAGCGCGAAGACGAGCGTCAGAGATACCTAAAAGCGGCTCTTTAACTGGAGTTTTGTATATATGTATTTATTATTGTCTAAATTGAATTAATGTGGACCAGATTAGTGCGTGCAGATCGGACATGCACGATCATGCTCGTGGCGCAGGCTTGGCGCCTGATCGTGGCGCAATGCTTGGCGGGATGCGAGGCGCGCTGGGGGCTAAATATATGAGGGGTCTCAGAAACTTCAAACTCTACAAAATCCAAAGTTTCCGGCATGCGTTTGGCGACAATTTTGGGCATTTTTGCAAGTCTTTCATGGACTTCTGCGCTCAGTCTTGATGTCAATGATGCTAACTCTGTCCATACGGCGGCAGCTGCGGTCGCCTCTGGTCTTATGAACTACTACCAGGGAACGACTTATGGCGGAACTGTAGGCATGTTTAGCAACCCGTACTACTGGTGGGAAGCTGGCGCTGCGTGGAATGGTATCCTGGACTTTTGGTTCATCACTGGCAACACCACCTACAATACTATTTTGAAGGACAGTCTGCTCCACCAGGTTGGTTCGAACAAAGACTATTTGCCCAGTAACCAGAGCATGACAGAGGGTAACGATGACCAGGGGTTCTGGGGAATCACTGCAATGGCTGCTGCTGAGCGTAACTTCTCGAATCCGTCCAGCAGCGAGCCGCAATGGCTGTACCTGGCACAGGCAGTCTTTAATCAAATGACAGTCAGATGGGATACGCAACACTGCAACGGAGGTCTGCGGTGGCAGATCTATACGTGGAATGCTGGCTATGACTATAAAAACGTCGTGTCAAACGGCTGTTTCCTCAACTTGGCAGCCAGACTTGCGCGGTACACTTCGAACGAAACCTACTCCAACTGGGCCGAAAAGATCTATGACTGGCTCGAGGAGGTGGCATTTATTACGGTGCAAAATGACTTGACGTACGTTTATGATGGTGCAGCGATCAACGGCAACTGCAGCACGGTTTCAAACGGCGAATGGACTTATAACTACGGCCTTATTCTATCGGCCTGTGCATTTATGTATGACCACACCAATGGTTCTTCAACGTGGGAACTCAGGGCAACAGATGTATGGAACAGAGCAACGGTATTTTTCAACAATTCCATCATGTACGAGGCTGCATGCGATACTTCAAGCGGAATTACATGCAACAACGATCAGCGCTGCTTCAAGGCCATCTTTTCGCGGTTTTTGGGCCATGCTGCCGTGTTTGTACCGTCATTGAGGGACAGTATTATGAAGTTGCTCAATTCTAGTGCTGTGGCAGCAGCGGCTTCATGTTCTGGAGGCACAGACGGCATTACATGTGGTCTGAACTGGGTTGATAGCAAATGGGATGGGTACTACGGGCTGGGCGAGCAGATGAGCGCTCTCGAGTGTATTCAGAACACGCAAATCTTGTCAATGCCTTTGCCATTAACTCAATCTACCGGCGGAACCTCAAACGGATCATCTGATGCCGGGTCTACAAGCAGTACAAGTTCGGAAACTTTACTGACTGATACAACCAAGGTGACTTCAGGAGATCGGGCAGGCGCAGCAATCGCAACGCTCCTTCTTCTGGGCGCTCTTATCGGTATTGGATGCTGGGTCGTTTTGTGATCATTATTTAACTCTTAAAAGTAGTCTTTTATGCTTTTTATCGTTTTGTGCCAAAGGGGGGAAATCTGTAAAGTCAGATTGCATAACTTTGTTTCGGCAGCTACATGGCGCGATAATCTCGAATTTTTTTTTTGCAGTAAATGCCCCTTTTATTCTATAAACCCGCTCCAACCGCAAACACAGTCACTCGCTGGTTGATTCAAGAGGTTTAAAGAAAGAGTATGCTTCGATTGATCCTGCCTGTACGATCATGCGGGGTCTCCCCTGTGATGACGCAATTCGCATATAGATTAATGACAGAGGTTCTAATTAAAGCACACGCGTGCATGCGGCGGCGTCTCCTTGGGTGTCGGTGCGTGGCTGCATATCTCAATGATTTGTGGCGTTTGCGCGTCTGCACGCGTTGGGATTTTTTTAAACCAAGTGGCCGGCAGCACCATCTTATTGATCAGCTGCCAAACAACTTTGTCGATTTTCCAGTATGAAAATCGCACTTTTAGGATCCCTCTTGGCAGGAGCGTCCGCTCTAACCTTTGATCCAACGAATTCAAGTTCTATTGTGGACCCGGCTAACCTGGTTATCAATGGTGTCATGGACTACTACAACGGAAATAAATCAGGCGGTACTCCTGGTATGTTCCAAGAACCGTACTACTGGTGGGAGGCCGGTGTTGCGTGGGGCGCCATGCTTGAGAACTGGCACTTCAGCCGCAACAATACTTACGAAAGTCTTATCAAGAGCAGTATTTTGTTCCAGTCCGGTAATTACTGGAACTTTATGACCTTTAATCAGACCTCAGTTGAAGGAAATGATGATCAGGCCTTTTGGGGTATCACTGCAATGGCCGCTGCTGAGCGTAACTTCACACCTCCTGGCACTGGCTGGCCCAGCACATGGCTTTACTTTGCACAGGCCACTTTCAACTCGATGGCAAACCGATGGGATACCACACACTGTGGAGGCGGTCTTAGGTGGCAGATTTATACCTGGAATGCCGGATACGACTATAAGAACAGTGTTTCCAACGGCTGCCTCTTCCACCTGGCTTCTAGACTCTACCGGTTCACCAACAACCAGACATTCGCAATCTGGGCTGAGAAGGTGTGGCAGTGGATGGCTGATGTCGAGCTGATTGCAAATGTTACTGAAAGCACCACTGCAGTTTATGATGGTACCAGTATTGCAAACGACTGCTCCGGCGTTTCGCAGTACGAATGGACCTATGATCAGGGCCTTATGCTTGCTGGTGCAGCGGCCATGTACAATGCCACTGGAAACTCAACGTGGCTCACTCGTGTCAAGGATCTGTGGAACCGTGCAGAGGTTTTCTTTGTGGCTACAAGCGGCAACAAGCCCGCAATGCTTGAAGCAGCCTGCCAGCCGAGACAGGCCAATGACGACTGGTCTAAATGGACTTCAGACGGAAACTGGACTGCCAGTACCTGTAATAACGACCAGCGTGTGTTCAAGGGCATCTTTTCGCGGTTTTTGGGCTACACAATGGCAGTGGCACCAGAATCAAAGGAGTGGATTTGGGACTACATGACCGGCACAGGCACCGCAGTTGCACAGTCATGTTCAGGCGGATTTGATGGTCATACCTGTGGTTTGAACTGGCTTGTGCATGGCTACGATGGTGTTTACGGCTTGGGCGAACAGATTTCAGCTTTGGACGTTCTGTCGGTGCTGATGATGGACAGAGCCCCCGCGCCATATACTGCCAGCCAGCTCCCGGAGATCTACAAGTCTACTGGTACCAACAACAGCACCAGGGGCAGCAGCGGCAACGGAACCAGTAGTTCTGGCGGCGGTGAAGTTTTCGGCTACGGCGATGCAGGCCTTAATTCGTCAAGCTCAGGCGACGGTCTCACTAACCTGAATCTTTCCACTAAAGACACTGCTGGCGCTGGTGTTGCGACTGCCTTTGCAATGATTCTGGTTATCGGCGCTAGCTGCTGGCTCATTCTTTAATCATTTTGAATCCTGTTATTTTTTTTATATATGGGCCTTATATTATCAACTTTTATGTATTATTATGCTGCGCATTGATTTTTGTCGGCGCATGCCGCAAAAGTTTCATTCCAAGCCACGCGAGCCAGGCCCAGATCCAAATAGCTACAAAACTCATTAGGATTTGTGAAGAGATGTAGCCGCGGATGGGCCAGCCCGTTTGGCGCTCGTACAAGAGGTACGAAACTGTTTCTTCGGCTCCTATTGGCAAAATAAGGAGGACAGATACCAGCACAAACGTCCAGGTGGCTACGAGAATCAAAACCCCCTTGGCAAACGCATTGGTTACTGGTTGAGCAGGCCTTCTACGGATAGGCTGGCCCGGCGATGGGGAGGGCGAGCGCGACCCGGCATGCGAGGGTGGAACTGTGAGCCAGCCAGAGCCTGAGCCAGAGCCATAGCTCAAGTGGCGCCGCATCAACGACTAATATGCCAAAAACAGAGCCAGAATTTGTGCTGTTTGAGATATTGAAACCTTATCGGAGAGATGTGGCGGAAACTGATCTGTGGCGGGAAAGGGAAGTTCTGTGGCGCAAAATTCGGTGAGGGCTAGCGGGTGCCAGTGACAATGTAGGCTATACGGCGAATTTTCACACCAAGAGAGGTGGTCTCACTAACGTAGCGGCCGCGAGATACTTTTAAATCTTTAAACCCAGTGCCACGAAGAGCGCTGCCAAGTGCGGATGATGCAACTCCTTTACACTTGCTTTCATTGCAGGGCTGCAGTTCGAGCACTACGATCTGGCCGTTAATTTTTAGTGCATTTAAACATCTCTGCAATACCAAATTGATATCGGAAACATGGTGCAACACGCCTACAATAGTGCAAACATCAAACTCACCGAGATTATCGAGAGGCTCAGTGGCATCAGCACAGACTGCCTTGAAGTGAGGGTATTGGGAAGAGTTCAAAAGGGTGACATCCGGGGATTTGTCAATTGCAACGATCTCGAGAGCGTGTGGCAATAAATTCAGGGCAGTGCTGCCGGAACCACAGCCTATATCCAGAATACGTGGTTTGAAGTTCCATTCCAACTCTTTAACTATCCATTTTGCAGCATTTGCACCGTCCAGCATCCATCAGGTTGGTGAAATGCTACCGGCGATACATACTGGGCAAGGTTATGTTATTGGGCGCCACAATTGTGGCGGCTAGGGCAGCCGGTGGTGCTTCTTGTTTTGGGGGCCACTTGATTGCCAGTTACACTTCTCAAATTAAATCCTATAAATGGACCTTTTGTTCTCTTCCCCGCTTGACATTGCGATCCAGCTTGACAATGAAAGCAGCCGGACTTTAATTGATGTCTTGCCAGAGAAGCCAGGTGGATCCCGCAACCAAGTTCCCCTTTATGAGCGCGATGAGACTGTTTCAGGAAAGGTGATATTGCGGTCTCGCGAGGGCCGCAGGATCGAGCACCAGGGCATTCAGGTCTTATTTATTGGTGCTGTGATATTTGACGGCGACAGGTCCAGCGCACAAGAGTTTATTTCCTACTCCAAAGAGCTGCTGCCTGCTGGAGAGATCAGAACTGGTCCGGGGCTGGAAACAGTGCTGAATTTTGAGTTCAGGAACGCAGAAAAGCCCTATGCTAGCTATCAGGGCAAATGCGTACAGCTACGCTACTTTGTGAGAGTTATTGCAAAGCGCAGGCTTAGTTCTAATACCAAGGAAAGAGATATTTGGGTGCATCAATTCTTGCCTGAAGCAGCCCCCACTCCACCAGTGAAGATCGATGTGGGCATTGAGGACTGTTTGCACATTGAATTCGAGTACAATAAGTCAAAGTTTCACCTGGAGGACGTTATCGTTGGCCGGATCTATTTCTTGCTGGTCCGCCTCAGACTCAAGTTCATGGAGATCAGTTTGGTGCGAAAGGAGTCGTTTGGCGCTCCGCCCAACTCGCGTACAGAGACAGAGCAGCTCGTTAGGTTTGAGGTCATGGATGGAGCACCCGTCAAGGGCGAGACTATTCCCATTAGACTGTTTTTGGGGGGCTACGACTTAACCCCCACAATGAGAGATGCTGGGTGTAAATTCACAAGCCGCAATTTCCTCAGTCTGCTGCTGGTAGATGAGCAGAACCGCAAATACTACAAGCAGACAGAAATTGTGCTTTACCGCAAGGACCCGAAGGAGCTACCAAAGGCAGAACCGGAAACAAAGAGCAAGCAGCCAATTGCAGAGCGAGAGCAGCCTCAAAGGCCGGGATCAGCAGTACAACCAGAAAGCTTGAAGAGTGACGAGCCTTTAGATGCAGATGAGGCTGCAAAATCAGTTGAGCCCGAAACGTCTGCGGAAAAAAGTGGTTGAGTGGCTGTTGAGAGGTCTTTAGATTTATTTATTCGACATTGTGTAGAGCAAAAGTTGCAAAAGTGCCTGATTGCGGATCAAAAAGATAAACTTGTGGTAATTTTATAGCTTGAGCTCTAAAAAAGGCAAAAAAATTGGACGACACCGGAATCGAACCGGGGACCTCGCGCATGCTAAGCGCATGTGATAACCAACTACACCAGACGCCCTGATATTGTAATTCGATCAGCTTGTGGTATCATGTTCTCCATGTAGCACTGGTGGGAGAATCGATAAACCCCAACCCCTATTGACTGGCCTTGTAGGCATGAGATCTCGCTGAGGATAACAAATTGCCACTAATTCACCGTCCATGGATCGTGTTTGGCAGGTAAGCGCCCATAAAAATCTTCCCTTCCTTGCTGCCTGTGGATCTGATGCTTGTGTGAGAATATACTCGCTACCGAACCTCGCTCTTCAAGCTACTCTCAGATCTGCACATACTCGCAGTGTCCGCAGCGTTTCATGGCGGCCAGCAGAACATGGTTCCACTCCAACAATTGCCTCTGCCTCATTCGATGGTAAAACAGCGATCTGGGCACTCGAAGGAGAGAGTCAACTCCCTACTGGCGGATGGGAGTTTATTGCTCAATTAGAAGGACACGATAATGAGGTGAAATGTGCTGCTTGGTCTCCTGATGGGCAGTTTCTTGCTACCTGTTCACGAGACAAGAGTGTTTGGATCTGGGAAGTCGACCCGGACACTGAGGATTTTGACTGTGTGGCTGTATTGCAGGATCACACTCAGGATGTGAAGCACGTTGTTTGGCACCCTCGCGAGGAGCTTTTGGCTTCAACATCTTATGATGAGTCTATCAGGCTTTGGAAACGAGATGATGATGAGTGGGTCTGTGTTTGCGACCTTCAACAGAATTTTGGAACGGTTTGGGGCTGCGACTTTGAGCAAAGAGCTGTATCAGAAGACGATAGTGAGTCTTACTATACCAGCCACGACGAAGTAGCTACTACCAACAACCGGCTTGTTGCATGCTATGCCGATGGGAAGCTCAGAATCTTTGCCAGATCTGATGCGGCGGCAACAGGAAAGACACAGGAAGATGGTCCCAGATCGTGGCATGTTCCATCCCAGGAATGGGCCCAGACTTTTGAGCTTCCAGGAGAACATAACGGCGCTGCTTACTCTGTGAAATGGCTTGTCTCTGGCGAAATCGTTAGTGTAGGCGCCGATGGTACCATTATTCTGCAGGCAGAAAATGATGACGGGGAATGGGCCGTTGTACAGACCATCGAGAAGGCACACGGACTGACTGAAATCAACACAATAAGTGCACTGGGCTCAACATTATTTACCGGTGGAGATGATGGCTGCATTAGAGTTTGGAGGAACGGTCAATTGGACAAGTGTATTGAATACTCTGACCTGTACCGTCCCTTTGAACCCGCTGGTGGAGAACAGATGGAGTTTGAGGTGAAATAAGACTTTTTATTTATCATTATGGTCACTGCTCGACTGAACTGGCCTTGTTTGTAGCTTGTAAGCTTTTAAGCTGGTTTGGAAATAAGAGAATGCAAAGTCTGTAAATTGAGAGAGCATAGAGCCATGGGTCTTGGAATTAGAGTTGGTCGCGAGTCACTGAGTCATAGTGGACTCGACACCTGTGATAATTGAATGGCCATTCGGGTAAACAACCTTTTCGAACGACCAGCTTCTCGAATTCGTGGTGATCTAAGGGTTCAGGTGATTTGCCCAAGCTCTGGTTAGTATTTCACGGACAAACATCGTTATTTGAGATAAAGCTCGTTTCATATGTCACTGCAGGTCCTTGGCACTTTTTTAAAAGAAGAATGTTCTAAATACAACTACGTTTGTTGTTTTACCTAGCGCTGTAGCATATTGCTCCTTTTCAAGCCTGGAGCGGCTGCGATCGCGCATACTATGCAGTTGTGCGAATTTCATTTCGGCAAAGTTCAAGAAGTACAAACCATTCAAGGCTTGTTCATTTGAGCCCAATTGTAGTAATGAATACTTATCGGTAGAGCCGGTAATAGGGTATTTGCTGAATCAAGCCACAACACAGAAGAGGTAGGCAGGGAAGAGGCCAGCAGAGCCAGCTTTGGGCATTTTCTCAAGAGAAGGGGTGAGGTTGGTGTTGTTGGTAGAGTTATTGATAGCGTCCATGGTGAGTTGATGATGATTTCAAGAGAGAGAGTCAGTCTTTAAATACACTTAATGCTGCTGCTACTGGTCACATAGGTCTATGCAATAATATGCGGGCTATGCAGAAGCATGCATATCTACGTTTATAAAAGCCATCGATAGCAAGCCTAATTCTTTGGCAAAAGTCACAATATCAACCAGTTCGCACATAATATGCGTTTTGAAGTAGATCTCCAGTTGAGCGACTAGAATACGATACTATATAGGTATATACAGCTGGCAAAATCCAGCTCCCATGTTCACATGCAATTCTGCAAAAAACTAATTCGACACCATTTGCACTTACCCAATTAGGCAGTTTGTGAGATCATTACCTGCATTAATTGGCTGTGAGTTTAACTGAAGAACACATGGAATACTGCAGCCCTAAGTCAAGATTGTTTGTAAAAACAGTATATTCGCATATTTGGTTTTCTACTTTCGAAGCTAAGGCATAGTTTAAAGCCCGATTCTTTGAAAGGTTCATTCAACTTATCGAGGCCTCAGCACACCTTGAGACACAGGGGATTGTTCGGCTGGAGATCAAGAGTACCTGCACGAAGATTTTTATTGCATCAGTAACAGGCCCAAGCAGAGATGGGTGTGTCAGAGGACACAACACATTTATGGGACTCATTGACGTCGTTTGAAAGCACCGGGGGTATTCAGGGGTAATATTGCTGGAGTATCTCATGACCTTGTGTCAAATTCTTACATAAATTAATTATTGTTGAGCGTTTCTGCGACTTTATTGAGTGTGAAAATCGTAGGCGCAACATGATCAATAGATTTGACTTGCAGTAACCAGCAAACTATTCATGTTCAATAGCCGTGTCGGCTTTCTGCGTTCAAATCATTGTTCCGTACTACACTAGGTCATTTGATGTAACCTGTATATCAATCACCTTTAGTTAAATCCCTGACCTGAACTTCACTGAAGATGGTCTTTATCTAGGTCCCATACTCAAGCGTAAATATTAAACCTCTTTCAAACGCAACCAGATAGCATGCTACCAAGAAAATCATATTCTGTAATACACAGCATATGCTGAATTTCATGTCGGCCTAAAACCCTGCCTAAATTTACATTAGGGCGGTCACAGAGGCCAGTTTTACCAAACTGAACATCACAATACAGCGAGTACTAGCACGCACCACATGAAAACATCATCATGGTTGGAGTAGATGGCCTCCTTGACTCTTAGTACGGGCCAAGAACTTAGTTTTGAAGATTGGACTTATCTTGCGCTCGGACCAATATTCTCAAGGGAGCCGGTTTTAATCAACAGTTTCACCATACCTGCATATGCAGGAACTTCAGAAGCATTTTACATTATGGCTATGCCAATGCTCGAGTACTTAAAGCGCGCTCTACAAGAGAATCTTCACAGATGGCGGAGATCATCGTCGATGAAGAGGGCGGAAATTGTTGCAGCTGGTATCCCTTCTGGCTTGATAACCCAGGGGAATGGCAAATAAGAAGAACAATAGAAACGAGCATCCGGTTCAAAGTGCCTGAGAGAAAGCAGTTTGTATGGCTGGCAAATTCACAAAACTTAGCTCGCAAATTTCTCCACGAAGAGTGGGAGTGCCCTTGTGGTAAAAAGGTTGCTCCTGTTTGGGAGTCGAAGCCACTAAGTCCTGAAACGAAAGCCATGCTTTTCGTCGCCAATCCTCTTCCAGGGAAAAGAGATGACAAGACGCTTGAGAAGATGTTGTTTGAGATCTCGTTGTCGAATCCGAGTGCAGCTGACAGGCTTGAGCGGTTATCGTATTTCTTTGAAGGCCCAAGGAAAGATGAGGCCCTCAAAGCAACAAAAGCCGTTTATTCATTCAGAAACAATCCCACTCATTGTGAGAGACTGAGAGCATTTCGAGAATTGACTCAAATGCCTTGGATGGATAGACTTCGCGCTATGAGCGAAGTTACCGATCTTGTCCCTTTATCCAAGGATGCTAAGTATGTCGAACTCCAGGGGTTAGAGGAGTCAGGTGCACTTCATCGCTTTTTCCCTCATTTACACGATATCAATGAGTCTCAAGAAGAGAACTTTGCGGCCCTCATGGCGCTAGCGAACAATGATGCCAAAATATTTAACCAGCGTAACTCTCTTCCAAGACTTAGCTACCAATCGGTAGCCGTAAAGATGACATGGAAATTCCCTCAGCAGATCTGGGATACTCTGAAACATGTCAATCCCTCCGTTGCGCCTGATGGAATTAACTCAACATGCTATGTTGTGTTCCCAAGACATTACTTGGAGACCATTGTTGAGAACAGCTACTGGTGAGATCTGTTTGATTCTTGTCTGGGATTACTCCAATAGGAGGTTTTTGCATCAATGAGCCAGTATCTTAGCTGAATATAGCAATCAAAACTGATACTCAGGATATTATTCGATTCCCAACATCTCATAGAAAGGCTTATTTTCTGTATTGAGCTATTGGAAATAAACACCCTAGGCTAATCACATTGTTTTACCCCCGGAGGTTTGAAATCTGTAATTTGCGCCACGTAAAGCCAATTATAATGAAATCAGCTGTACTGATTGGGCGGAGTATCTTTATTTGAACAAATGCATGCTAACAATCACATTGTTGCGTATGCACGCTGTATGCTGTGCCAATCAAGTAAAAAAAGCTGCTGTACGCGATGGGAAGGTGGTGCATGAACCGGAATGCTTGCAAGAGCTATAAATTGGAATATGGCTTCGGGGCAACAATATCTAATCGGGATTACTGATGGAGAAGAAATTTCCACATCGTGTGAGGAAGTACCTTTGTTCCTGTGAACCTAATGATTGGGAGCCTTTCCTTTTAGATCATCCAATGGGTTGGGCAAAGCGGAGGTTTCTAGAACACTCACTGAATATCCCTCCTGCTTCAAAATCTGACTCTGAAGAAAGAATAATCAAAATGACAACAACCGCTATCTCTATCTTAGCTGATAAATGGGAATGCCCTTGTGGGAATCAGGTGGATCCAGTCTGGATACCTGGGCCGGTTGATGATCTGACATTTGATATGCTTACGGTTTTTCTACCTGAGGGGGTCTGGGAAAAGGAGCGTGATAGCTTTTTGGAAGGCGCCATTGCATCCGGGAAAAAACTGTCAGCAAAAGACAGAATCCTTGCACGTCCAGTAGGTTTTGACGCCGCTATAAAACGGAAGTCATGCTGCACCTTGAGGAATGGTCGGTCAAAATGTGAATTGTTGCGGGCTCTTCATGACATGACCAAGCTACCCTGGCTTGATAGAACAAGAGCTCTCTATGAGCTAGTTCCTGATATTCTCGGCGAAAATGAGTGTGATGAGGCCATGTACGCCCCAACCGCAGATGAAGTCAAACGCCTTGGTGTAATGCACATGTTCTTCCCTCAACCACATCATCTCAATGAGAGAACAGAACAAAAAGTTGCCGCAATAATGGCCATCATCAATCTTGATGCAGAGGTCGTGCCAACAAAACCAGATCCAACGACAGTCAAGGAAAATATGATAGTCGTTGAAATGCCTACTAAATATCTTCGATACGCATGGATTGCTGTGTCTCATCTTGGGTCTCCTTGGAAAATGCCCAAGAGGCCTTTTTACTACGCAGTATTCCCAGTGACTTATTTGATCTCGATCCAGAAAAACGATCGTTGGTGAATCATAGCGGGATAAGTTAGGGTAAAAGCTGGGCATCAAATAACACTGTAGGCATATCTCTTTAAGCTCCTTGGTACTTGGTATAAACTCACGGCACACGACAACTCTGGAGTGGCCCGACATCAACATTAAAATTAATCACAACTCCCAGTGAAATAGGTCGTCCATGAGAGCAAAGTTGCGCAAAAGCTCCTACACTGCTTCAAATTGTGTGAAGCAACCAGAGCCCATTCTCTGCCCGGTGTCATGAGCCTCCAGATGTTCATGGGTTTTTATGAGCCAAGATATCTTGGCTAGCAGTCAAGACCAGAGTTACACTTTGTATACTCCGTCTTAGCTTTGGCACAGGGGTAAGCTTTGATTTTCTCATCCAGACAATGATCTCTGTAGTGGATAACAGGCTCTAGTACCACTTACCGTCGTAACAGCACCTACGTGTTTGCGATTGGATGGAACTTAAGGATGAAATGAGCTTCATCCAGCACTTTAGCGGCTAACCTATAGTTTATTTGCATTGAAGGTATTCTGTATGAGTACGTAAATTGTGGAGACCGCATTTAATATATAAAGACCAAATTTGATCTTTCGTGATTATCACTTTTTAAATACCATCTACTCAGTGTGCACAATGACGTCACTGTAGAGCATTCCCACAATATTCTTACATAATACTAATGCACCTCAAGTGGGGACAGATCGTTGACCGCATCAGTGCGTCTATGCATTGAATGCTTGCACTAGACGAATCTGACGACCTCACGGCCTTGTTAAATGTGATTGACAATCTGAGTTTACTTTCAGAGACCGCAAAGTCACGCTTCGATGCAGTCTGCGCAACTGCTGACTCTCTTGGTGGTATAGGGCCAACTTTGGATCTGGAGGCTGAAAAAGCAGCTGCTGAAGAAGCCAGGTGTCAGGCTCACCCTGCTTCAGTCCTAGCAGACACTTCAAGGTATGCCCTAGCTACTGTAGCAAATGCATTGAGATCTGCTGTGCGCCAGGGCGATCTACGTGCCTTGGAGCTGCACTACAAGTACTCTGCTGAACTGCAAAATGCTCAAGCGCGTTTGAATGAATCTTACCGTGAATACCTCGCATTACGACGTCAACTAAATCGTGTGAATAGTCTTCTTGCTGGAATTAATGACCTCGCAATGGGATCTTTGACTGGGGACGACCTCAGTTTGAGTCTATCCTCTGACAATGAGGCTATCTAATAACATCTATAAATATCTATATTGCATGCGAGTTTGAAATCCTCTTATAGCGATACATCGTACTAAATTCAAGCGTGCCAATGCCGCAATTTCAAAAATTGACACTGAAACCTCGGCAGCTACCAGCAAAATGGTCTCAGCTACATCTTGCGTAATTTCGAGGGCCGTAATGCTGTCAGTAGAACCTCTAAGGGGTCGTGGAGTACAGAAGAACCTGATTGATACCTATCCTGAAGAGCTATCTTAATCGTTGGATAGTAATAAGGAGGCTTCGATACGAGTATCTGGGTACATTGGGTCGACTGAAGAAAAGCTGTATTGGAGACCACTCTCCTCCACGCCTTGCAAGCGTATGTGCGTGACCAACTGAATTCAGTACCCCAATAAATACATCTAGAATCCACCAAAAACACAGAGGCTGTTGAGTATACCAGCAATCCTGTCGACCTTTCAGTCTCTGACTCGAGACTTTTAGGTTTGTCTCCCAGAAATATCCTAAAATTGTCCAGTGGTTTACTTGTTGACTCCAAGGTGAAATTATTGCATAAACATTATGTCCAAGGCGAATACTCCCAAGAATTCTCGAAGAGTCAGATCCACGTGAGTAGGATATTCGTTAGAGAGTACCATCGCGCCCACCCAGGATTCTCTCCGGCTCTATAACCCCACTAATTATTTGAGGAGACACTCGAAAAGCACAGGTGTGATACGTAGTAGGGAAGCATTATTAAAATCAATGCAAGCGAATAATCAACGCAAGCGAATAATCTATGAAGCAGTAAGCTAATCAACTTGCCTGAACATGGGGAATATCCAGACCAAAGAACTCTCGAGAAGTCTATGTTCGATCAAATAAAGACCTAAGAGGCAGAACGGTCTATTGATTCTGCGAGTTCTACTGGAAATAAGAAATTGTTACAGTAGGTGAGTATTTGTTATTAAGTCTGATTTGTAGCGTCTTTGTCTTTGTCTACTTTTAATTTTACTTCACTGCATATGTAAAAATTGTGCATTTACCTGACTGATTCATGCAAATATTAAAGCCATACGAACTAGTTATAGCCTCTGTTTATATTTTTACTAACGGCGGGCATCTTCTGAAGTCGTTGAAATGTTCGCGAGAGAAAACTTGAACGATGAACCTCTTGATTGGTATCCGTTTTGGTTGGATAACCCAGTGGCATGGCATACCCGAAGAGCGATGGAGCTCGCGCATTGCTATAACATAAGAATCAAGCCACAATTCATGTGGCTTTTGAAGTCGGAAGAACTAGCTTATACGTTTCTCCATAAGGACTGGGATTGTCCCTGTGGGAAGACAATTGGCCCAGTCTGGACAATGGAACCGGTCAATGATATCACCAAGAAGATGCTACATGTCGTTAAACCTTGGGGTAGCCACAAAGATCTTTTTAAGCTTGCCCCAGTGAGAGAAATGACGTTGAAAATGTATCCACATGGTCACTCTCATTTAGATGCTGTACTGCAAAACTTCGATGGACCGAGAGAGGATGAGGCGCTCAAAGATATAAGGTATGTCCACTCTTTCCAGAAAAGTTCTGATCAGTGTGGAATCTTGAGGGCTCTCCGAGAGTTGACCCAAATGCCGTGGTTGGATAGGCTCCGGGCTATCCATGAGTTGGGTCTTCTAAAACCGACCGCTTCAAAGTATTCAACAACATCATCGGGACAAAACTCAATGCTCCTGGGCTCGCTTCGAGGTTACTTCTTGGATATGTACACTCTCAATGTGGTGCTAGAAGAAGAAATTGCTGCTCTTATGGCCATAGCAAACTTTGAAGCAATAGTACTTGAGCGGAAGCCCGAAAGTTTAAGCGGTTCCAGTAAAATGGCTGTTAAGATCACAAGACTTGTATTTCCTATCGTTTGGGCTGCTGTCAAGCACGTCAACCCTGCAATTGTACCAAATCTTTCTGGGCCAACTCTCTATGTTGTTTTTCCCAAACACTATTTGGAAAATATCAAACAAAACTCGAACTGGTGAAGCACCTAGGGAGAGCCTATTTAGATCATGGTTATACTGTAGTATCGAACTGATCTAACATAATAGTATAGACATACACTAGGAGGAATGAGAGCATAAGGCCTACTCAGAGCCAACCTATCTCTCGTATTCGCCGCCAGATTCTCAACGGCAAAGTGGTCGAGGGGCTTGACGAAGGATTTCTCCATCTCATCCTCGGTTAGTCTTGAAAAGGTTTACACGGTATAGCTTATTGACTTGCATAAGATGTGCGTTGAACAATTTTGAACACCATTGATGTAATCACTTTAATACAATGGGACGCGATAATAGTGAAGCTTGGTTTCGACTCTCTTTTTCCACTCAACAATGGTATCTCCCTATTTGAGAACGTCGCTTTTGCAAGCATCAGTCGCTACAAGACGGCGCCACCTACACCGACACATGAATACCACAAAACCAATTGCAATGTACTAGATCTCATGTTTCAAGCTAGCTTGCTTGATGCACCAGTGTATATACTTATACGTACATTCTTAGTTTCAATGTGTCTTCCAACCGAGCTAATCCTTTACCAATAAGTGTTCCACTCAATAAGATCCAGATACCCTTTCGAGAACTGAACATAAAAAGTGGGTTGAGAAATCTTCCTGGCAGTATTAGGATCGACGTGGCCGATAGCATTAAAGACAATGAAGTATGAGAACCATGTGACTTTGACAATAATCTGATCACGATCTTTTGGAGTAGGGGGTTTGTACTCTGTTACCTTGGCATCAAAGTTTACAATGGCCATGAGAGCAGCAAGATCATTCTGAACCATCTTATCGACAGCGTGATCTAGCGGAAAAAATTTGTGGAGCGGCCACGATGCAGCCAAATCAGTTGACAATACGGAAACCCGGTCTATAAGTTTTGATACAAGAGGAGCAACCTCCAGCATTGCTCGCTGCCTATCGAGCCATGGCATTTGAGTGAGCTCGCGAAGTCCTCTCAGAATTTCACAATGATTGGGGTTTTTCTTGAAGGAACGAACGCGTACCAGGTTAGCAGATGCTTCATGATCTTTTGGACCTGTGAGGAAGCTAGTGCTTTCCACGATTGACCTCCCACTACCCTGAGTAGATTCTAGCCATTTCTTGTACATGTCCATCAGTGAGTCAAAAGCATTACTAGAATTGGGCCCAGAAGTAGGCTCGGTGACATAGAGCATGGCAGTGGTGACTTCGTTCAAGGGTTCGAGGGTCCAAACAGGAGCAACTTTCTTGCCACAGGGACATTCCCAGTCCTCATGAAGAAACTTATGGGCCAAATTTTGAGAGTTTGATAGCCAAATAAATCGCTCCTTGTCTAGCATCTGTGGCATCAGGCCTCCCTCTATTGTACGCCTGATCTGCCAACACCTTGGATTGTCTAACCAAAATGGATACCAGTCAATCTTACTCGATCTGTTTTCGTTTGGTGACATTTCTGATATTGAAAAGTGGCCTCGCCGTGAAAACATGGAGTTATAAATTTGATAGCAAAAAACTCCTTTAACCGTACTTGCATTCGCAACTAAATAATCTATGAATTTCGAAAGTTGTTTCAAAATGACGCTATGGAGGTCTCGACCTCAATAGAATAGTGGCTCTCAGAAGGTCACGCGGTGTTTACTTTGTGCAAAGCATTCGAGTAAAGAAACAAGCCCAGTCGTAGATACCACATTGCAGTATAAATGTGTCTTCTTTCGCTATACAGTTGAAACTGCACCCTCATTACACTGCATGTGCAGGCATTATAGTGATTAAATGCACGATCAAAATGAGCTCACGGTATCGATATAAAGCATTTGTTCAACACTATGTTCAATTCTATCTTTCTTGCCAATGGGGATACCATTAGAAGAGAAAGCGGGTTCTGGTACCATTAATTGGTATCCATTTTTGCTGGACAACCCAGGAGGGTGGCAGACGAGGCGCGCGTTAGAATTGGGTGTACGCACAAGAATACCCGATAGAGCCCAGTTTCTTTGGCTCTCAAAATCTCAAGATTTAGCCCATAAGTTCCTTCACGAGGAGTGGGAATGTCCTTGCGGCCGGAAGATTGGCCCTGTCTGGGTGCCAGTGGTCTTGAACGAGCTTACCACAACTTTAGTGAAAGTCGATGATTCTTTGAAAAAGCCCATTGGTGACCTCGAGAAACTAATGAAAGTCCTGTCCCTAATGACCTCCAAAGATGAAGCATCCAATTTCAAGGCCAAGTTGATTTTCTCTGAAGGCCCAAAAAATCTTGAAGTATGTCCACAACTCGAAGTCGTCCATACTTTTAAGGACAATCCTAGCCACTGTGAGGTTTTAAGGGGCCTTCGCGAAATGAGCGAAATGCCTTGGTTTGATAGGTATCGGGCGATGCTAGAGATTGCCTCTCTCTTTTCCTTCTTTATAGAAGGTATTGTGCTGTTTGAATCTGATTTTGAACAACTGGGTCCGCTTCATGGCTTCTTTCCCCAATCTCATGCTGTTGACAAAATGTATCACGATGATTTTGCTGCCCTTATGGCATTGGTAAACTTTGATGCCCGATTAACTGAGCGTGAACCCTCTCAGTCAACGGATGGTGATCGCATGGTCGTCAAAGTAACATGGCTCACGTTCCCGCGTATTTGGGCTGCTGTTGCTCATGTCAGGCCTGATATCGTACGAGGTATCAATGGTCCGACACTGTACGTTGAATTCCCCAAACGGTATCGGGATATCATTGAGCTAAACTCTTACTGGTGAAGATTGTGGTGGAGGTAAAGTTTAGCTTTCCGTCATACAATAGCATTTAGTTGATTCTACATTCTACAGAATGTTTAGTTTAAAGGCGCAGCAGGCGAAGGGAGAACACAAGGTCACCAATCTCTTGTTGCTCAGAGCCGAGTGATCTCTCGTCCTCGGTTTCTTCAGCAATTTCAACAGGAAGGCGTTTGAGAGTCTTTTGCAAAAGTGTAGCGTTTGCCTCAAGGGCAGAGGGCAAGCTTCGAGAGCTCTCGGTAAGAACGTACTCGACCTGGACCTCATCTGTCACCTGCAAACCAAGCTTCTTGCGGTAGCGCTGTACGCGGTTCATAAACTCACGAGTGAGGCCCTCAGTGCGCAGGTCATCGTGAATTACGGTATCCAAGATGACCATCAAATCGTTCTCAACGCCAACTGCCTGTCCGGATTCACTGACGGCTTCTGCGAGGCCACGAACGACCTGGAGATCACCCTTTTGGAGAGGAATGCCATCAACGGTGATCTCGCCGCTGTGAAGGAACTCTTCAACCTCAGTGGAGGTGAGTTTAGGCAAAGCGTTCTTGACACGGACCATATCCTTCTTGAGCTTCTTACCCAAAACAGGCCAGTCGGCAACAGCTCTGTACTCAACGCCGTAAGCCTTCTCGTCAGAGCTGAGGATCAGCTCACGGACGTTGAGCTCGTCAGTGATAAACGATTCGAGTTTGCGAACATCGTCAAGGAACTCCTGGTCGTGGTGTAGAACGACGAACTGCTTAAGAGGTGTCTTAAGAGAAATAGTCTTCTTTTCACGGATGGCACGACCCATGTCAATGACAGTGCGCATGCGATCGACAGCAAGACGAATAGGCTCATCACAGAGCTCCTCGTTAAAAGTGGGGTAGTCCAAGTAATGGACGGAATCAACATTACGGTCGCCAAAGTAGCCCTTGGGGAACCAAACCCGGAGTTTCTGGTAGATCGCTTCCGACAGGAATGGCACAAACGGCGCCATTGCTACGTCGAACTCATAAAGAGCAAAGAAGAGTGTGTTGAGGGCATCAAGGGTATCCTCAAGTCCGCCATCACCACGCAAACGCGATCTGTTGAGACGAATGTACCAGTTGGTGAGATACTCAATGAAGTTGAGCAAGCCAGGAACAACGCCGTAAAGGTGGTAAACCTTCATCTCGGTGTGGATGTGCTTGATCAAGTCCTGCAAGCTGGTTGTGAGCCAGCGGTCCATAACATTAGTAGATCTGCGCTTGGGGTCGAATTCGAATGCAATGTTATGTTCCTTGAGCAGAACACTGACTTGGGTTTCCAAGTACTTGAAAGAGTTCCACCATGGCAGCAACACCTTGCTGACAACCTCACGGACACCCTCCTCCTTGAATCTCAAGGGCTCAGCGCGAAGGACAGGCGAGTTGATGAGGTACAATCTGATAGCATCAGCGCCATACTTGTCGAACATCAAGTTGGGATCGGGGTAGTTCTTCAAACTCTTAGACATCTTCTTGCCATCAGCAGCAAGAATAAGACCTGAAACAACACAGTTCTTGAAGGGAGACTTGCCAAACAGGTGATTAGCAATAACAGTCAATGTGTAGAACCAGCCACGAGTCTGATCAAGACCCTCACTAATAAAGTCAGCAGGGAAGCGATTCTCAAAGTCCTCAACATTCTCGAATGGGTAGTGCTGAGAGCAGTAAGGCATAGAGCCAGACTCGAACCAGCAGTCAAAGACCTCGTCAACACGGTGGAGGTCGCCTTTACCTTGCTGACTGGGGATAGTGATGTGATCGATGTTCTCGCGGTGCAGATCAGTAATTCCAGAAACACCAGAGAGCTTCTCAAGCTCAGCAATGGAGCCAATGCACACAACCTCCTTGTAGTCCTCAGAGACCCAGAGAGGGATAGGGGTACCCCAGTAACGGTTACGGGAAACATTCCAGTCGCGAGCACCCTTGATCCAGTTACCGAAGCGACCAGTCTTGATGTGAGAAGGAACCCAGTGAGTCTTCTCCAGGTTCTCGTTCATCTGAGGCGCAATATCGGTAACCTTGACGAACCAAGCGGGGACAGTGCGGTAAAGCAGAGGGGTATTTGAGCGCCAGCAGAAAGGATATGAATGCATAATCTGGCCCTCGGCAACGAGGCGGTCCATTTGCTTGATCTCCTTGATGATCTTGCGGTCAGCGTCCTTGACATAGAGACCGGCAAAGTCAGTAACCTCAGCAGTAAAGCAACCATCAGCATCCAACGGGTTAGGTCCCGGGTCACGCTCGCTAACAATGCCAGCGGCCTTTCCGGCGTCGAAATCAGCCTCACCAAATGCAGGAGCACAGTGAACAATACCAGTACCGCTGTCGTCGGTAACGAACTCACCAGAAACGACACGGAATCCACCGACCTTGTAGTAATCGACAAAGTACTTGAACAGGGGAACGTACTCAGTGCCAACAAGATCGCTTCCCTTGATCTTCTCAACAACAGTGACCTCCTCCTTCTTGGGGTTCTTGAACACAGTCGTGATCAGCTTCTCGAGCAAAATGTAGTGCTTGCCAGTCTTACCATGCTTGATCTTGACGTACTCAAAGTTGGGGTTGACTGCCAGCATGATGTTGCTAGGCAAAGTCCAAGGAGTAGTTGTCCATGCAATGAATGCAACTTCTGGGTCACTCTTCAGAGGGAATGCAACCGAAAGAGCCGGATCAAGAACATCCTTGTAGTTCTGCTGTGCCTCAAAGTTGGACAATGGGGTAGTAAGGCCGGTGGAGTAGGGCATAACACGGTGACCACGGTAAACAGCATCCTTCTCAAAGAGCTTCTGGAAAACATACCATTCAGACTCCATAAATGAAGGGTACATGGTCTTGTAGTCGTTGTCAAAATCAATCCAGCGACCAAGGCGGCCGATATCCTTGCGCCACTGATCAGAGTAACGCATAACAATGGCGCGGCACTCCTTGTTGTAGTTTGCAATGCCCATCTTCATAACATCCTCACGAGACTTGATTCCCAGCTTCTTGTCGATTTCGTACTCAACAGGAAGTCCGTGAGTATCCCAACCAAATCTTCTCTCGACGTAGTGGCCGGTCATATGTGCGTAACGAGGCACAATGTCCTTAACGGTCGAGGCGAGCATATGTCCATAATGGGGAGTTCCAGTAGCAAATGGAGGACCATCGTAGAATGTAAAGCGCTTGCGGCCCTCAGACAACTTCAATGAGGTCTGGAAGGCATCAATACGATCCCAGAGATCTAAAACCTCTCTTTCTTGCTTGGGCAAATCCATGACTTTTGAAAAATCCAAAAGTGATGCACTTGGAGGATGGTAGAAAAATGACTAATTTCACCTATAGTAGAGTTCACTCCTGGAACTTTAGCCCACCGTTAAAGCCAAAAAACGGGTGGGAAGAAAGAAAATAGTCTAAGGTCGTGTCATCTCTTAGTAAGAATGACTGATCTGGGGAGCGCCCACATCAGGCAATAGGCGGCCCCCAGATCAGTCAATGGTGCATGAATCTAGTCGTTGGTACATTTGCCATGAAGAGGTAAATTAATTCTATAGATAAATCGTTGGATGGTCAGTTTTTAGTCTCTATCATGGTTTCGTTGTAAGAGATGATCTCATCGTCAACAATGGTGGTAATTGAGCAATTCTTCAATGCGCCTTTGAGACCATGTGGTAGATGTGTTTTGAGGACCTTAGATTGAACAAGAAAGGTAAGCATATTCCTCAAGGCCATGCCATGACCCACAATTACGATGCTTTCTGCGCCCTTTGATTTTGCATTCTCAATAATATTGATGTAGGCCGAGCCGAGCCTCTTTCTCACATCGACAATAGACTCTCCTGAATTGTTGATAATATCATCCCGCACAAAATCTATGTGAGCCTGCTGGGTATCGGCAAAATGTGTTTTATGCTTATCCTTACCGTGCGGATGTGAATCCCATGCTTCTTCAAGCAACCGACCCTCCAAATTGCCCATATTACGCTCTCGCAATTCCACAAGGGCTGTTGGCGCTGGAGACCCGGTAGCATCGCAGATCAGCGTTGCAGTCTCGTATGCTCGACTGAGATCACTGGAATAAGATATGTCAAACTTGATTCCCATAGCTTTCAATGCCTCGCCAGCTGCGCGGCCTTGAGCACGGCCTGTTTCGTTGAGAGGGATATCTGAATGGCCCTGAACTCTCCGAGCATTGTTCCAGTCAGTTTCGCCGTGTCGAATTACTGTGACTCTCATTGTAGAGTCTAGCAGTTACCGCGCAGGGGCATATATAGTTGCCCTGTGACTAATTTGACATTTTGTAAACTTGCTTGAGCGATGTAGCTAGTACAGCGCCAAGTTATGAGAATCAATTTGCTGATGCTGTTTGACGCTGCGTACGATTGATGGTACGATTGATGAATTTAACAGAGCAGAAGCTGGCAAACTATAAACGTTTTCCGTTGCTCCAACCACAAAGTTCGGCAGTTTATGGACATCGAGCTAGATCATGGTCTGAACATTACATTATGGACCACAATCCGTGATTCAATCACTATATAAAGCGAAAGTTACGTGCTGTGAGCACAGATACTGGTATGGCCAAATGGATTCAAAGGTGAAGGAGCACACTGACGACAACTTCACTTCGATTGCATAACATGACCCAGAAGATACCCTTACCCCATGCATATCATTTGTGGTCTTGAACGTAAACAACGAAGGATACACTATATGCAACCCGATCCGCGCTACGAGGGCCAAAAACAAGTGCCTGAATGGCTACAGCAAGGACTCGGGGCTGCGCTTTCAGAGTTGGATGCTTGTTATACAGCTGTTTGGGGCGAACTGGACGCCTCAGAGAAGTATGCCGAAGTCCAGAGAGAGGCTACGCTTTCAAGGTTCAAACAGTTTTGCAAGCAAGAAAGAGAGTCCTGTGAATCCGCGCTGGTGAAAACCGTCAGTAGGTGCCGTGCAGACCTTGAGAGTCTCAACGAAAAGTCCGCGAAAGTACCAGATTACATCCTGAAAGCCCCAGTTAAGCAGGTATCGGCCCCATGGCTAGTATTCATCAAGAAATTGGAGTCTAATCATGCTGAGATTGACGCTGTCATCAAGCAAAGGAGCAAGAGACTCTCCACAATTACCAAACGGATCCAGCAGGTCGTTATATGGCTAGCAGAACCCAGCATCGAGTGTCAGCAGGTCCTCACACTTGAAAACATCAGCAGCTTGGAGCAGGTTCTCCAGTCAGTCGAGGCTCGTTTGGAGTCAAGGTGTCAGCAAGTATCATCACTTGGCAAAAGGATCGAAGATTTCTTCAGCTCATTGGGCCAGGATACACATTTGCTGTCAGAGAAAGAATATTTGTTTGTGCAAAACTACAAAACTTCACCTGAGAATTTTGTAGCGCCAAACTTCATTGGGTGCATGGAGAGGTGCTCCGAAAACCTCCAAGAGCTTATTCTGGAAAGAAACACCACATTAACTTTCATCAAATCCGAGTGCCAGCAGCTGTGGGCTTTGTTACAAGTGCCGGAAGATACCCAACAACACTTTACGACCCAGTGGGATGGCATCACTGAGGCTGACATTAATGCATGGCAACAAGAGTGTACAAGCAGGCGAAACATGAGACACACTTTTTTGCTGAACAAGGCTGCTAATATAATGACAGAGATCAAGAGCGTTGAAGATGCTCTGTCACTTGAGCCTGCCGATTTGGAGCGTCTTGGTGGATCGTACAAAGCATGCAGTGACGATTTTACCGTTGAGGAGCTGATCGAGCATGTTTCGACTCTTGAGGCCCACCAGGCAAGGCTAGAGGAGGTTCACTCAGCACGCAACAAGATCGATACGATGCTTGTCAAAATGCGTGAACTTTGCAAACAAGAAATTGAGTTAAAGCAGATTGAAAGTGATCCCAACCGGTTCAAACTTCGTGGAGCTAAAGCATTGAGGGAGACCGCGCTGAGACGCCGAATTAACGAACACCTTCCCCCCTTAGAGAAGGAGCTTCGTGCAGAGGTGGCCGAGTATGAGGGCAAATACAATCTGCCGGTCAGATTTGAACAAGGCTCTCTCAAGGAATGGCTCGAAAAACGTGAATCCGACCGTACCGCTTTGCGCCGCCATTACGGAGCAAAGCTACCTGCTCTTCGCCAAGCAATCGCTTCGAGCATTCAACCAGCCAGCCGGAGTAGATCTCTATCTTTGGAAACCAACAACACAGCCAGATCTGTGAGTTCCAGTTTCAGCCAGCATCCAAAACCCCAGATAGCGACAAGGGCACTATCTGATCAGTCAAGATCATGCGGTGTTCCCACCAACAAAATCAAGAACGAGACTACTGTGAAAACTCTTCCACGCCAGCTAAGTACTGGCGCCTCTATCAAAAGGGCCATCACAGGTACATTTCGCACGGATAAAATTGATTCAGTGCTATTTCGGAAAAAGGCAGACGACAAGAAATCCAAGTCTCCGCTGCGGCCGATTGTGCCCAATAGCGCTGGCGTCTCAAAAACCTCTGGGGCCGCACTGGCTTCAATAAAGCCGCCCACTCCGCCAGTATTTGCGCCTAAAGCTGCCAACCAAACTCCGGTTTATCGGGCTCTTAGCGAGCCAGCCCGACCCATCCCTGCACAAAAGGAAAATACATCGGTGTACAGGGAAAAGCTCTGTGCAATTCTTGAAAGAGCTCAAAGGAAGCAAATGACGCAAATACCCGCGATAATGTCACCGCCCAGTAAAGACCAGAAGAAAGATGCATTGCCACTTGCCTCTACACCAACTAGCCCCAGAAAACTTCAAGAAGTACAGAAAAACAGGCAGCGTCAATCACAAAGGTCACCCTGTGCCGAATCCGAAAACATTAAGGTTGAAAAACAGCTGAGCCCCTCAAAGCCGGTTAATCTGGTCTGGCCGCTAGAAAGCCATTGGTCTGAGTCTGCTGAAGGCGGAGACCTTAGTTTTGACCCTCAATGGGATCAGTGGAGGAAGCGTAAAATCGCCGAGCGAAACGAGAAATACAGCGCGAGACAAGACGAGATCGATGCTGGGTATCGCCGTATCAAGCAAGCTCGGCCCAGCCTCAAGTAATTTATTTATTCTTTTTATTATACTCATTGTTCTATTTGAACGGTCTCCAATACATTCGTAGCTGTTTGCTCTAGGTTCAAGCTTTGTTTCAGATTTAGGCTCTACATTCTCATGCAGAAAGCCGCTCAGATCGACAGCTTCACGTGAATGTCTGAGAGATGGCGCAGCCACGAACATTGAACCAGCACCGGGCGCCGCAATCTGCGACGACGACACAACTTTCCTCAAACTTCGAGTACCATATGTCTTCGAATAATTGTCAAATTATACCGAATTTGTCCCCAGTTTTTGTCAGTGTAGATTGCCCATCAAAACGGTCAGGGCAAGGGCTGTACCCGTTGGTGCTGTAGAGGCGCATGTGGGGAAACTGCCGACGCTGCGGATTTGGGGCTGGGGTTGCCACACGAGAGATTTGGAGTGGAAAGACTGGTCAGGCAAAATCTAAAAGTATCTCTTGACGGCCACTATTTTACCCCCAACAGGAGATCCAGAGCGACAAATGGAGCAGAAAAAAGATGAGCCCAGTACCCCACGGGTACATGAGCGCGGCCGCTCTCGTGACGCACAGGGAAACCGTGTTTCTGCCAGTGGCGGTACCTCCAATTGTGTGTCCCCACCATGCTCTACCAAGACGCTATCGCCCACACCGGTTCCATGGCCGGCATACGGCGCAGTTCCTGCAACGAGCATGCCGCAGGTGTCGGTTTCCAGCTCTACAGCCGAAAGCGCAGCCTCGTCTCGGTCGGCATCTGTGGCTTCTACTCCATCTGCGGTCCAGGTGTTCGACGCAATGGAGCGCGAGCAGGAAGCAATTGTTAACAAGTTACAACGAGAGATCAGCACGCTACGGGAAGAGCGCTCACGCAGCAGATCGCGCAGCTCCTCACACTCTTCGATTGCACTACGGCCACAAGAGTCAATCAGGCGGTCCCGGCTTAGCACCGGCGAACAAGAGGGCTCTGCGGGGTTATACAAAGAGAACGAGCAGCTTAGACGAAAAATCGCTGAGTTGTCGCTGAAACTGGCGGAAAAAGACCAGGAGATCGAAACATTGAGATCAAAAACAGTTTCACAGGTATAGATAGCATACTTTTTTATGACAATGCAGATAGCAAACGCTTCTCATCCTTTTGATCAAGCCTTAGCAGTGCTGTGAGAACTGGCAAAAGGCCCTGGCGCTGATCCTTGTGCTCCAAGAATGCAAGCACAATGTTCTTTGTATAAATCTGTTGGTCCGCCTGATTGACTGATGATGATGGCTCAGGAGAAGTTGAAGAGATAGATCTTGATCTTGCGCGAGCGTGTTTCAATGCAGCATTTTCGCGTTTGAGCATATCAAGTTCTGCCGACCGGTCAGACTGTATCTTTTGCTGCCTGTCAAGCCTTTGCTGGAGATCATCTCCCAGCCGCCTCAACACTGTTGCTGAGCGCTGCTGTTCCTGTAGCTCGGCCTTTGCAGCCTCAAGCTGCTGGTTCAGAGCCTGAATTTCACGGTCAGCACCGTCCTGGGCCTCGACATCGTTGCGATTACGGATCTTGGCATCGATAGCCTGTGTTTGGAGCGACACAGTCTCCTGGCGCAGTTTATCCCGCTCCTGCTTGGCTAGATCAAGTTCGTGCTGCAGCTGCTGGATCTGGGACTGCATCTGCTCGCCATCACGTAGCAAGCGGCGGCCCATCCTCCTGTTCTCGACCTCCAACTGATCGCGCTCGGCACTGAGGCTGGCAACCAGCTTCTGGGCCTCAGTCAGCGTTTCAGACTCTTCAGAGGCCTTGTTTCGAGCTGAAGATCTCAGCTGGAGTAACTCTTGTAGCCGCTCGTGCGCAAGCCGCTCGGCTTCCTCAAGAGCTTCCTGTAGCATCTCCGTCGAAGTGTTCGTCTCACTAAGTCGAGCACGGGTCTCTTCGAGCTGCCTAATGGCAATTTCATGTGCCTGGCGAGATCCTCGTGCTTCCTCGCTGGCGTTCTCAAGCTTTGTTTCAAGCTGGGCAACACGCTGCTTGGCCTCAAGTTTTTCTGATTCAAGTGCCGCCAGAGTCTGTTTGTTGAGCGCCAGCGCCCGCTCAGCCCGATTGCATTGCTGCTGCGCGTTGTGGAGCGACTGCAGCTCAGTGTTTAGGCTGTCAAGGCGTTTGGTCTGTTCTTCGAGTTGCTTAGATTGTTTCGCAGCCTGTAGTTCAAACTTCTCTAGCTGGGTGATTTGTTTACGCAGCTTCTCAATCTGAACCGCATCTTCACCATGCCTGCCAGCTTGTTTTTCGAGCTCCTTAACACGAGCCTCAGCATCGCCCTGGCGCTGGAACGCACTGGCAAGATCTGATTTGAGATCATTAACTTGTTTCTCAAGCGACTCACAGAGTTTGGTCTGCTCGGCGAGCTTCTGCTCAGCCTGTGCAATCTGAGCTTCGCTTTGTGAAAGCTTGGTTTCGGACTCTAGGATCTTGGCCTGCAACTCGGCGACTGTTTGTTCCAAAGTCTCGATCTGGGCATTGTCTACAGGCACAGGCTCTGGCTCAGACACTGACTCGGATACAGGCTCAGATACAGGCTCAGACTCAGGTTCGGATTCTTGCACAGGCTCAGATTCTTGCACATGTTCGGATTCCTTCGGCTGGGTCTGAAGAAGAGCGGACTCAGCACTGGCCTTTAGGGCCTGTTGCTTTGCGCGCTTTTTCTTCTTTTTCAAACTGTTCTTGGACAGTGGTGCAGCCGCTGCTGATTCGGGCACTTCCGCTTCTGAGACAAACTCAGATTGCGGCTCTGATTGTAGCTCTGATTGCGTCTCCGATTGCAATTCAGATTGCGGCTCAGATTGCTGCTGCTTGGCATTCTGGAGCAGTTCTTCCTGTTTGACATACTCTTCTTTCAACTCTGCCAGTTCTTTACTTAGTTCTTCCTTGGCTGCAATCGCGTCTGAAAGCTCTTGTTTCAAAGCCGAAAGCTCTTCAACAGCCTTGACACATCTTTTCTCGGCATCAATTAACTTATTCTCAAGTTCTTCCAGCTTTTGTTCCAAAGAGGCTTTGAGCTCTGCCTGTTCGCTCAGCTGCTTTTCCAACTCTTCAATTTTTGCTTGTGCGTTACGAAGTTCTTCAGGATCTGCTGCCTCCGCCGCCGACACTGCCGCTTCGAGACGCGAGATATCCTTTAGAGCCATATCATGGGCAGCAAGCGTTTCGTTGTTGCGTTTCCGCAACCTGGCAAGCGAGTCGCTCACACGTTCCAGTTCCTGCTTAAGCAACGTGTTTTTGTTAGAGAGACTGTCGAGGTAGTCCACAATTTCCTGTGGCTTGGCAATCGAGTCTACTGGAGTATGCTCTGCCAAAATCTGCTCATACAGCCTGACAAGTTCTGCACGCTTTTTCTCAGTCCGGAAAGCTTTGAGCAGCGCCGGGTACTTTTCCTCGTATTTGGCGAATTTTCTAAGCTTCACCTGCACATCCTCTGGCAACGTGTCACTGATAGCTTGGCCGTCTGATTTCTCCTCATTGTTGTTTTCAGTGTTTTCACCAGTTTCTGCGTGGTCAGTTTCAGCATTGGCAGCGTTTGAAGGCGTATCATCGTTTCCCTCATCGACAGCCATAAAATCCAGATCGTTGGCAGAGGGAGTATCAGTTTGCAGCAGTTCCTTGTTTCGTTCGATAATTGCCACCGGATCATTAGAGGGCGGCTTCTGCGTCTTCCCTACAGCCTGCTCAAGCTCGTTGCTGATGCTTTGCTTCAGTTGCGAGAACCTGGAAAGCATTTTGTGCCCTAATTAGTGGTACAATGGCTGCAAAGTGCAGATTGTTTGCCAAGAACTGTTGAAAAGTCGAGGGATACTCTCAACGTTGGTGAGCCCATACCTCCTGCCTAAGGTTTTGGGGCATCCAGATGTGGCGTGTGGCGTGCAGCGGCTGTTATGTGGCGGCAGCTCTACTGAGAAGAGGGACGGCGTGCTCAGATTAGGAGCCCTCTTGAAGATGAATTGTAAATCGTACAGTTGGCAAACAGAAGATACTATCAGTCACTAAATATCTATTTTATCATATTTAAATAATGATAGTCAACATACCTAACACCCTGAACCAGCTGGGCGCACTCATTTATAAAGTGACAGCTAAACAGCAGCGGATTCCATGGCGAGACCTGGGTCGCATAGCGCATAAATACTACTGAGCAGACAACAAGTGTTCCAGTCATAGGTCCTGAAATCCGATCTGCGTCCTTGCGGATGTCCATAATTGCAGCCAGTGGGATTCCAAAGCTGGACACAGGTCCCCAAAAGTGGGTTGTGCACATGTATTTCAAGGTGTTCCTGCTGAGTATTAGGTTTCGTGCTCGGGCGAATATGTTCATGGGGACATACAGCTATGGGCTCTAGATGTGAGCTGGGATCAGTGCGATATTATGATCTAGTTACGTCAATTATGTGGGACCAAGTGGGGAGTAAAACAATGGCGCAATTTTAGCAACATTGAAGAAACTTTATTGTTCAGAATAGGGTTTTAGCGAACTTTCTTCTAGATCTGAGACTAGGCTTGCCAAATTGCAGCCAACAAGTTATTCTTTGTGAAATCGCACCTGTCAACCTATGCATGGTCCTTGCCCCATCTGCATGCGCCGGAAATAATCCGCTGTGGCGCTGGTCGGGTACGGAGGTAGAAATCGAAGGAGCTCAATGTTAGCGTCGTTTTCTTTAGTAAAAGATGGCTGAGGAGTTCGAGTCCAACTATGCAGTAAACATGACATGCGATAGTTGTGTATCAGCAGTGACTAGTGCTCTCGAGGACGTGCCTGGTATAAGTCTATCTAAAGTTGATCTCGAGTCCAAATCCGTGTGGATCAAAGGAACCGCTTTGCCCTCAACGGTGATTTCAGCCATTGAGTCAACCGGCCGGGATGCGGTTCTTCGAGGTTCCGGTGTTGACGGTCAATCTGCAGTGTGTATCCTAGAAGATGACAAGGGCGGCGTTTGGGGACTGATTCGAATGGTTGGCACTCATCCTGGGCACACTGTTGTGGATTGCTCGCTTTCGGCGCGGTATTTCGAGCAGAGCAAAAAAGGTATTGCCAGAATACACGAGTTTGGTGATCTCTCTAATGTGCCACAAACTACTGGCAGCTCAATACTGGAGATGCTGGAAATCTCATGTCCTGGATCAAGTGCCCGGCTGGACATCAATCTACCAGAGTACATTGGAAGGTCAGTTGTACTTGAGCCTACAGAAAAAGACAAGGGGTTTTATATATCTGGAGTCGTTGCACGTTCAGCGGGACTGTGGGGCAACGATAAGGAGGTTTGTGCCTGCTCTGGCAAGACTTTATGGGAGGAGCGTAGAGATGAAAAGATGCGATTAAATTAGGATTTTAATAAATAAACAATTACATCTGTATAAACATGCTGCAATGCTCGCGCTCAAGCAGAAGCAACAGCTTCAACAATCGCTGCGCCGGTGCTAGAGGTAGGTTTGTGGCCTTGGCTTCGAGGACGAATACGGGGTTCGCGCTGTAGCGAAAGATTGTATTGGTCGTTCAACGGTGCCGCTTTCTTCATCTGCTCAGTCAAGAACTGAGTAATCTCAGGCTCGACATCGAGGTTCAATTGCAGCTTTTGCAGCCGCAGAGTCTCGGTGATGATATGGCTGACGGCAACCCACTTGCCTAAATTGATGATCCGCGAATCGTTCAAGGTATCAGCATTGCCGTCGCAGGCGTACTGGAGATCCATCAGACAGATACCAAAGAACGGCAGACCCGGACCAGAGGTGAGCGAAAGCTGATCGCGGTAAGTGCGGAAGTTGCGTTGTGAGCTCATCACCTTCTCGATCTTTCTAAGATCTTTCATATGCTCGCGGGAGACCAAGTCCCAGGTCTTCTTGAGGCGGTAGATGTTGGCTGAATGCAAGGCAGAGAGAATGGCCATGGAGCTGCTAAAATTGTGAACGTCCATGCACTCGGTTGCCACATCGATATAGTACATGAGTGCCTTGGCGCGCACGTTGACATCTTCGCTGTCGAGAATAGTGGCAGAAACCCAGCTGGCTTCAGTGTTCCACAACGAGACATAATCTTTGATAGAGGTGGACGTTGCCTTCAACTTGCGGATATAGCGAGCAAGCAGATCTTGAGTGCGAATAAGACAGTATGACTTGTGTCCTAGAATTGAGAGCTGGCGGGCTAGCTCGCGCGGATCAATGTGCTCAATAGAAAGTTGGCCAGGTTCGTGGGGGAGTGGTGCAATGACATCTGGAGTTGGCTGGGAAATAGCACGTACTGTCTTTACACACTCACCGTTCTTTCTGGCCCAAAATGCATCTGCAAGGCCCTTTGCACCGGCAAACTTCTGAGACTGGAGGTCTTCAACAAACTCCATAGCGGTTTCCCAAAACTCTTCGATATCAGCACCCTTGAGCGTCACCATGTTTACCCAATGATCGAGGAACCATTGTTTGAGCACATTGACTGTTCTCAGTCTGACGGGGAATCTTACACGGCGCTCCCAGTCACTGCTCTGCTCTTCGTCAAGACCGTGGGGATACTCCAGATTGTAGCGCTGGATCATGATCTTAAGCATCTCAAGCTCAGTCATATACGCTGGGAATGTGAGCAAAATAGTCTGGGCAATATCGGCATTTCGGCGGTCGTGCGAAGTGATTTGCTGTAGCAATCCCTTTTTGGTACCACCAAGCAGCCTGCCCTCGCTCGAAAAAATCACATCAACCTCAATGGGCTTGACTTTAGGAGTGGCCAGCAGCGATCTGGATTCTCTAAGCGCTTCAGCTTCCTCAATAAGATTGTCCACGGCTGCAGTGATTACAGGGAGCAGATCAATGGCCTGGCCGTACTTGGCAGAAAGAGAACGAGCATTTGAGTTTTGGGAGAGATGAGACTCAAGGCTACAAAGTGCACAGTAAATTTCATCACGGGATCCGAGGTATTTACGGAGCAAAGCTGTGACCCCTAAGTCGCGAAGTGCGGGATCCTCGTTACAGCTCTTGAACCAAAACGGCTTGATATTGATGCTGTCAATCAGCGTGACGATGGTCTTGAAAATAGCCAATACTGAGTGGAGGCTGGCGAAAAATACCATTACGCTGTTATCTGACATGCTGCCGTCGCTGTCTCTGTGAACAACATTGGGGAATTGCTGATGGCCTCCAGCTGGCTTGCCCTTGACAGGTGCCTGCATAAGTTTGGCATCTGCGATCGTCTGCTCAAAGTCTGCTGCGACCTCAATCGGCTTGAATTCATCCTCTGAAGCATCACTGTTGTCATCCTCGCTGTCAAGGCTTTGCAGACTCTGATGGGCACTGTGAACACTGCCTCTTCCGCTTGCACGCATCACATCAGATGAATTAACTGGCATTGTAAGTGGTCCAGAGACACTATGCTCTGAAAGACGGTTGTGGAACAGTGAAATACAACAGTTTGAAGAGTTGACCAGCAGGTTGCGTTTGGCTTTGAGGTGTCTAATTGTGTTCTCGTCAGCGAGATCCAGCGGCTCAAAGCTCTCTAATTCCAGTGGTTGTTTGATCGACTCAGTGGAGGAGGAAGAGGATGTAACGTCTTCGGTGGAGTTAATGTATGCTCCAGGCGAAAGAGGGCTGTCCTGAGAGCTGCGTGTATGCATGCTGCTCGAGCGGCGATGACTTATTTCATTGTCTTCAGGGGGATACTTGTGCATTGTGTAGCGCTCAAAGTCCAGCAACGAGCCGTTTTCCTCACCATCATCTTCGAACAAAGTCTGGGCGGGATCAACATCTTCCGCATCATCCATTTTTGGCTTCATGATTCTGTGGCCCCGTGAGTCTAGAAGGCGAGACTCCCATTTGTCGGTAAACAAAAAGACATTGAATTTCACTGCATGCTGTATCTGGCCGGTGGGATTGGGTGTTTGGGAATTGTGTTCGTTTGCTTTGGCCTGAGTAGCGTGATACAGCATCAAAAACCGCGACACATGCAACTGCATCTTGTTCAGGATCTTGAGCAAGCGGCCCGGGTCGTCAAGTTCAAGGTGTACCAGCAGTACGGTGTTGATCATCAAACGATATTCAGAAGAAAGCTCATCGTAGGCCAAGCTGGGAAAAGTACCAGGAGGAATACCAACAGCAACAGCAACAGAAAAAATAGAGGTTGCAAACTCGTGCAAGTTTTCCCTGCTGTTTTTCTGCTTCAGGTTGTAAATAGTTTCGTCGACTCTAGACTTGATCTCATACCAGCTTTCCAAATCAACCACTTCAAGTTCTTTGGTAATCTCGGACCAAATGGTGTTGCCCGTTTTCTGAGTCGCTTGTGACTGTTGAGCATCAGCTTTCTCGGCAAGACTGTGGGAAGCACCCTCTGCAGCGGACTCTGAGATCTTGTCAAGAGGCACTGCATGCAAATTTGAAATATGCTCTCTCAAGCCCTGCGTGCTTGAAAGCAGCGGAACGCTTTGTTCGAGGGCTTGTTTAGTGACTTTGTGGGCAACAATTCCTCGTACAGGATCAACATGAATAAGGTCATCCTTTGTTTTGACCGGAATCCAGGCAGCAGGGTAATCAGCAACCTTTACTTCTTCTTTAAACGAGATAGACTCCTTAATGACTGGCAGTGATTCGTCCAACGACAAAAGTGAGCTGGGTTCAGGATGGGTAGAAGACTGACTGTTTGACGATCCAATGCTGATCTGTGAGTTTTTGCGCGCCTGTGCCGCCAGCGACCAGCCATGAAGCGGTAGGGCAGCCTGTGACAACGAAGGTTGACGGGAAGCCCGACTCAATTCTCTGGTAAGCATTCCGCGAGCAGGAGGAGAAAGAGGTGACAATGTGCCCGATTCTTTTTCCTCTGCCATCATTCCAGTTACAAGGTCAAATGTAGCTTGTGTCTCGTTCGATGAGCGCTGCTTTCTGTTGGGTGCATTTGAAAAACTTTCAGCAGAGTTTGCACTAAAAATTGACTCGCTGTCGGATTTGATCACGCATGAGTTTCTTGACTCTTGCGAATGAATCATAAGGTTAGTATTTTCAGAGTACGGTCCGAGCTCGTCTCCGGCTGCTTCTCCTACTGTTGGTCCAGCAACTTTGGTGTTGACAGCAACTACTGAGCTCTGATGTGATGAAGAGGCCTCTGTGGGGTCAGTAGACGGTGCATAGCTAGAATCCTGACCTGACAGATCGTTTTGACTAGAATCTGTAGAGGTGTAGTCTTCATACGAGTTGGAGCGCACCACTCCAACTCTTACAAGCGACGACGGGAACCAGCCCGTTTGGCCGTTGTATCTTCCAATAAGAATTTTGCTATCCTCAGCAGACGTTCCGAGCAACTCGATCTTCTGGCCTCGAGCCATAATTAAAGGGTCTAGAGCAATGTCTGCAGGTGCATTATCGGAGCCGTGAAAGTCCATGATACATTCAGCATCAACATATTTGGGTACAGCAGAACCAGCGACTGGTATCCGGTTGGTGGTTCTGTTCATCTGATCGAGTTGCCAGCTCTGCGCTTTGGCGAGGCCGGCAGCGATGGCTGAGAACTCCTGAGAGTCAGTATAGTGGTTTGACAGTGGACTGTGGGAACCTTGCAAGGCAAGGAGACTTTAGTTGTATGTGGCGGCGCTTGGAATTTGACGCAGAATACGGTCTTTGTACGTTTTTGCCAGTCCAAATAAAAGATGTTTGGTAGGTGCTAAAGTACCGGGGGTTGAGTTGAGAGTGTGAAGCTATACCAGTGCTTGCAGTAAACTTGGTACAAACAAAAAGGTCGGGAAACTCGAGTGTAAAGCCGTCGAGACTAGCGCTAAAGTTCCTGATGCTTGATATGGTAGGTTAAAAGAGTAGCTGCATGCAAACTTGGCTATACCATCAAGCCCCCTCCTTCGCCTTACTAAGTTGACAGGATGGGTCCGTCTTGGCACCTGCATCGCATTTGTCCGGGTAGGGTTAGATCGACAGCGCTGGCTTTCTCGACAGCATTTGGACAGCAATCTCGGGACCACGCCAAGATATTGAGCAAGTTTTTAATGCGAGTGGGATTGTCCAAGTTTTAGATAAAATAGACGTTATTATTTGCAAGAAATTCACACTAGTGCCAACGCCACCATCACTTCAACTTCGAGATATGCATCGATCGATGCACAATAACCTTGTTTAAGTTGGGCACCTGACCTGATTCGCGGGTTGTCGCGGATCACCTGCATAAAAATTTATACTGAGATCTGAGGGGGGTCACGATAGATGTATTTAAATGAGAGACGACTACGCTCGATTCAAAGAAGTGGGTTTAGGTGAAAGCTTATTGGTAGCACCTTTGAATTAAATTTAGAGACAAATTTCGAAGACCCAAGTATGCATGTTTAAGAATAATGTTTATGTCGCAGAATAAGTATACATTTATTTAGAAATCGAAGTTGATAGCAACAAAATTATTTCGCTTTCCTTTGCGAGATCGGGTCAATTGTGTGTGGATCGGTCTGAGTTGTGATTGCACTATATGCACTTTGGTTGAGGCGCGGCATTCGGGATCAGTATTTCTGCATGCACGTATCTCCAGATGCGCGCATTTTTTTGACAGTGGCAGCATAGCTCACTCAACAATATTACTGATAAAACCAAAAATTATTGCCTCTCAACTTTGATTTTTTCCCTAGAAACATCAAATACACAATTGCTGAATAAGGATGAATTGAAAAATACTAAAAATTTCTGCCCGCCAGAGAGTAGAGCCCTGGACTACTATGCCACGATCCAACTCGAGCATGTGACTGTATGCATGCACCTGTCAAATTAGTAATTGAGTCACATGAATAATCCAGAGATGCACGCACATAATTTAATAAAAGATTATTTAGACTCGAGGTGCTAATCGCACAAATTTTTGACATCGCCAAATCGTACCGGCCGTCTCTCCCATAATTTTTGTTGAAGAATCCAATGGGCACCTTAGCGCAAACCCAAACTCATTGCTTATAGGTCCTCCCTCGGCACTCGGAATACAACGGGAATATTTCCGCAAAACCCTGGGGGTCCAAACATTTTGAGTCATTGACGCATCCTAATTTAAATTAATTTTGAGGTTGGGAACCGGGGAAAGAAATGTCGGGGAACTCAGTAAAAAACTATAGTCCTAAAATTTAAGGAAGTACACGACGCGGGTCGCGGGGGAAGAGACTGGCCCTTCTAATGTTCTTCAAGTCAAGGAAGAACATGACAACACGCTCCAAACCGATTCCACCACCGGCATGAGGGGGAACACCCCACTCAAAAGCGTTGATGTAATCCTTGATACCGTCATGCTCAGGGTCCAAGCCAAACTCAACAACCTTTTTGCGCAAAAGCTCAACATCGTGAACACGCTGGGCGCCAGACAAAATCTCCTCACCGCGCATGAAGAAGTCATAAGAGTTGGAGTAGCGAGGATCCTCCGGGTCAGGCATAGTGTAAAAGGGACGAATAGCAAGCGGGAACTTGTCCAAAATGTAAAAGTCGGTGTTGTACTTTGCGCGAACCAAGCGTCCAAGGGCCTTTTCTTGCTCAGTGGTAAGGTCCTCAAAGTCGTCAATTTCCGGGTAGCCGTTCTCTCTGAGCATAGAAATACCCTCCTTGTAGTGCAAGCGGACCATCTTCTCAGGAATGAGGAACTCCTCAACGGGGTACTGGCGACGAACAGTGGCAATCTCTTTGCCGAATCTCTCGTTGAGCTGGGTAAAGATGTAGATCATGAGCTCGCCCAAAAGGTCAACAACCTCATCGTAGTGCTCTTCAAATGCCATCTCCATATCCAAACCGATAAACTCAGTCATGTGACGGTGGGTGTTGGAGTTTTCAGCACGGAAAACGGGTGCAATCTCGAAAACACGCTCAAAGTCGGCAGACATGAGCATCTGCTTGTGAAGCTGTGGTGACTGGGCCAAATAAGCATTGCGCTTGAAGTAGTCAACGCGGAAGACGGAAGAACCAGACTCGGAAGCAGCACCCAACAGCTTTGGAGTGTGAACCTCAACGAACTTGTTCTTGAGCAAAAACTCGCGGAACAAAGTGCAAACGCCGCTTTGGACACGGAAAATTGCCTGGTTGGTGACAGTACGCAAGTCAATAGCACGAGCGTCCAAACGTGTATCCAAGTTGGCAACGGGGAGGCCAGCAGCCTCTGCCTCGGCCTCGGAACGAGAAGCATCCTCGATAAGCAGCGGCAGCTGAGCGGGGGGCTCAACAATAAGACGCAGCTCGCTGATCTGGATCTCGACGTCCTTGACAGTAGCAGAGTTTACAGGTTCCGGGGTAGCTGCTACTTTGCCAGTAACAACTACAATGCTCTCCAAAGAAAGGCCGCCAGCCCATTTGACCATCTGCTTGGAGATCTCGGCTTTGTCAACAACCACGAGGCCCTGCACGATCTGGTCCTGCTGTCTCAGTGCCATGAAGCACATCTTGTTTCCCTGCAGACGAGAAGTGTGCACACGAGCACGGAAAACAACGGTCTTGCCAGCATCAGCAGCGGTGAGATCGCCGATCTGGATACGCTTGATTCCAGTCTTGTCGGAAGCACGAGACTGCAACAGGGGAAGCTTTCCGTATTTTGACTCGGAGTAGTCAACATCGGCAGCAGCCCTGGCCTGTCTCTCGGCCTCTTCCCTCTGCTGGATCGCAAGACGCTTGGCCTCCTTTTCTTTTTCCTTTTGGAGCTTCTTCAAGGCATTCTTCGACAGGGGCTTGCCATCCTCGCCGAGAATTACCTCGGGGGCAGCAGCCTCGCCTTGGCTAACTTTGAGATTAGCAGTCTGTTCTTCAAGCGACATTGTTAAGCTGCTAAACGAAATGGACAATTGTCACAACGGGTCCCCCACAGGGCCTAGGCACCCTAACCTCTGAAATGACTATATGGGTGTCTCCCTCTTCTTCCATCGGCTTCACCGGTGGACTGGGTGGGTGGCTCACGCTGTACAATTGTGTGATTACGTAAGAACATATTCAGCGAGCCTGTCACTGGAGGTGGCCAGTTCATACTATCAGACTAAAGCGTGAAGCTAGTGCCAGACAGCAATCAACTATACTTTTGTATTCTACATTTTCAGAATTATAATGAATTGGAAATTGTTTTTCCCTGAAAAAAGGTCCACGTGACCGAAAGGAGATCGGCGCTCTAAATGCGGTTAGAACCCACTTGCGCCCCTAACCCTTCTAAACACCCCCCAGAGGAAGGAGAAAGCATTCCTCATTGAGAAACAAATCTTGCAAATCATAATCACGATCCAGGCCAACGACTTCTTTGTAAAACTCCCTGGCTATACACTGATATCGCAAAATGCCCAATTCCAAAGAGCTGTATCCGCTGGCAGTGCTCATTGATGAGTTACGCCACGACGACGTGAGCATCCGTTTAGAGGCCATGAGCCGTGTTTCGACCATCGCGCTGGCGCTAGGTGTTGAGAGAACGCGTGAAGAGCTGATCCCGTTTTTGGAAGAGGCCGCACAGGAGGATGAGGACGAGCTGCTTGTTATTTTGGCCGACGAGCTTGCCAAATTCGTGCCCCTTGTTGGTGGCGCTCAACACGCACACTGCCTGCTCAATGTTTTGGCAATGCTGGCTGCTTGCGAAGAGCCCACAGTTAGAGATGCGGCAAGCCACACATTGTCTGTGGTTGGCGAGGTTATGGACCAGAAATCGCTTACACAGTACTACATTCCTCTTGTGCGCCGACTTACCCAGGCCGACTGGTTTTCCAGCAGGATGAGTGCTTCAGCGCTCTATGCAACAGTGTTGTCCAAGATTTGCGACGCAAAACTACTCACTCTCTACCGTGATTTGGTCACCGACGATGCTCCCATGGTCCGTCGTGCTGCTGCCACCAATTTGCCCCGTGTGATTGAGGCAATCCCTGCTTCTGTTACTGATGCCGATGAGATCTTGAGCGAAATGGTCAGTAACCTGTCCAAGGACGATCAGGATAGCGTTCGTTTGCTCTGTGTTGATGTGCTCATTGGTTACATTCGCCGTTTCCCCGATGGTCGTGAGAATCAGGCCTTTGCTTCTGCTGCCAACTCGCTAATGGCTCTGCTTTCTGACAAGTCTTGGCGTGTCCGCTACATGGCGGCCGACCGGTTTGAGCAGATCTCTAGTGTCTTGAACAGCCCGCAAACGCACACTTCTCTCGTCGAGCAGTTTGTCAAGCTCTGCTGCGATGTTGAGGCTGAGGTCAGGTCTGCCATTGCCAAGCGCGTTGTGGCATTCAGCAACTGCATGACCAAGGAGGAACTTTTGTCGGAGATCGTACCAGTTCTCGAGCAGCTCACCGAAGACAGATCAGAGCATGTTCGCGAGGCATTGGCAACCCAAATCTCGTATTTGTCTAGCACTTTGGGCCGCGACCAAACAATTGAGTACCTCCTTCCGCTCTTCCTTCAAATGCTGCGTGATGAGCACTCCGAGGTCAGGCTGCAGATCATTTCCAATCTCCAGGTCATCAACGAGGTTATTGGAATTGATTTGCTGTCGCAGTCTCTTTTGCCTGCCATCTCCGAGCTTGCCAAGGACAAACAATGGCGTGTTTTGCTCGCAATTATTGAGTACTCGCCATTGCTTGCCGAGCAGCTTGGCGTCGACTTCTTTAACAAGGAGTTGGTGCCCATGGTCTTGCAGTGGCTCTGGGACCCCGTGTGGGCAATCAGAGATGCTGCTGCTTCCAATCTGGTAAAGCTGGCTGATGTTTTCGGCACTGAGTGGCTTGAGAGCGAGATTGTGCCCAAGATCGCTGACTTTTCTACCTATGTCACTACTATCTTGGCCCAGCAAGAGCATGGAGATGGTTATGAAAGCGATGTTCCAGTGAACTCACAGCCCAACTATCTTCATCGTCTGACGGCGCTGGTAACTATGCGCACTTTAATCCCAGCATTATCGCTGCAATGCCTGGAGCAGGTGGTGCTTCCATTTGTTGTCCAGTTAACGAGCGACCCGGTGCCGAATATCAGATTCAACTGTGCCAAGGCACTGGAAGTGTTGGCACAAGCGCTGCTCAGCAAGGCAGCAGCAGCTGGTCCCGGAGAACAACAAAAGGCGCACGAGCTCATTTCAACCAGAATTGCTTCTGAGCTCAACAGACACAGCGATGATTCCGATGTGGATGTTCGGGCGTACGTAGCCACTGCGCTTCAAGCAATGGAGCCTAGCGCCGGCGCAGTCTCTGCTTAATCTGTTGATACTTTTTTACTTTTCTACTTTATTGAAATTAAAACTTCATTCTATTACGTTACATTATAACATGCCCGGGGGGGGGGGGGGGGGGGGGGGCTATACTTTGGAATCCTCCAATTTTGAGGGCTCCTTGGCTCCTAGGCCGTGCTTGTGACCCCACTCTGCAATCTGTGAGACCAGCTCCAAATTGGGTGAGATCGCAGGTGAGCGTTCCTTGACGTAGTTGTAGGCTTCTTGTAGCCCCATATCAAGGAACCTCATCACATAGGCAACGACCAGCGATGCTGAGCGGCTAACTCCGCATTGACAATGCACCAAAACGCGTTTACCCTCCTGCACTCTATCAATGAGAAGCCTGGTTAATCTATCAAGGTCTGCCACGATTGTAGAGTCGTGATCCCACGGAACCGAAACATACTCAACTTTTGCAAACTGCTCGGGCTCTAGCGGGCATTCGACATCGCTTGCCACATTTACAACCACGTCAAAGTCGCCAGCAACTCGGGCATCTGGCTCAGAATAGAGGTACACACCAGAGGGGGCAACTAGCCTTGGGCCATGGAGATACGCAGCTGGCCGTCCCAACACTCCGTTTGGAGCATCGGGAGCAGTGCGTGCTGCCACCAATGCGACCTCATCGGCCGCAGCACTTCCTGGTTCGGGGGGCAAGATCGGCCAGCGAGCATGCTCAGACATAATGGGTCCTTCGCCAAATGTGGTACGAGAAGCGGTCTCTGTCCCTGGTAAACTGGCTACCGTTGATCTTGTAGGTATGGAAATAGAGAGATTAGCCCTTCCACGAAGCCGTGAGGACATGGGGGATTTGTGGTTCTGGTTTGTGGTACCGTCCGGCAGGGACGGCTTGAGGTCTGCTGTTGATATCATGGATTTTATTTAGGCCCTGTACGGCTAGGCTGGCAGCAAACGATAGCTATGCTCGTTTCCCAAGTTCAAACAATGCAGGGAGCGCCGGCCTGTTTTAGCTGTCCCCAAAATAAGAAATGTTGGAGATTTGAGGAATGTTTCAGGCAGGTCGCTCAATAACGAGAGGTTACACGCCAAATCAGGTTAAATGAAAAGCCGCTTTTGTAATGTTGTGGCGACAAGTGCGAATAAGAAAATTTAGGGGGCCCTCTCTAAGATGACAGCAAAGAGTCACAAAATGCGATCCGATCTGACAGGTGTACAGGGGTAGCAGGTGACTTTGATTTCTTTATTGGGTCCAGTAATTTATTTGTGGAATACAAAACAATCTCGATCACTTAGATTTAAGCAGCTGACGTGTTGCTCGGTTCTATTACGATTGCACAAAGTCGATTGCGGGGCGAAAATTCGGTAGTTACTGATGCCTGTAAAATTGGTTTAGAGGGAATTTAAATCAAAACCCTTGAAACATAAAAAGGGCGCTGACGCAGCAGCATGCACATGAATGGGGGTGGCAGCATGCGGCAGCAGCTCTTGATTTAATATCAGCGCCAAGGTGTGGGTGAGTTATAGTGCCCATCTGGCACTAGATACAGTATAATACTAACCAGATTGGGGATTTGAATTAGGCTACTTGGCTCACTGTAGCGATAGCAATCAAGCGAGATTGAAACGGCATATCTTTCTCCGTGAGCGTTGAATGCACCACATGCATCAACCCTTGACCTCATGTCGAAGGCGGAGGGCTCTGATCCCGATAGGTGAGTTTAGCGATTATGATTTTAACGGCCAAAATGGCTTCGACATAGATCGTTTTGTGAGCACGATGCTCTGGGCATACAGTACTCTTGTGATTTTGGCTGAGAAAAGCTTGGTAAGTTTATCTAATTGCTTGTTTCATGGCCCATTCTGCATTTGAAAGACTGCATACCACCCGCACTTTTGCTGGGGTGGTGGCAACGCGTCACGTATGGTCAAAAATAGCAGCTATCTCTATACAAACAAACAATGGGCTGTGCTAGACACAATAGAGAATAAATTGTTTATTTTGGCGCGCTACATATCCCGCTCTGCTCGCTCATCATCGCAATAGTATATTGCTCAGATGTAACCCATTGCAGCCAAACCCTCTCCCGCCTCGACATTGCAGGTCATGTTTCATCAAGTCTAACTAGGTTTAGCGCTAATTGGCCTGATCAGAGAATCACCAGCCTTGTATCAGAATAGAAATCCTAATTTAGAAGAACATGGGTATAAAGGAATTACCCTTGACCTGAGGTCTTTACCCCTCCTTCTCCTTTTTCTCCTCCTTTTCTAGAGTATCAGAGTATCACTCGCCCGCCTTTCTACATCATTGCCAGGTAATTGGCGTGAATATTATCACGTTCCCGCTCATTTTCATATAGGAAACTCATAAACTCAATGCCCTCCTCCTGCTTTTTCCTTGTACGTGCTCTTCTCCCAACGCCCCTGATCTGCTGAGAGAAGAACCCAAGGGTTGGGGAGAGATAGGGATTTGAGGCGGCAGATCATTCGGGGGAAAGAAAAAAACTTGGATTATTCAGATGTTACATAATAAATAATTCAATGAGGGTTTGAATGCGCTAATCTCCATGGTGCAAGGGCTGTAGGAGCTTCAAGCAATACTATTTAAACTTGGACTAAATGTCGACTGCGCTAGATAAGCTGCTGTCGCGCACGCTCAAGCAAGGCCCCCGCCGCAAAGATACACGTTCTCAGCGGCGGCAGAAGAAAGAGCAGCACCTCAAAGCCAAACTTGAGAGCGAGGCCCAGGATGCATTAAGACAGGCGGAAAAAGCAGCCAAGCGGCGAAAGAAGCAGCAGGCCCGTATTGCCGCTTTGGTGGAAAACGAAAATCATGGCAGGCGCATGCAGATCAAGTCGCAGATTATTGAAAAACTTGCCGAGAGACCAGTTTACGTCAAGAGACAAACAGCACTTCGGACCTGGGCTGGACTCACGCCTGGACTGGCTCCAGTTGACTATAACCCCGACGAGAGTAGCGACGAGGAGCCCTCTGCCTTTGACTAGCATTATTTATCAAACTTTAGTAAAATGTACATACGACGGTTTCTTGACTTGAGGAAAAAACCCCCCTTAAGCCTCTGCTTGTTTAGCAGCCTGCTGGGCCTTCTTCTTATCCTTCTTGCGCTGCTTGGCAGCAGCCTTTTTAGCAGCCTTGGCGGCCTCTTCAGCGGCATCAGCATCAGACTGTTTGCCAGCGTACTTGGTCTTCCACTCGTCGATCTTAGCAGCATCGATTCTGGTAAACAGGTACTGCGCAGCGCCAAGCTGGTGACCGCCCCTGATTGCCAAGTCAAAAGTGTCAGGAATCAGGCGTTTGGGCGCCTGAAGCATCTCCTCAATCTGCTTGGAAATAGCGGGCATAAATGGCGACAAGATAGCAGACAACAGGTACACCAAATTCACGGTCACGCCAACAACAGCAGCGCAGCGCTCTGGCTCTTCTTCCAAAAGCGCGTTGCTGAGCTTGTTGTTCTGCAAAAACACGTTACCGCGACCAGAAATGCGCATAGCCTTCTCCAAACCTTCTCTGAGGAAGCAGTCGGACATGGCAGCATTGTACTCTGCCAGCAGCTCATTGATATCGTTCTGGAATGCAACAAACTCTGGGATGTTGGCGACAGAGAACTCTGGGAGCAAACCGTCGTATTTAGCGTTGGCGAATTTGATAACACGGTTCACAAGATTTCCAGGATTAGCCAGTAGCTCATTGTTGTTACGAGCAACAAAATCAGACCAAGAGAACTGTGAGTCTGAAGTCTCGGGTCTCGCACTGGCGAGATAGTAGCGCCAGACGCTGGCGCCAACGCCAATTTCCTGTGCGTTGTTGCCAAAGACACCGAGTCCTCTGCTCTTACTGAACTTGCCGCCCTCGTATTGGAGATACTCGGTAGTGCTAAGGTGGTGGAGCATAGTCCAGGGCTCTTTAGTACCAAACTCTGAGCCGGGAAAGATAACGGTGTGAAACGGCACATTGTCTTTGCCCATAAACTGAAATAACTCGACCTCCTCAGGATTTTTCCACCACTGCTGCCATTCGTCGGTGTAATTGGCGGTGATCGAAGGGTACCCAATGCATGCATCGAACCAGACATATAGCACCTTGTTTTCAAAGCCAACTTTGGGAACTGGCACACCCCACTTGAGATCGCGGGTAATAGCGCGAGGCCTGAGCCCCTCGTTCAACCAAGTCTCGGTGTTGGCAATGGCATTGCGTGACCACTTGCCCTCCACAGAGCTTTTGCGTACGAAGCTCTCGATCTGAGGCTGGAGCTTGTCGAGACTAAGGAAGACGTGGGTGGTATCTCTGCGGATCGGCGTTGTGCCATCCAATTTACAGCGTGGGTTGATGAGCTCAAACGGATCAAGCAGCTGGCCACAAGAATCACACTGATCGCCACGTGCATCATCAAATTTACAACGCGGGCATGTACCCTCGACAAATCTATCAGCCAAAAAGCCCTGGTGCTTCTCGCAAAAGAGCTGTTCCATGCTCTGCTCTTCCAAAAAGCCATTGTTATCGAGCTTTGTAAAGATATCCTGAGCAATCTCCGTCTGGCGGTCAGTAGATGTGCGACCAAAGTAATCAAAGCCAATCTCGAACCATTCGTATACTTGGCGATGAATCTCATGGTACTTGTCACAAAGCTCCTTGGGAGTGCATCCCTCCTCAATAGCCTTGGTTTCAGTAGCAGTGCCGTACTCGTCTGTGCCGCAGATGTATAGGGTATTGTTTCCACGGGCCTTGGAGTAGCGGGCAAAGAGATCGGCGCTGAGCACACTGCCGATGATGTTGCCAAGATGGGGGACGTTGTTGACGTAGGGAAGAGCAGACGTGATAAGAATGTTCTTGCCGGAAGATTTGGGCAGAATGGGGTGCTCGGATGCAGTGTAAGTGACTTTTTCAAGGGGGATAAAGTCGATGATGGGAGCGGCCGAGAGAGTGCGAGCTGCGGGGGCGGGAGCGGCTGCGGTTGCGGCTGCAGGCTCTTCAACGGGCTGAACTGGCTCAACGGGCTTGACGGATTCGACGGGCTCGGCAACGGGCTCATCAACGGCGGTGGGCTCAGCGGCCGTCTCGGTCTTAGTCTCTTCAACGACAGGCTCAGACTGCTGCTCGGGCTGCTCAGGCTCTGGGGCGGGCTGTTGAAATGTCTCCTTGGATTCCACAGTCTCCTTGGATTCCTCAGTCTCCTTGGATTCCTCAGTCTTCTTGGATTCCTCAGTCTCCTTGGTTTCCTTAGGGGTCTCCTTAACCTGCTTAATCTCAGCCTGGGCCTTAGCCTTGGTGGGGGTGTTCACGGCCCTTGGTTCTGGCGAAGCCCTGTTAATAGGAGGTTCCGGGATTGTACGGGAAGCACTGCGTGTGCTGACGGGCTTTTCGTATGAAATACGGTTAACAGAAGCCAAAGCCACCTTGACGCGGCTCTCGTTCATAAACTGAGTATACCACATGAGGACAGCGGCCTCTGTGCTGATAGCCATCTTACTGCGGGCATTAACCAGCGCATGCAAGCCACCAAAGAGCGCGATTGCGCGAGCACCGTGGCCCTCGGGTAAGTTCTCTGCCAAAGTAGCAGAATCAGCGGGGGAAAGGCGGGAAGCAGCACTCAATAAGGGTTCGAGAATAGCTAGATCCTGCTCAATGGCCGATTTTTCATCATTGCTAGCCTTGGAGAGCTCTAGCAAAATTGCAATGCCGCCACTAACTTGGGTGCCATCCTCACTCTGCAGAATTGGAGAGCCAGAATTTGAGGTGTCAACGGAGATTGAGACCCCAGCACCGCCAAAGATGGATGCTGCCACAGCTGCCTGAACAGACTCTGCAAGATTCTTGGTGTCGCATTTGCCGGGAAGCTGAACTGCCGCCATTTTGCAACAACACGTTGTAAAATAAGAGGTGTACTAGAATTTGACGTTTAGGACACCACCATAATGACGCCTGCGAGTGTGTGACCTTACTCAGCGGGTATTCACTGCAGGAGCTGGCCCGTGGAATTTCAGCCGGGTCAGCATGCAGGTTCCCAATGCGGCAGGTCTATACCCCATGCATACCGCTGTGTTGAAGCTGGCAGATACCAGGTGGCCAGGAGTTGCTGTAAAATGTAATTGCTATTATGCAGAAAATTATCTAGAGTCACAGTCCGTAGTGGGGCCACGGTCACATACAAGGTCAGGAACCCCACATTTACTCAACTGTCGAGAGCCTCATCGCACAAAAGCATATCAAATACCGAGTCAGGAGCATCCTCGCTGGCGTTAGGCTCGGGATTCGTATAGTACTCATGCTCATTATTTGGGAAATCCCAATTGAGTCTGTTGAAAGCAGGGCTAGACTCGTTTGCCGAAGAGAATGCTCTGTCGTCAGCCATAAAGGGAGAACCAAGGCCAATCTCATGTGGGCCCAAGTGACGCATCAACCCCTCGTTCATTGTTGCAACACTAGGACCAGGGGATGCAAGCTGGTGGCGACCATACTGATTAAAAGACCGTGGAACAGAGGCAAATGACAAATTGCCAGGAACGCGATCGCGGGCAAGTCCTATAACAGACTCTGATCGAGACAGATAATGTGCTGGAGTAGCACAATCACTGGTCACACTTCCATAAAAGCTGCTGCTATCATCACCAACCATGCTGCTCACATAGTCATACTCAAGGGTAGACTGTAGTTGAGCCAGCTCGTCACACGTTCCCTCCATAAAGTCAAGTTCAGGAGCAGCTTGAAGCTCAGGAACCAACCCAGCTTGATCACCGGTGTTGGTGTCGCAGTTTTCAAATTCATCATCAAAACTGAATTTGAGACCGGCCTTTAGCTGCTGGCTTAAACGAGATGTCACACGGTCAGCCTTGTCCCTGCACTCGACGAGCTTATCAGCATTTAGACTAGAATCAGGCTGCTGTTGTTCCTGCATAGCACTAGTAGACATATTTTCACCGGAAAATACCTCAATATCTGTGGACGTAGTGTCCAGGTTCAAAAGCCAACGACTGATATCGTTGTCGAGCTCATACGGCACGGGCCTGATATCTTCCTGTCCAGCCTCAGAGATGAAGTCAGAGTTGTTGTCGGTGTGGGCGGCGGCAAATGCACTAGTCGCACCAGCAGCTGCACAATTGCTCTGTCTCTGATGCTGCTGAGAGATCACACTATCGATGAGGGTTTGTGCAGCGAGGATTTGGCTGGTGTCTCCAGAAATCTGGGTAGTTTTGCACTCTTCAAGGGGCAACCCAGTAAAATTGGGGCAAGACTGCCAAACCTGTTCACTAATTTCTTTTGTTCGAAATCGTAAGCAGCTGATTGGATCGCTTATGGAAAGCATCAGTCTGGCGTTTCTAGCTTCTTCAGTGCTGGTCGAAGAAGAAGCCGTGGGCATGGCGGCAAGGTCCACGTCCACCCCATACAGTTTGGTGGACTTCAGAGCCACAAAGCTCAAAACAATCCGGACAGTGTCGACATATGCCCAAAGACTGCCATTCGAATCAGAGGCACTAAACGAGTCTGTCGCTGGCCGGTAGTAGCTATTGTTACAGACCCAAGAGCCAATTCTCAAGGATTCACACGCAATCCTTACTTTCCCATCAGCAGCCACAGCCAATGGCGGGGGCACAATGATCATCCCTGCAGTGGAAGATTCGTATCGATCAGAGCCGGCAACGTTGTGGAACCCAGAATACTTGGGTGATAGCGGGGTCGGAGGCGTAGAATAGTTCAGCCAAACTCTACTGCGGCTAGCGCTGCAGTGATTAGTGAGTCCAGAAAAATCATCGTCCGGTCCATTCATGCCCCGATACTTCTCATTCAGCCTCTGTTTAGCACGCATATTTTGAAACCAAATCTGCACACTTCTCGGGGTCATGTCAATCTGCCGGCCAATTGCCTCTCGCTCGCAGCAGTCAGGCCTAGAATTCCGACTATAAGCCCTCAAGAGAGCATCCAACTGGCGAGGCGATGCCCTCTGGCGTTTCTTGTTACGCTGTTGCTGCGTAAGGGTATGATAATCGACAGACATTTTAATATGAAGCTGGGGAATGATGTGGACGGGTTCAAATATCTTCTTGCGTCAACGTGGATATCGGAAAGAAGTGTAGTTCTTCAGATGACAGTGAGCCAAACAAATTCGACGTGACGCTACACCCATGGGCTTTGCTCTTATATTTATAGCTATTCTTAAGCTTCCTCACAAGTCTATCCGAGCTTAAAGAATTCCAGGGTATTAGAGCCAGAGCTGCAAGACACATGCGCATACATCATGCAAGAGCGTTGCATTAAAGGTCTGAGTTCCTCAGTTTTGATGGCGGTACTGCGAGGAGTTCGTGCCGCGTTTGATGTACTGATCACCACAAAAACATCGAACTAGTCTTCGTGCTTTCGCCATATCCTTTCACGATTTGATTCAAGGTCATGAACTTTTACGGCAAACCCCACTGTGCAAAGAGCCCACTTCCAAAGCACAGCACTTGGTTCACGAGAGAGAAAAGGGTTTTGTGGGTTGCAATAGGTTTATTCTTCATTTAATTTCGGTATATGCAGCCTGCCCAGCTACCTTTGAACTCAATTGTCCGACCGCGCAGTCATCGGGCTCTTTCTTGATCAACTTTTGTCGCATACTATTGGCGCATTTTTAAGGTTAACATACTTACCCTGTAGGACTTTTCAAAAAAGCTCCCGGTGATTATTTCATTGAAACATGGCATACACATGAAATCACCACCTGCAATGGTAGCTACTATTGAAAGAATTTATTTTTGCCTCCAAGCTATATGGTCGAGCAATGTACACAGAGCATTGCTGCGGTATCACCTTACGACTGTTTCGTTAACTATCTTGTCTTTCACTCGTACCGGCCAAGCAGGCGCAGCCCGCGTAATCTTAAATTACGTGCGGTCATGAAGACCTGTGCAGGCGCAACCGGTGCTTCCGCGGCATCAGCAGGGCGACAACCGCCAGCCCATTGGCAGAGCTCGGAAAAACGCTGTTAGGGCACAAGGAATCCAAGTCTAATTTCATAGCTTGATACAATAGTAAATCAATAAATAAACAATAGATATTTTTGAGGTCAGACCAGTGCCCACCGATGAAGTGCCCCACGATTGCCCCAAGGTTATGCATAAGCGTGCAGGAGGGCGCTACAACCCGCATCACTGATCACCTGGCCTGGACTCCAGTTGCGGAGATTAGCTATACCCAGATAACCGAGAAACTAGGAACAAAACAAATGCCCGAACAAGTTCAGTTCAGATTCAAGGATACCAGAGATGGCAAGGCGCCGTTGCCGCACGCAGTCAAGCTCGCCCCGCCAGTAAAAGTGGACTCGCCGCCGCCTCAGCCCCAGGCACCGACAGAGAGGTCGAACCCTATTGAGCAAAACAAATAATTGTATCGCAAGTGGTCAATTCGGCTCCCTCCTTAGCCCCCCGCCTTGTTCGGGAGCGGCAATCCTAGCTCTGCCAGCTCTGCCTTTGTGTCATCGAGCAGCGCTGCCAGTTCTTCCTCTTTTGCTTTCTCTTCGTCGTGCTGCTTTTCCAATGCTTGTAACTTTGTCACCAGAGCTTCCATCTCAGGACATGGTCTGATACTAGAGATATCCAGGTACCCACTGCAGTTCTGTACTGGGCACATAGTTCTTGTATATCCGCTGACTGTGAGAAATTCCATGAGGGCAGTTCGTGAGAAGCAGTGGCGACACCCAGCGGTGCATGGGTCTACCAAGACCTCCTTGGTCAGTGGGCAATTGATAGAAGTTTCCGTGTTACTGGCGAGAACATCACCGTAGAACTCCGCCAAATCACTTACGGTTGCGTTGATCTTTGCGCCCGGAGTCGCTATACTAGAAATCAAAGTCCAGAACTTGGCATAAGGGCCATCGACTTTATGCTTGTTGTACTTGGTGCCAGGATCCATTTGGCTTAGAGATTGCCGGTGCTCAGCTAAACATTCATTTAAAAATTTGGCTTGGCAGCTTTCTTTGTATGTGTTGAGGCACTCAGTTTGTTCTTCCAATGATGGGGTCAAGTCCTCTGCGTTTTTCGATGCAAGTTGCAACAATTTGAGGTCAAGGCTGGCCTCTAATGTTGATTGGAATGTCTCTGCAATGTTTGGGATATGATCGCCAAAGCTATTCACATACGCTTGATCCTCTTTAGCAAGTGATGCCTCATACCTTATTGTTTCTAGCAGCACTGCCAGGCTCGTCAAGGTGCTCTGTGTCTTTATCACCGCGTGGTTCAGTTTCGTTTGCGCGTCACTCATTGCGATGCGATTTAGGACTGCAAATTGAGCCTAGCGCGTTGAGGCTGTACAAATGTCAAAGAATCTTCCTTTTGTGCTTCAAGTCAGCAGCAGTTATTGTAAGATTAGCAGTAAAATTTCAGTTGTTATTTTAGCAGAATAAAGTATTGGCTTCTTCCCATGATCCTACCAGGTAAGGGTTCAATTATCACCGTTTGACCAAACTTTAACTTTATTTACTACTTGAGGTGTTCAACCGGTTCTGGCTGTTGATCAAACACGATTTTCTTGTAAATAACGTCAATCACTGGAATTTCTTCGGCATTATCAGCGTCAGGCTTCAAAACTGCGACTGGCGACGGCAAAGTGACAATTTTACCATGCAGCACACTGCGTCCCATGTACAACCTTGCAGTGCCGTTGTTTTCAGCAACTAAGCGACCAATTTCGATTTCTGAATCGCTCTCTGGCACTTTGTCCGTGCTTGGTTCATGCTGAGATGCGAGATCAAGACCCGTGGCCAGCAAATTTGCCGATCCCCTCTTGAGCATGCCTTTAACCTCTACTAGAAGTGTACCATGTTCAGTATGTAAAATTGGGGGTAAATGGCCCTCCAGTTGGCTCGAACTGGGCCAAGTACCACCATAGCTCGAGTCAGAAGCCGGCCGAATGTGCGCAGTAGGCATGGGGGCCTCAACACACTGCTTTGACTAGACTAAATATGGCTCTTGCACCGGTTCTGATGCTGCAGTCAAAGTAAGACGCGTTTTTGACCATCTGGGATGTTAGAACCCCAACCCAGTTTATCAAGCTCCATCTCGTGGCACGGGCTCCATTACTAATTGATTCCACAACGGGCTACCTCCATACACTAAACGCTTGGATCCATCATTTTCAATGTCCTCAGAAAGCGCTGTCAAGCAGGCAGGCGCCGATATAACGCCATGGGAAGGCGATCTTCTTGTTCCAGTGATTGTTGGACAGATGGCACTGGCATACGCAACAGGACACGCCCAGACAACCATCCTCCGCCAGCTCAACCCCACAGACGAGATTGTTGAAATCATTGCTCAGAATGTTGCTGAACACCCTCTGATCAAGGCATCGCCGCAGTCTGCACATCGAGCGGTTGCTGGCCAAGACCTTGTGAATGCCTATGCTGCAGTTTTCGCCTCCTTTGTGCCTGAATCCGGCAACAACACTGCTACCCTATTAATTGCCGAAGCAGAGGAAGCAATTCGCAAAGCAGCGGCTGCCTGGGTTGAAGGAAACCTCAAACTGTTGGGCGAGCAAGAACTGAATGGCGATATTCCTGAATGGCTTGACGATGCTGCTGGCGGCGGTCCGAAAAGCCCCAGTGGCTCAAACGAAGATGCAAAGGAACAAACAGAGGATACAGAGATGGAAAATGGCGAAACTGCTCCAGAAAACACTTTGGCCGGTGAAGATACTGAGCAGCATGAGAGTAAGGAGGAGACGATGCCTGAAACTGAGACCACTGATCTACAAGCTGAAACAAACGCTTCTGAGCAGGACCTTGAACAACAGGTAGATGTTGAGATGACAGATGCATCAGAAGCTCCAGAGACTGAACCCCAGACCAAAGTTGAGACTGGGCAAACGCCAGAGGCTGATGCTGAGCCAGAGGTTGATGCTGAGCCAGAGACTGAAACAGATGTCCAATCCGAGATTCCAGACTCTGAACCACTTGGCCCCGATGATATGAGCGCGGGTGCAGAAGTCGAGCCTGAGATCGAGACTGAGTTGGAAGCCAAAAACACTGCCGAGTTGGCTGAACAAGAGGATGAAAAGTCTGAAGCTGTCGAACCTGCTGAAGCTGAATCCAGTGCTGCTGAGCCCGAAGTTGAAGAAACTATTGAGCCAGAAACAGAAGCACCAGCATTGCAATCCGATGGCACTTCTGAATCTGAAGATGCAGAGCCTGAAGAAGCAGAGCATGAACAAGAAGCAGAACAAGAACAAGAGCAAAAAGAAGAAGAGGAGGAGGAAAACGACTCCAGTAATGGCAAAACAGAAGATCTCGACAACAAGACAAGTGACAGCTCAAAGTCAGAACCCCGGCAATCTTCCTCGGCCACCCTTCGTGCGGCTAAAAAATGGCAAACAAAAGCACTCAATACCATTAACGATATCCTTGCATGGCGGTCTTCATCCATATTTGCAACCCCAGTCACAGGTTCAGACTATGAAGAGGTAGTGCATCAACCCACAGACCTCAGGACGATCAAAGCAGCTATCAAAGATGGCTCGATTGTAAGCGGGGACGCGCTCGACTGCGAGGTGCAGCGGATGTTTGCCAATGCCGTTATGTTTAACCCCTCCAAGTCGGATACCTGCAAGTTTGCTCGCGAGGGCCAGACTGAAGCCACAAAGCGGATCCACATGTTTAGAGAGTTTGACGATTCTGCTGCGATTGTTGCCGAGACGCCCAAAAGGAGACGCCGGTAACTATTGGAATATTATTTATATATATTTGTACACACCTAAAGGCTGGGCGCCATATCGTCGTTGTCGGTCTTTTCCTTGGTTGCCAGCTTCGATTCGAGTTTCTTGAATTCGTCCATGCTTTGCTGCTCCAGCTCATCCAGAACCTGCTCAACTCCCTTTACCTCTTCGACGTAATGCATGAGCATCGATTCAATACCGTTTTTCAGAGTTACGGATGAACTTTCGCAGGAACGACAAGCACCCTGCAGCTTGAGCTGGACGATTCCATCATCGGTAAATCCAACGTACAAAATATCACCGCCGTCTTCCTGGATCGCTGGTCTGATGCGGGTATCAATAAGCTCCTTGATCATTCCTACTGCTTCAGAGTCGTCTTCATGTGCCTCGGTGTCGGCCGGTGCTTGTGATTCAGTTGTCATGATGGCTTCACCTGAGCTGAGGTACTCGGTTAGCAAGCTAAAGATTTCTGGCTTGAGAACGGGCCATTTCTCTTCGGTGGCCTTTTCAACGGTGATAAAGTCTGGTCCAAACAAAACACTTTTTACGCCATCAAGTCCAAATAATTTACGAGCCAAAGGTGAGCTGTGTGCTTCACGGCCGCTCAAAAACTCTACAGTTCCAGCGCCGGCACCGAGAACATCTTGCGATGGCAAGAACTTGAGCGCATCCACATTTGGAGTGGTGGCGGTTTGAATAAAGAGGTTGCGCACCTGTGATGCAAGCGTAAAACGCAGAGTGGGGGGTGCTAGAAGCTTTGCGCGTACAAGCGAGTTAAGACCACCAGTTGATCTCAGCATTTTGGGGGCAAATTGCAGTAACAACTATTGATTCATTTATTTCACTTTGGCAATATATATCATCTACGCTTATGCATGATGAGTCACGTGTAAATGATTTCGGAGCCGCCCCGGTTGCATGCACCTTGTTCAGTTCTAGACTTTGTGAATTAGATGCAAATCCATTCGACAATTTTGGGTGCTTGGCGAGTTAGAAATAGTCAATAAATGCTGACGGTGGGATTTTTGTGGTACCAACTTGTAGTAGAGGTAATCAAACTATAGATGTTTATTATTGGCCCTTGAATGCGCAAGCCGAATATTGCTACAGATGTCTAGCGTTTCATTGGCAATGCAAACTCTGTGTTTGATTTCCATATCTCCTTTACTTGTTTACCCGATTTTGGTCTTTTGGTCACTGCAAAACCATTGTCTTTTGGTTTGCATCTCGATCTATTGCGCGAGCTCACGTGCATAAACCATATCCGACTGGCAAAATGGCAAGATTATACCTCGACTGGCAATGACTGAATCACAGCACCAGCAGCGGGCAAAAGAGACCTTTGCCGGGTTTGTCGGCGGCGCGGTCCAGGTCCTTGTGGGCCAGCCATTCGACCTGGTAAAAGTGCGCATGCAGACTGGCCAGTTTTCCACTGTGAGCGATGCATTCTTCCAAACGCTGAAAAAGGAAGGTCCTCTGGCCTTTTACAAGGGCACAACTGCGCCGCTACTGGGTGTTGGAGCGTGCGTATCGATTCAATTCTATGCTTTCCATGAAACGAAGCGCCAAATACTCAAACTTAGAGGTGCATTGCCCAGTTCACCATTAACTGGCACTGAGATCTATGCCTGTGGAGCAATGGCCGGAATTGCCAATACTTTTATCGCGTGCCCAGTGGAACATATGCGTATTGCCCTTCAAACGCAACGAACGGGCCACTACCATGGTCCTTACGCCTTTGCCCAGGAAGTTGTTAAACTGCATGGCATAAAGGCCCTTTACCGTGGTTTTACAGTAACGCTTTTACGGGAAGCACAAGCGTACGGTGTATGGTTCCTTGCATTTGAAATGATGCTTCGTGCTGAGCAATCGAGAATAAATGTCGCCCGCCACGATCTGCCAGCTTGGAAATTAGCAGTAGCTGGAGCTCTTGCAGGCGAGGCCCTGTGGCTCTCGTCTTACCCTTTGGATGTAGTCAAATCGCAAGTGCAATCAGACGGGTTTGGCACACAAAGACAGTACAATGGCGCTTTGGACGCAATGCGCAAGACTTGGCAACTTCGTGGCTGGCGCGGGTTTGTTACTGGTCTTTCACCAACTCTATTAAGAGCGCTGCCGGCATCCGCTTCTACATTTGCAGCAGTTGAACTTACAATGAGGGCTCTTTCTTAAATGATATCGCAAAGCAATTTAAATATATTCAATAACAATTTGTTTCTTCATGTTCATGTTTTCATGTTCATGTTCTGCTGAACTTTACGTCTTGCAGCCGTTCATCAGCGAGTTCTTGGGCCACGAGTACTTGGTATCAGACCAAGCGGTCATGTTGGCGTTCCAGTATGGCTCGGGGTGATTGTTGATGTAGTCATAAGTAGGGTAGTTGGATGGATCGCACGTTATCGAAACAGAACCAGGAGGCTGGTAGATACGAACATAGTCGATCTCAAAGTGAGCAGGGAAAATAAGGTCCACCCAATCGATATAAACCCAAGAGGTGGAGATACCCAAGTTCATGATGATTGACATTGGTTCTTTACTGATCTCACGGTCGCCAATGTTACCATTGGGGCCAAGAGCTTGGCGGTGCATCTTGTACACGGGATCTTTACTCACAAACCACTGGATGTATCCATCATCATCATCGCTCAGGTACTGCACTGCAAAGCTCTGGAACGCACGTTCAGATGAGAGCTCGTACCAATTGTTGTTCAAAATGGTAACACCGGAAACAGCCTGCTGCAAAGGACCACCGGCCCACGAATTCATCTGTGTTGTTGATGTGTTGTAGATTTCAATAAAGTTGTAGTCGACCATGTACCACAGATCAAAGGGCGCAAGCTGGAGCGACTGAGAAACCGCACCAATAGCAAGATTCGTGTCAACAGTACCCTCAATAATATCGATTTCAGGTGCTCCACGTCCAACACCGGGATTCGGATGGTCTTGGCCACTGCAAGTGCACTTATTGAGACGCTGTCCGGGAAGGTACGAAATACCATCAGCACTCGACTGGTTGGGTGTGATACCGGCATCACACTGGTTGTAGGCATAGGGCCATACACCCTCGGTTGTAGCACGGTATCCGGGTCTGCCCAAATTGCCCAATGTCCAAAGACCAGGCCAGAAGCCAGGCACAGAACCAGAACCGGGGAGACGAGCGCCAATTTCGATATGGCCCTGGGTAAAGCAAAGTTTGTTCCAGCTCTGCATCATGCCCGATCTAAAGCTAAGATCATGGTTTTCAAAAGCATCCAAAGTGATAAGCAGCTTGCCGTTTGCAGTGGTAACCGCATCAGGACTGTACCACTCCAAATCCTGAGTGGCTCCGTACCAGATATCCACAGCTGTCCAATAAGGGTCGTCGTTGGGGTAAAAAGTGCGGCCGTCAACATTAAACTCGTCGCTGAAAACAAGGTTCCAGGTGTCTCCATTAGCAGCTGTCATTGTCTTGGCGTCACTGGGCGTGTCTTCATCGATCAAACTCGTCCTGACAGCCTTGAGAATGCCATAGCTATATGGCGTGTCCACAAGGTCAGTAGATGTAGTGTTGGTTGTTGTCTTTGCAGCGGGGTAGATTGTGACACCAGAGAAAGTAAGCACCGGCAAAACAATAAACAGCATAATTGCGCCCGCAACCAGTAGGATAAAGGCTATCAATGCAAGGGCTCCGCGCTTATCGGGTTTCACGCACCGTCTGTCCAGGCGAGCATCAGTTGTAGGATCCGGATTGTGGAGATAGTCGTCGGCCTCTTTTTCGTCCATATGCAACGGGAAATCTGAAGCCGGGTATCCGCCAAAGGGTGAAAAGTCAGTGTTTGACAAAAAGGGATTGCCCTCCTGGTTGTAAGAGCCCATTGAATTTTGTGAAATTGAGCTTGAGCGCGAGTAGCGGTTCGATCCTCTGCTGCCAGCAGCGTCACCAGCGGCAGCAGCAGCAGCCGCACTCAAACGTTGTTGTTGTGGGTAACGGCCCATCTCGCCACTGGCTACTGATTGCAAGCGTGCGGTTGAGTTAGGCGACGAAGATAGCGTGCCTTGTCTGTATGAAGAGTTGAGACCGGTTGGTCCAGTCATTACTGGGGACGCCGAGTCCATTGAGGACCTAGAGTCCACGCTATCGTTGCCCTCACTGTTGAAGGGGTTCTGTAGCAATGAAGCCTCGTCTCCGCCAGGGAGGCGCTGGTACTCGCGCGACGAACCATGTATAGGTGGCTGTGGTAGCCCAGTCAGGTCTTTCATTCAGTGCCTGATGTTGCGGAAAGGGGGACTATGTAAAGAAGGAAGAATGGGCGGGAAATAGCAGATGAGGCGCAGCGATTAATTTGCTGATCAGGACTGGCTATCAAGTTGGAGAGTAACTAGTTATCAGTAGATCGTGATGTGGTAACGAACTGGATTCTTTCGCGTCTTTGTTGATTTGCCTGGTTTCACTTTTTTGCGCGGATTTTCAAGTCTAGTCAAAAGAGACACAAATAGCTTGGGCAACCCCTGTCCTGGTAGTCCTCAATGCTTTGACCGTGTTCAAAAGGCTAATATTAGTAATCCTTACCGCTGTTGCTTAGTACAGTATTTGGTGGCATGTGATTATTTTTAGATCCTTCACGCCAGGGGTCCGCCACAGGCAAAACAAACAGAAGTTAGGCCGAAACCCGTCAAAACGTGGCGTCGATCAGTGGCGTCCCGTCTCTGCAGCTGATTCTGAAACACATGTTCCTGAAACCAGCCATGTCTTGGTAGATCCGATTTGCCGGACGCAACATATGGCGTATGCATGTACTGTGTAGGTAGGATGCCATTTTTAATGCCATTGCACAATGTAAAACCTTACAGATTGTGCGATGATCGATTGCGAGACAGTGATCTGCTAAGTTGCACAGGTGATTATTGAGGCTTTTAAGAAACCAATGATGAGGAGACTAGCAGACCAGTTGTTGTCTAGAGAGCAAAATGAGTCAAATACGACCGCCGCTGTAAGCTAGACAATGCAGCCAATGATAATTGTTACCAATTAATGCTGTGCATGGCGCTCAGAGCGATGTAAAGCATTGCCACATAGCAAGAGACTAGGAGTTTCAGATCTTGTCGGCATCACAGTAAAACCAAGTTTGATCGGATAAAACCCGCTTAGAACTAATTGTGACGAAGAAACTTTCATGCAGCCGCTGACGATGGCTTTGCATAAAGGCCCCCGCGGTACTTTAGGTACCTAACTACGGCCAACACGACCCGAGGCTGGGGAAAAGATGGGTATAGTAGCCCGGGTTATGCTGCTGTCTCACTGCGGCAATTAGACTATATCAAAGGCACGGAATGCTTGAGATGCAGATGGGCGCCAGCATCTCGACTTGAGACACACTTGCATGGTGAGATGTACGCCTGCATGGGCGCACACCGGAGAATCACCTCATTGCCAGTATGACTGCGGTGATTTCCCCGCTTTGTCCATCAACAATGAAAGGGGGCCCGGCATGCCACAGGGCCGTTTAATTTACTCCAAGAGTATGTACACCAATAATCCTTGTGCCCGAGAGCCAGATGAGATCTCGCGCAAATAATAGAGCGAATAAATTACGTATGCAAATCGAGTGATTATTGACATGCCTTGCCTCGTATCCTTAAAGATACCACCCCACCCTGATCGCCCTGAAATGCGCCAAATGATTATAGGGTTGGGGCCCTTTTCGATTGGACGCTAGGCAGAATGACGTCCGAGCAGCAAACTAGAAGGTGTTTGTCTGTTTGTGTCTATGAGCAATCTACCTGACAAAAATTTTGCCAAAAGCGCTGCCTGCCGGTTCTCGTGTACCCGATTCGCTACATGCGGCCTCGAGGTCTCGCTTGACCATCGGTACTGGAGTCGAATCGGCATCGATCAGCGATCACTAGAGGAGGGGAAGCGATTGCATTCTAGCGAGAACCAAGGCACACTTGCAGGATCGGTCTAGCGATATTTCTGCCTGTTAGGCATTACATGCGGAACTTAATCCAAAATGTTGAGCTGCAGCAGGGCAAAAAGGGAAATAGACATTTAGTGTCGTTCATTCCCGCAACGTAAACGCGATTTTATACCAAACATATATGCTTCAGTCTCTTCCCCGGGCCTGTATCATAATAGTGCACCAGCCAAGCCTGGCTTATTTGTTGATGATTTCTGGCTGAAACTAGGGCGCTGCAATCATTGCTGCTGGAACGTCCCGGCGATGTAAATCTGCATGACCTGCAAGTCGTAGCTGCAAGATGCATCTGTCGGGTCGGCAGGCGTTCCCTGGTGACCCTCCTATGCTTTTTTCGGCGATGACTAAGTCCTACGATCCTGCAGTGCTCGACTAATTCAACTTGCGCTATATGTGTGCACCTGTAGCGTTGCATCATAGCTATAATTTTGGATGACCCATCTGTTCCAGTTTCAAAGACATGGGTAAAAATAAAAAAACTAAATCCAGACTCCTTCCTTCCAACCCCCCACTTGCCAGAAAGCATTGACGCGGAAGAATTTAGGTGGGGGGACAGCAGATCGGTCGAGGCGATGGAGGCATCGAGATCGCTTGTCTATAATCAAGTTCATTTGCACGGCCGCCCAGTGACGCGTTCGTTGCCGGGTCACCATCAGTCTCAACCTAATATCAAAAACTGCTTCGGGAAGGTCGCTTCATCCCGGTTCGTTGGGAACTGAGGGGCAGTGCCCTGCTTATTTTTGCACGGCAAGCATGGTAAAGCAAGGTAAGGCTAAGCCTGTTAGACATAATGCATGCAGGAAATAGTTTCCCATCAACGGTGGTGATCCCCTCAGCTTCATCAAGAGTGCGCCTCGATTTGCGAGCGACCGGGCGATGACGCGCTCGAAACAAATATTTTCACCTGGATCGAGTCCGGGTTGCTGGTATAAAAATTTTTACAAACATTTCTTTCATGCTTTATTTTCTCGTTTCCGCCCCCTGGTCGGCAGATCCCAGCAGCATGCGCACTTTGACATCATTTGAAGCCCCGGCGGGCGTAGGCGATAGATGTAGGCACGCCTTAAAGAGGTGGGCGCACAGCGGCATGAAACAAGTCCAGCGAGATTACATTAACGATATGCAGGGCAAGGCTATGCATATCGAGTTTCGAGTCAAGCATACGCAGCAAGGAACCTGCAGGTGGAAAATATACCCCTCTCTCAAGAAAACCATAATGAACATCTTGTTCTAATATGAAATCTATAGAGATCATGATGCAATAAGTTTAAAGTACGGTAAAAGTGTAATCGGTGGTGTCATTAGAACCAGATAATCCTGGCCACATAAAAGCGCGCCTAATTGGCCGCGCCTGTCTCCCACAGTGCATTAGCAAGGGGATCGCTGCTGAAGTCGCTGTTTAGCAGAGCTATGCGTGCATTGTGCAATTGCGAAGGAGGAGCAGATTCAGCCAGCCCCAGCAACAGAACTACCTTGATAACAGGTGCCATGTTAGGAGACTCAGTAGCAGTAGATAGAGAAAAGTACTGTTTTTCAGTCAAAACTCTTCCCTCAGAGATGCTGCTCATCAATGCCCAAAAGGGCTGAGGCGGGATTGGGTTAGAAGACTCAGAGCCAAGCGCAGTTTGAACAAGCACATCAGGAACAACCTCGCGGCTGGTGCGGTGCTCAACAGGAACGCGAGCAAACAACAGCCGGTTGAGAGTAGCCAATTTGGCAGTAAGTGCAGGCTCGACCCTTTGAGTTTCCTCGAGAACATAGCCATCGGCATGGGTGAGACATTCTACCAAAGCGCGTAAAAGACAATAGTCGTCGCTTTCGCGGAGCTTCTCCAAAGCACTGGGTGAAAGACTGAGCGAATCAAGTTCGGGAAGGTCTGTGAATGTTACAAACAGCAGTTGACGCATCGCTTCGAGCTCGACAGCTACCTTTGGGACAAGCGAGTGACGATTCGAAAGCGCTTGGGAAAGAACAAGCTGTGTGCAAACCGCATGGGCAATAACAGCAAGGCGAGAAACGCCAAACAAGCGGTCAAGCGAAGGAGCAACGTGGTCGCGGAAAGCAGTAGCCACATCGTCCCAGCTTGCAACAGAGACTGAGGGGGGCGGAGGAGGAGTAGGATTTTGAGACATACCATTTTCTCTAGAACCAGAATCGCTCGCATTCTCACTAGAAGCCGCACTGACAACGGAGGGAGCAGATTCGTTATTGATCTGCGCACCGTTAGCATCGCCGCTTGTAGTGTTGTTGGCCCTCTCGAGTTTAACTTCAGCCTTGATGCTGTTTTCCGAGCCGTTTTGGCCAACTAAAGAATCAATAGCCATGCGACCACATGAAACTCCAAGAGGGCGCTTCCCCCTTTCAGCCCTAAAGTTCTGGCGGCGGGCGCGAATAGCCTGCAAAGTCGAGCGTGTTTGGAGCGTGAAAACAGGATCGTAGCCCAAACAGATTCGCTTACTCTTGCGACAGTTCTTGCAAGTAGGGTGCTGCTCGTCGCACTTAATGCGGCGGCGGCGGCAAGTAAGACAGCCAGTCTTGGTACGGCGCTTGATTTCCTGAATAAACGAGGATCTCATGCCGGGCATGACTGCAGTAGCAGGGTTCATAAATTGCAACTGAGTGTTCGCGGCGTTGGCTGTTTGATCAGAATACTCTGGACGCATTCCCGCTGGCATAGGAGGCATAATCAGCAGCCCGCCAGGAGCAGCCATGTACTGGCAGTACTGTCCGACATTCATCTGGTCCTGAGACTGCTGGCTGGGCGTGCCCTGAGATGGAGGTGATAGCTGATGCATTTTGGGGGGACTGTTTTGAGCTTGCGCCTGCGCCTGCGCCTGAAGCTGAGCGTGAGCCTGGGCCTGAAGCTGGGCTTGTGCTTGGGCTTGTGCGTGTGCTTGGGCTTGGGCTTGTGCTTGAGCCTGACTTGGCATTTGGAATTGAGGCTGTTGAGCAGTGGTATCCATGATTCCAGCGACCTGCTGACCTGGCGCCTGCGCCTGGTTGATCTGGTAGCCGGAGACTACTCTGGGAGCGGCCATCCGCATTTGAGGGCCCATCTGAGGCATCATCTGGCCCGCAAGAGCTTGAGGCATCATCTGGCCCGCCGAGTTAAGGGGGACAAGGATCTGCTGGTACCCCATCTGTCCGAATTGTTGTTGTGTGTGCTGGGTCTGCTGTTGTGCCTGCTGTGCCTGCTGTGCCTGCTGTGCCTGCTGTGCCTGCTGTGCCTGCTGTGCCTGCTGTGCCTGCTGTGCCTGCTGTGCCTGCTGTGCCTGCTGTGCCTGCTGTGCCTGCTGTGCCTGCTGTGCCTGCTGTGCCTGCTGTACCTGATGTGCCTGCTGCTGCTGCTGCTGCTGCTGCTGGTGGTGGTGGTTGGAGATCTGCTGGAAATGCTGGACTTGAGGAATTGAAGCCATCTGCGGAATCTGCTGAATCGACATCTGTGCCATCTGTGCCATCTGTGCCAACTGCTGTGGCTGCTGCTGTTGCTGTTGCTGGGATATCTGTTGAGCCTGAGATACTGGCTGAGGCATCTGCTGAACAGAAACAGGAATTGACATTGTAGGCATTGGTGTCTGGCGCGAACCTTGTGCCTGCGCCTGTGCCTGTGCCTGCTGGGCCTGAGCGGCGTACTGCTGAGGCTGGAGTTGCTGGCCAATGAACTGCGGTGGCGCCTGTTGCCATGCAAATGACTGCTGGTTCTGCTGATTCTGCTGATTCTGCTGATTCTGTTGGTTTTGTGGACTATACCCGCTTGGCGTCAGATGCTGTCTCATCTGCTGCTGTTGTGTTGCAGCCGGGCCAGGCGAGGTTACGCTGCTAGGCGGCATTGTTTGGGCAGACATCTGTTTGATGGGAGCCTGAGGGGCCTGGCTAGCGAGTGTGTGGTACTGCATCAGAGGCGGTGGACTTAAAGTTTGGCCTGCCGCCTGAGACTGCATGACGGCCGAGACCAAATTCAAAGGCTGCATCTGAGCCTGGAGCGGCAGTTGAGGGGCATGGGCCTGAGCCTGCAGTTGCCCAGAGGCATTGTAGGCGGCCTGTGGGGCCTGTTGTTGCTGCTGTTGCTGGGCCTGCTGTGCCTGCTGTGCCTGTGGTGCCTGCGGTGCCTGCGGTGCCTGCTGTGGAACCAAATGAGGAGGAGCAGCAAACGCGCTCTGCACAGCTGGTGGTGCTGATTGTGTTGAATAAATAGAGCCAACAGTGTCTGCTGGCGATGGAGGACCCGGCCGTGGGGATACGCTAGAAGTGTTAGGCTCAGTCTTGATGTGAGAGCCTGGGAGATAGCTGGCCAGGGCTGGTGGTGTTAGCGGTTGCGCAGAGCCCTCCGTAGTTTTTGACGCACCTGTTGGGGTTGTAAAGAGGCTGGGAAGGTTCATAATCTGTCCATTGGGGCGTGCAGAGTAAGTTCTCGTTGCTGGCGGGGCAGCTACATGCTGGTTTGCCAGTGTATGCAACGCTGATGAAGCAGCGGTGGGGGCAGGCTGACTGGTCTCTGGCTGGTTGCTGTTTGGGACCATCATCTGGTTTGAATGGCTACCCTTTGGTGGTGTCAGCGACGCCAGACCAGATAAGGAGCCGAATGGCGGAAGACCAACAGCGGGCTGGTGCGCGTATGCTTCGGCCATGGTTAATGGTTGATTATGCTTGTTGTGAGGCAGCAGACAAGATGTTGCGCCAGGTTCAGTAGCTGCTGCGGTTGTAGCGAGCTTTTATGGGTGTGATTTTTTTTGTGGTCTCACTTTGGCTCAAACGCAAACTGGTGTACAACTGAGCAGTTAACGATGTAGTTGGCAGACTGTATTGTAAGTCGACTGAAAATGTGAATGAAATGTGTTCAAGTCAAGCTCAAATGCTGATAATGGTGCTGCGCAAACAGTTGAGGACAGCTTTGGGGGCTATGCGAAGGTTCGTAAAGTGCAGCTCAGAGAATTGGGATGCTCAAATCCAGGAAGGGCTGCTTCGTGTATCGCAGAGTCACACAAATGCGAGCCGATACTGAAGAGGCAGTGGAAATAGAATAACGGTCAAAGAAATCTCTTTGCTGGCGTCTGGAATCTTATATTAGAAGCTCGTAAGACCAAGGCAGCATCATCTGCCCTGTTCCTTTCCCTCTCTGTGATTGACTCTGCATGAGTGGAGATATGTATGCTAATGCACATGCACGCCGTGTGCATCTTACACCTGCTTGCATTTCGCAGTCCGTTGCTGGCCGGCGTGGAGCTGCAGCGTGCATTTGACCCTCTACCGCACAGATCTTCAAGATCAAAGGTACAGCTACATTATGTAACATGCGTAAAATAACTGTAAAGTATGAATTGGTGTGCGGTCAGCAAGCCGAAATTACGCTGACATGCTGCATCGATTATGCTATGATGCCTCGCCTTTTTTGGGTGCTGGCCCACGCGAGCTGAGGGGAAGCTTGGTATGCAGCTTCTCAAGGACACATAATTCTCTCTATTCTCAACAAATATTTGGCCAAGAACTCTGATGGAATAGGCAATAAAGTTTAAATCTGGCTACTGATAAAGATATCATAACTGTCATCGCTCTGCAGCGGACAGTTAAATCAAACGCATTAATAAGCTGGTAAACAGGCCAGGAAGGTTACTGGCAGCGGTGTCCGGGGAGAAGACCGCCTTGCAGCTGTAAATATGCTCAAGCCAAAGTGGAATTTGTGGGGTTTGTTTACACTTTGTGGTCTCTGCGTTGATGAACTACGTGGTTTGGGCGCTCAAAATAAATTTGGTTTTGTATCAGGTCCGCCTATAGGACAATAATCCGCTTAGAGCACAGCTCGTCCAGGGAAATTAGATGACTGTTTTACAGAGCGAATTATGTACAGCTCAAACATCGAAAAAATCGCGTCGAGTTATCGTCTGATGCAGTCACGGCGAACAGCATGGTCATTAAACTCAGCGTTTGCCTAGCTTTGTCAAAAGTTTAACCTGGAATTTGCCAATCCTTTAGGTACTAGTATGCGCAAGGAGGCTCCACCACGAACCAATTTGAGCTGCAGTAGCGTGATGTATTGCGCTGTAGAATAAAAATGGTCCCATAGAATAACCAATTGCGTCATTCTAAATTTACAAAGACTACTTAAAAGAAACTGATCGCTTACCACTTGGCTCTTGGCAGTGCTTGGCCTTTTACGAGTCTTCTTATTCATGCATGAAGTGGAACTTCAAATAATAACTGTTGCAGAAGTATGCATGCAGGTACATACAGTCGCACATGCAGTCTCAGAAGGAAAGGAAGAGTTGGAAGCGCCAGGTACCCGCAATAATCAAGGCTCAAAGTCATGATAAAGTTCGCTTTCGAATGCTGTTTGAGCCGGAAGCTTGGTTTTGGCCGATAGTATTGGTATGAATAAGTTCGATCACAGAGCCTTGCTGCCATAGCTTAATTTTAAAGTACCCAAGTTACGAAGTTTATTTGCCCAGGTTCAATTGAACCAAGCGTGGAACTCGGGTGATGGATCACAGCCCGAGCCAGGCAGCCTCTTAAACATGCTTTTGGAAAGAGATTAAAGAGAAATTGAAGAAATAAAGTGCTAGTCAAGTTGGACAGGCTTCTTTTGCGGATCAACTCAAGCCAGCTAGACAGCTCTAGGCTGTGACTTGGGCTATTTTCTATTATCAGTAGTAGTGGAAGAGCGAAAAGTTGAATCTATAACGAGTCAAATTCAAACCTCCATAAGCTTGGTGACATTAAGGCTATTATCGGCATCTGCCGGACAGGTGGCATATGAAAAACATTGTTCGGTACATATCCTTTTAGGAGTTCAATCAAGAATGAAACAATTGACGTAAAGAAACTGAGAGCTCAAGGCATCGTGGAGAGCAGCGCTGGCCAAGGCCAAAGTATTTGGTTGCGATCTCCCCATCAGCGCATTCAACTCTCTAGCGCCGGTAAACTTGGTCCTCTACGTAATGGTGCTTGATACATATAAAATGAACTGTTCTTAAATCTTCAAGAGCGGTCAAAATATCAAAACGATCTCGAATATGAGCCTCCAAGTGCCCACTCATTGGGATGCAGTGAATCACCAGAAACTTTAGGAGTGCAGTGCAAATATGCGTGTGTTACTTTGGATAGTTCAAGCATCACAAAGGCAACTTGATCAGTCTTTCAACTGTAAAAAGCAGCCGAGGGATAGAGTCATGACTGAAGTCTACTTTCATGACAAAACCGATCAGGCTCTCACGCCTTTGACTCCGTTATACAAACCAAGCCGTGTACATCCCTTTGAAATGCACCTATTTTGCGGCCAAAGCGGTCAAGTGTTTCAGATGTACACGCATGCGGATTGGGCCAAATAAGTGACCCTCCGAGACCCTGCATGGTCGACCACAGTGCATGCGAACCTTAGCCACAAGGCCAAGGAAGTCTAATTCTTGAATAATCCACTTTGATTCTAGCCTTAACCCTCCAAAATCGCCTTAAGCTCTAGTTATTCGGGTTCAGCAATATTGGACGTAACTCGAAGCTCATTTCATTAGATATTCCCCTCGACCACTGCGTCGATATGCAAGGCGTCTGCTATCAGGTTTGATGTTTTCTTGGCGGTGAGTCGACGCGACAACGTGACATGTTTGACTTAGACTAAAGCTCGAAACCAAACCGCAGTTTTTGAGCAAACTGTGTGAGTATTTTCTGTAACGTATGTACCGAGAAGAGGCCCAAGCGTGGAGACGCGGAGAAAAACAATGCATGATGCACTGCACAGCTGGCTTTTGATGTATCAACACCAACTTATCCCTTGAAACTGCAACAACTGGCTTGAAGACGGCATCGACCTTCTTTAGTTATCATACCAATCGATTTATGCAACTGCTAGCTCAGAACAAAGTGATATAACAACGCCTATACTCCAGGCTGCACGTTGCCCAAGTATAGGTGTGCGTCTTGCATTGGGGACTCTTTGCATTTCCTGGGCAACAATTTTTCAAAGCTTCCATAATCTGCACTATATCTCGACTTATCAAGCATTTTACGGACGAATGCAGGACCATTTGCGGTCAAGCACAACAAAAAGTTGAGAGAGGTTCTTCACTTTTGATGTGCATCTTGGACCTCGGAAATGCGTTTTAGGCAGCAGTTCGAGGGAACAAAATAGTTTGGCTTGTCATAGCGACATATTGCGTGACTTCAAAATTCTGGGCCAGTCGGCATACAGTACTCGGGTCGGGTACGATCATCGGAGATAGGTTGGGCAGCCTTAGAACTGAGGCCCGAGGCCCTACAGAGTGCAAAGCGTATATGCATACTGGGCCCGAAATCATCCCGCGATAGAAGCTCTTCAACGCATCTAATGTCGCGTATTGCGCAGAAGCGTCGAAGACTAGAACATTGAGTCAAACTTCCTTGTGGTGCTGGAGCAACAACGCCGCCTTGGCGGGAGGCGCATCAGCCTGTCAAACCCGACCCAGGGTTATGCAATAGTATTTTGAAATCGACGCCTGGGCTACCCTGAATCTGGAGAGATCGAACTAGCTCAAATTTTTCAGATGGCCGCTGAACAATCCTTAGTGCTGCCCCCTTTTTGCGTCCCCAAGTCACGTTGCAGGGATAATTATGTGGTGACCCTGTAATCTCACAGGCCTCAAGTTCATGCAAATTTTAATGCAACTCTCTAAAATAAGCACGCACATGTACGCGTTATGTGCGCCCTTAGCCTTGTCCAGGCTGTACACTCCTTACCCCGACGTTGCATCTTGATAATGTTCTGTTTTTCCCCTCCAAATTTTGTTTCAGGTCAAATCGAGTAGGATCGATTTCAATTGTGCCACGATCCCTAGGAAGGCGGCGCCCGAATATGGGCCGGCGACATAGTGGCTATCATTGAGTTCAGGCTCCTGTTTATTCACCAATTTTATAGGCAATTTGAAATAGATTCGCTCCAGTTATCTGTGAGCTTCCCTGCAGTCTCGCTTCCACAGATACAGTAAATCACTTCATGGCTGTTGCCGTACAGGCAGTGTCAGGCAGCGCCAACCCTGATGCAATGCAATATGTACATAATTCTCCTGTCGAGTAGCAGCGTGTCTCCCAGGCGCTGAGTTCGGCAAATTAGAGAGCCGCTATTGGCACCGCAAAAACAGAGGCTTGGCTAATTTCGTGAATCCAAACTTAAATATGAGTTACTGATAGCTTAACACAGTCAAGAGCACCTTGGGCGTATTCCATACTGTATACAACCCATCACGCATGGTAGGCCACCTGTAAAGGCCTGGCCGCGGACAGCTGCCTATGGGAGACTTGCATAGAGTCACGTCACTGGCACATTAAGCACAGTGGGATCAGCTAGCGCCACGCCTCGGCCATGGCGACGGCTGCATGCTGGCTGACCTTTTGGCCGGGATATCCCCGATCCGAGTATTTATATCCATGACCAAACAGCGCTAAAACATCCTACGACACGATATATTCAAAGAGCAAAAGGTGTCCCAGCATAGTCGGGTCTGCAGAACATCTGGGTTCCAAAGTGTTAAATTTCACCATTTCAGATATATAACTGCACCCACAATATGAACGGACCCCCAGGTCGCTTTCGCCTCGAGAATTACTCGATCCTGCTCTTGCAGGATCCCGCCTCTGTGCCATGTGCATAGTCCGTTTTTCTCGGGAAAGTATGCATATGCGTGCTTCGATATTCCATCCGTTCTCGCAGTATTAATACATTGATGTGATAGGCTGAACAATTCAGGCGATCTTGATATAGCCAGTGTGCCGTACTATCAGCGCTAGCTATCTATCGTGCCTGCCGGCAGCTTGACTGCCCACCCACAGTCACGGGGCTCCAGAGGTAACAGGCTCGGACGGAAATAGAGACCCGCCTTGGGGGTTCGTGACCTACAACACACAGATACTTTTATATCACGCAGATCGGTGGGATCGGCACCCGATGTTCGAGGCTTGGTTTAGGGCGAAATCGGCGAATGCACCATCGAATGCACACAGACGCAGCCATGCATTTATGCAGTTTGATCCTACCTGCCAGCAAACGGGTTTGGAGAATATCTTGGGGAAGAGGAGTTAGATCGACAGTGCCCAACCTCGGAGAACATGCTTGTAGTTACATCGTTTGTGTATTTCACATGCACTGTAAAAATCTTATGTACAAAGCGCTGATTCTATAGCTAACGTCTATTCCTCTGAGACCTTTTGGCAATCCTGTGGTCAAACCCTGTTTGAACTGCATAATCAGCCTTGGACCTAAGAGCATCGCTTACCGGATAACCACTGCTGTAAAGGGACATCACTGCTTTACCGAGGGGGTAATCCATCTTTGATGTCAAGTGATTTTCCAAATAGGCCAAAGCCTCATTCACTAGATTTGCGGCCCGAGGATTGCCCTGCAAGTCAACAGCCGCCCATTGAGACAAGATACTCATGACAGTGTATAAATTAGGCTTGGCATATTCCGGTGCTTGGGTCATCCCGGTAAAGATCTTCTGCGCGAAGCTGAGCTCTCCGGCATTGAGAGCACCCTGGAGCATCAAGTTGTGCACGCTGCTTTGCATAGTGATATTGGAGCGGCTCAATTTTTGGTAGTAGTATTGAGCCATTTCAAAAGAGCCAGAGTTCAGCTCGTTGTTGATGAGAGAAGTATAGGTGTGGATTGTCAAGTTATGGGTCTTGATGCGTTCGTAGATTGCTCTGGCAATCGAAACGTCGCTGGTGTGCTTGGCAATACCATCAGCAAGAACGGTCATAAAGCGAGGGGACATGGGCACCTTGTTTGCGTTCATCTCCTCCAAAAGGATTACAATCTTTTCGCCAATATCCTCCCGAGATCTCCTTGCATTATTAAAGAGCTGTTGTAAAACTGTTGTGTAGGTATCCTCGTCAGGTGAACTGCCTCCCTCGATGAGCATGTTGAGGAATTTGGAAGCCCTCTCTTCATCGTGGGTGATCATTGCAATTCTCAGCAAAGAATTGAGGGCAGAGTTGTTGAGCTTGACAGGATTGCCTGATGCAGAGACCTGCTCAATGAGCTTCTCGGCACCTTCCAAGTCGCGCTGGGTAAGATAGGATGCCAATGCAGTGTTGAACACAAGAGGCGTGATAAACTGTGGAGTTTGAGCAAGGACCTCTTGGAATTCTGCGATTGCCTTGATATAGTTTCCTTCACGGTTCAAAGCAGCAAGTCGAGCCTGGATAATGTGCTCATTCTTCTCCTGTGCAGTTGCCTGCCATCTGTCCCAGATCTGCTGGAACACCAACGAGCCATCCTTTTGCATGGAAGCAGCTCTCATCAAAGCAGCCCAGGCGACTTGGCCTGGCTTAGAAACTGACTTTTGCATATCATTCCAAACATTGAAAGCTTGCTCTGCCTTGCCAACCTCAGCATATCTTTGGATAAATGCGGCCCAAAATTCCTCAGTGATTGGCATACTCTGGTTAACTACTAATGCTGCTTGGTATAGCGGCACCAGCTGATCGATGTTTGCATCCCGAACTTTAGCAAGGGTCAAGCTTGAATTCCAATCGTAGCCCTGGAATTGCAGCAGCCTGATATCTGAACGGGCCTGTTTTTGCATTGAAATGGGCAAAAACTCCAAAGTCTTTTTGATATCAGCGCTCTTAAACTGACCAGGATTTTTACCAGGGATCAAACGCTTGGCAAACTGTGGTGAGGGGATATTCTTACCCTGAGACAAACAGTAGGCTGCCAAAGTCAAAATACAGGCTGAATTTGACTTTCCGCTGTTCAAAAACCCATTCAAACCTGACTCTGTCTGGCTCTGCGCTTCCATAAACGCAACCCAAGTCTCAATAGCACGATCAGGCTGAGAAGTGAGCAGCGCGTATTCCATGGCAGTCTTGGTGAGTTCCTCTCCTGCTGCACCAACTTCGTGCAGCTTTTTCACAGCCTGGATCATCATGTCCAGATCTTTGGCAAGCTCTTCTCTTTTGTCTTCTGAAAGAGCCTTTTTATTGTGGAAAAGAGGAGCAGCTGAAACAGACGCAGATGCGCCAGCATTGACTAGCTTGGCATCTGCATCCGCATTTTCGGTATTTCCAGTCGTTCCACTGGCTTGCGCTTGTGACCGTGGGGGGTCCAAACGTCTCACTGGCGAGAATAGTCTCAAAATATTACTCTCCAGCTGCTTGGCACTAGTTCCCTGCGTGAAATCGCTTTTCGACAACTCTGCAAGCTTTTGAAAGACCGCAGTCTTGTCTCCAGACTTGGCAAGATCATTCAAAGCTGAGAGTGTCTGTGTGAACCGCACTTGACGGATCCCACAGCCTTTTCTAGCTAGCCGAAACATGGTAAAATGGCACAAGGTAATGCTGACATAGCCTACCTCATTGATGGGGTGGTTGGCAAAGGAGTTGAAATGAGCTAGACTCTGTATTCTGGCCTTGTTTTGGCTGTATAGAGTCTGGTTTGCTTCAGGCAGATGAAAAACAGTCTATAGTCTGTAACAAAACCGGCAGCAAGATCAATTGGCAATTCTCTGGTCTCGCCAACTTGAACATGTACTATTTTGACCTTACCCTGGAAGAAGGACGAATCAAGTGAACTTGGATACTCGAATGAAATCAGAGTAGTTAAAGCTATACGGCCTGTTCTGATAATGCTTTGAAAATTTCAGGCATTTAATACTAGACTAGCACTATATAGACCACCTACTGTTGATAATTAACGCCGTCACAATCGTATAGTAGTATATTCCCCTCTTCCGAGCCATCGCCGAGCCCGAACCAACAATTTGCGCCACCAATCCCATTCCCCCCCGCCATTTCGTTCACATACTCTCTATTCATGCCAAACCACCCTCGACACCCGCGATCAAAGCCGTGACGACAATCGTAGAATCACCACCATTAGAGGATCAAATTACCTAATCTTTTTTTTCATCTTGACAAGATGACTGGGGTAAAGCCTGTGGAGGTTGGAGCTGTCTTTGACACTATTTTGATCCTTGATTTCGGCTCGCAATACAGTCATTTGATTACTAGACGTCTTCGTGAATGCCATGTCTACGCTGAGATGCTTCCCTGCACCCAGAAGATCGCAGACCTTCACTGGAAGCCTGCTGGTGTAATTCTGTCTGGCAGTCCCTACTCTGTTTACGCAAAGGATGCTCCTCACGTTGACCCTGCTGTCTTTGACTTGGGTGTTCCGATCTTGGGTATCTGTTACGGTCTCCAGGAGATTGCCTGGACGCACAACAACAAGACTGGCGTCCAAGCTAGTGAGCACCGTGAGTACGGCCATGCAGTGCTTAATGTCCACAAGCAGGACGATCCTCTTCTTGCTGGTATGGAGAACTTGCAAGTTTGGATGTCCCACGGCGATAAGCTCAGCGCTTTGCCTGCCGGCTTCGAGATCTCTGCTGCCACCGCCAACTCTCCTTACGCTGCTATTGCCAACACTGAGGAGCGTATTTGGGGTATTCAGTTCCATCCCGAGGTGACCCACACTGCCAGCGGTACTAAATTGCTCGAGAATTTCGCTGTTCGCATCTGTAACGCCAAGGCTGACTGGAACATGGCCAACTTCATCAACACCGAGATTGAGCGCATTCGTGCACTTGTTGGTGAGCACGGCGAGGTTATTGGCGCTGTTTCCGGTGGTGTTGACTCCACTGTTGCTGCCAAGCTCATGAAGGAGGCCATTGGTGACCGCTTCCACGCCATCCTTGTTGATAATGGTGTCATGCGTTTGAACGAAGTTGAAAACGTCAAGGAGACCCTTGATGCTGGTCTCGGTATCAACTTGACTGTTATTGATGCCAGCCAGGAGTTCCTCGACAACCTCAAGGATGTTGCTGATCCGGAGAAGAAGCGCAAGATCATTGGCAACACCTTTATCCGTGTGTTTGAGCGTGAGGCAGCTCGTATCAAGCCCGCCCACGGTGATGATGAGATTGAGTTCCTTCTTCAGGGCACTCTTTACCCTGATGTCATCGAGTCCATCTCCTTCAAGGGCCCCTCTCAGACCATCAAGACCCACCACAACGTTGGTGGTTTGCTCGAGGACATGAAGCTTAAGCTCATCGAGCCTCTTAGAGAGCTGTTCAAGGACGAGGTCCGCGAGCTCGGTGAGCTTATGGGTATTCCTCATGACTTGGTGTGGAGACATCCCTTCCCCGGCCCTGGTATCGCTATCCGTATTTTGGGCCCCGTTAGCCCCTCCCAGATTGAGATTGCCCGCAAGGCCGATTACATCTTTATCGAGGAGATCCGCAAGGCCGGCATCTACAACGAGATCTCGCAGGCATTTGCTTGTCTTTTGCCCGTCAAGTCTGTTGGTGTTATGGGCGACCAGCGCACCTACGAGCAGGTTATTGCTCTCCGTGCTATCGAGACCCGCGACTTTATGACCGCCGACTGGTACGAGTTTGACTACTCCTTCCTCAAGGCCGTCAGCCGCAGAATCGTCAACGAGGTCCCCGGTGTTGCCCGTGTTGTTTACGATGTGACTTCAAAGCCTCCTGCTACTGTCGAGTGGGAATAAATAATATTTAAGTTTTCTACATCCAGTTTTTCGGGTCTAAGCCAATGGCTCAGAACCAGACTGTCTTAAAACAGTTGCAACTGTAAGTCCAGCATCGTGGCTAAGGCTAAGGAAGCAGTGATCATTACGTTGTTTGTCGCATACAAGCATGTACCGGCCGCTCTTGGTCTCGACGCGCCACTGGTTGAATATACACGTCTTTTGGGCCTCGAAATCCAAGGCCTTGTAGAGCGCCTCTTTGGCTGCCCAGCTGTTGGCGAGTTTTTGGCTAAGCTGAGTATGGTCCAGGCTTAAGAGGTCCTTTTGTTCTGATGGATGGCATATGCGAGCACAAAGACGGTGCGCCCGTTGGGGATTTCGTTCCAAAATCTGTTTAAACCGCACGGTTTTCACTATGTCGCACCCCAATCCCAGTATTGTAGGCATCACTGTTTTGTCAAAATCAACGCCCAGGGCTTGAGAATGTATGCAGGTAAATTAGCATTTGTAAGAGGTTGTCAGCAAGGACCAAGCTTTGTTGCCAAAGATCGAACCAAAAAGGCGTAATGGAAGGGGTCAAGACTGGCAAACCCAGCGCTATTCCCGATAGTCCTTATGATTTGGAAACATACAGTGGCCGTGTAAAGCATTCAGCCGCTCTCTCGAGTCCGTTTAACTTGCTGCACAGTAATGCAGATATCAAGGCAAAACTAGCACTGGTCCGGGCCTGCCAGAACGGCGAGGTAGCTGTTTCCCCCGAGTTCTGGGCCGCTAAAAGGGTCGTAGACTCTGCAGTGCATCCCGACACTGGCGAAATTGTCATGTTTCCCTTCCGCATGTCGTCCTACGTCTTGTCGAATCTTGTTGTTACTTTGGGAATGCTCACCCCTGGTTTGGGAACTGCAGGCACGTTGTTCTGGCAAATCGCGAACCAGAGCTTGAATGTTGCTGTCAATACTGCCAACGCTAACAAGACTAAACCTCTTTCCACAAGGCAATTGGTCACCTCGTACTTTATGGCCGTTACTGGCTCTTGTTCGGTCGCTCTTGGTTTGAACGCTTTGTTGCCTCGTCTTAAAAAAATCAGCCCCACCACTAGGGCAATTCTCGGACGCCTGGTACCATTTGCTGCCGTTGTCTCTGCAGGATTGCTGAATGTTTTCTTGATGCGCGCTGAGGAGATCCGCAAGGGTATCACTGTGTTTGATGCCGAGACTAATGAGCCGCTTGGAGAGTCGCGCAAGGCGGCGATCCGCGCAGTTTCTGAAACAGCGCTTTCCAGAGCAGTCACTGCAACCCCGGTAATGGTGCTTCCACCTTTGATCTTGTATCGCTTGCAACAGGGAGTGCTGAAAAAGAGCTCTGCAAAGGTGGTTGCAGCTGCCAATTTGGGTATCATCACGCTAACTTCATTTGCAATCTTGCCATTTGCGTTGGGAATTTTCCCTTCTAAACGTTATGTGGATGGATCACGGCTCGAACCATCGTACAGCGGGAGAAAGGTCTGGTTTAACCGTGGACTTTGATTCAATCACGGACTATAATTTAATATGCTAATCTGACCAATAGTTCATGCTATTACTTATGGCGCATACCATACGCCTGGGCAGAACTCTTCTTTTTATTCTTTTTCGTCTGCCTTTTTGCTACTGGCTTTTCAGAGGTACTGCCAGTGGCCGACATCCTGCAGTTTTTGTGCATCGTAGCCTGCTTCCAATAGGCCCTCGCGTGCGGCATGGTCATCGCAGATAGCGACGCCCTGGCCACCAAGCATAGCCTTGTATACCCGGTAGGGTTGACCTAGATCTTTCTCCAAGGCATCGGCCGCATCATCTCCAACAGATCCTTCCACGATTGTAATGGCACAACCGCCTCCTCCAGCACCTGTCAGCTTGGTGCTTCCGATTTGTAAACGATTCGTTGCCTCGCGAACGCGTTCCAGAGACGAGTGGCTCACACCAAGAGCGACAAGCAAGCCGTGATTGATCAGCGAGAGCCTGCCAAGCACAGTGCTCAAATTCTTTGGATCTGCCCCTGTGGTAATAACTTCATCTGCTTGCGTGACCACTGCTCCCACGGCATCGAGCATTGGAGTGATAATAGCAGGATGCAACTCATTCAGATCAGCCACTCCGCTCACCAGCTCAGCAGTTCTTCTGGGGACACCAGTGCTTGTCAAGAGCATATCCAGTGGTGGGAAATTATCGTAGGGCTTGATGTCAGGAATTCCAGCAGGAGGCCTCTGATAACGAACCGCTCCTCCTCGTGTAGACACAATGTTGTCGATGCCACTTGGATTGCCGTGGATACAACTCTCTCCGATAAACGCCCAGTCGTTGATCAATTTCAAAGCTTCCTCATTCCTGGAGGACTGCATAGGATCAGTTCCGGGCCATGTGCTATCAGAGATTTTCAGCAGTGCAGAAGCCAATGCAACAGAGAATGAGGCTGAAGAACCAAGACCGGCACCAACAGGCAGTGCTGTCGTGCTATGGAAGATGTAGCCAGGTGTATCAGGTGTACATACATTCATGTACAAGTAAAGGAATGCAAGGGCGGCGGCCTTTTGGAAGAACCCTGGCAACTCGTCAAGCAGAGGCTGTAATGCGGTCACTTGGTCTGCGTCCAGGACTCGAGGAGGGCTATTCCGCTTACACTGCTTGGGCCAGGGAAGCTGGCTCCGCTTCCATTTTGTGTGGAGCTCAACACTGGGAAAGATGACCTCAATTTCGTCGCTGTCTTTTGAAGGTTCCGAAACAACATAGGTCCTCAAATCAATTGAGGCTGCAATAGCCGGGCGGCCATAAACAACTGCGTGCTCTCCAAAGAGGATGACCTTACCTGGTGCTGATACTGCGAACATCTGCCGTCACAAGGGTTGAGGTGGCCTAAATAGCCTAGCTTTTGGAATTTCAATGCTTTAGAAGCTTTGTGAGACTTTAATCAAAATGCACCATCTCGTAGCGGGGGCTCGAAAGATTCTTAGTCATGATATATTTTGTGTACCCAACGCGCATGCATCGTCGACACATGCGGAGAAGAGCGGGGCGCATTAATGCAGTTCATGTCCTCTCTAAACAGGGCCGCTGATCTTCGGTATTTGCTTCTGTCTCTAGTGTCTATGTATTTATTTGAAGTACATGCGAAACCGGCTACTTCTATAACTCTCGCAGCTGATGACCTTACCCAGAGATCCAGCCGCTCCCCACAGTGAGCTGGTACAGTCATCTTGCCCAACCTTGATTTTATTCCAGATTGATTTGTGGTGCCAAAATCAATCGCACTTTTAATGAGCGTGGGGTCCACATATGCCCTCGCTGCAAACACTATTGAGAAATCTCAGGGCTGTCAATTCTAGAGACTCACATAAAATATGGAATGCGGTCCCGCTATCGTTTAGGTCTGCTATACTGGCACTGCTATACCAAACAAGATCAAACGACCTCTCTTGTGCTATTATGATCCGAAGCAAAAACATCAGTTATGGTGGCGACGCGGCGCTTCCAGGAGGCAAAGCAATGGAAAATGAGACACCGTGGGATACAGCCCTTCGCGAAACTCAAGAAGAGTTGGGATTTCCTGACCTCGACAAGCTCTCGAGCATGGGTTACAAATTGGAACCGCTTTCATCCATGCCGCTCTATTTGAGCTCCAGATTTTTGGTAGTACAGCCCGAGCTATCCTTTCTCCATATGCCCCCAGACATGGTGCCGCTGGATGGCCAATTGCCGGCAATTCTAGCAGATCCTACGATGTGGTGCCCCGACGAAGTTGCTAATGTTCATTCTGTCTCGCTTTCATCGCTTCTTCAAACCTCTAATCATAGCTCGAGGCTTGTCAACTGGAATGGCCTTCACTTTATGCAGCATAAGATTCGGCTCCCTGCTTCCAACAAACAGGTGGGTGATCCATCGAATTTTCTGCTGTGGGGCTTGACTGCAAACGTTCTGATAGATATTGCACGCGTTGCGTACCAACAAGAGCCTCCTTGGAAGCACAGAAGACCTGATCAGATGGGCGATGGTCAATTAATCACGGCTATTATGGACGAACTCCAATCCAACAACAGGGCTATACACTTTACGAACTTGCTGGGTAGCGGACACGAGGCCCTTGCTATAAGAGAACCCTAACTTTAAGTTTTTGCTCAAATTATGCTTGATCAACAATCAGTACAGTTCAAAATAGTTTCTGTAGTGAAGCCCAGGCTACATCTGCATACCTGCACATCTCGCGGGGTTTTCCTCTGATGGGCCACCCCTAACCTTATGCAGTGCCAGCGCATAATGTCTGTGTGCGCTGGCAAGTTGCAGGACCAAGTAAACAAGTATGGCTCTCTCGAAAGTATACCTCAAGGTACCAGCAAATAGACTCTGTTCCCCTCACTATTCCAGGCTCAAAATACGGACTACGTGCATGCTCGGTACCACAACTGTGCCAAATTAGTGGATCCGCAGGGACCTGTGCCCTGCATACCGTTACCAGACTCTTATTTCGCACTACGACATTTCAGTCAGCATCCTGTCAGGTGTCAAGTAATTACAAGCAGATAGCTCCCCAGGTTTCAAGGCGCTCGTGCAAGCCAAGATGATCGACAAGCTTTTTAGCAGGAGAGCTCGGCGATATATCTTTATCGCCGTCATTTTCCTGGCCTTCACTGCCCTCGTCTTTGCGTTTGGATCACAACAACCAAATATGGCAGATCTTGGCACAGTCGAGAAAGAAGCAATCAGAGCAGCAGAAATAGTGGAGCAGGCGCCACTTGCGGATCTCGAACCTCAGCGTGAGAACGCTACATTTGTTACCCTGTGTCGAGAGGGTGACCTTGCAAAGGCGATGCTAGCAGTGCAATCGTGGGAGGATCGTTTCAACAAAAAGTTCCACTATAATTGGGTGTTTCTCAATGACAAAGAGTTTTCCAGCGAATTCAAAGACTCGATCTCGAACTTGGCCTCGGGCAGTGTCCAATTTGGTCTTGTTCCCGAGGAGATATGGTCAGTGCCCAAGCATATTGACACTAAAAGAATGCAAACTGCGTTAGCCGAGTTCAAAAAGAACAAGGTTCACTACGGTGACTCAATTCCATACCGAAAGATGTGTCGATTCCACTCAGGGTTGTTCTATGATCATGAACTGTTGAAACCCTACAAGTACTACTGGAGAGTCGATCCTGACACAGCTATGTACTGCGATATTGACTATGATGTCTTCAAATTCATGCGTGAGCACAAAAAGCAATACGGGTTTGTGCTCTCCTTTAGGGAGTTCAAACAGACTGTTCCCACGCTGATGAAGTCGGCGTACAAGTTCTTTGAGGCGAATCCTCAGTACGTCCATCCAAACAATGGCTTGGATTTCGTGAAATTCACCGAGCATCAGAGCTACGCCATGTGTCACTTTTGGTCAAACTTTGAAATTGGAGACATGGATTTCTATAGGTCGGAAGCCTATAGGAAATTCTTCCACTCGCTTGACCAGGATGGCGGATTCTTTTACGAAAGATGGGGTGACGCTCCCGTTCACTCAATCGCTGTTGCAGGACTCTTGGACAAAAAGGCCGTACATTTCTTTGATGACATCGGATATAAGCACGGCGCATACTACCATACACCCGAAAACTCTATCAATAGAGGCCTCAAATGCTCACTACGTGAGAAGGACAGCGTTGACTGGGTGCAATTCAGTTGTCTCCGCAAGGCAAACGAGGCCTTCCAGCTGGGCCTTGTCGATCCTGACACTATGGTTCGTTAGAAAGCATCGACGATACTTGCGGCTCCAAATCGCCATAAACTGTGCTACAATTGGCCGGTTAGATCAGACCAATTTTCTAAGCACAAAGCGCAAACCAGCTGGAATGCCACTTTCGTTATAATGTGTGATGAGTGGGGTCTTGTTTCTGGACGCTTTTTGAGTCGGCGTCACCATCTTTGGCTGAAAGCGGTTATGAAACTTTAATATCCAGTATTTGTTTTTTTATATTCTTTTTCTTTTTTTTTTTTTTTTCTTTTTCCCTTATTCTTTTCTTCAATTCTATAGCTTGTTTCCGTGCTCATTTAAGCTAACGGCAATTTGGGGGTAGTCGTTTCCTCCGGGTGTGTCTGAAAGCCACTGTCCACCATCAACTACCAAGACATGTCCTGATACGTAACTGCCGGCTGGGGAAAGAAGAAACACTGTCGCGTTGGCGATATCTGTGGTAGTTCCCATCCGTCCTAGAGGAATCATTTCGGTCATGCGGTCTTTGTATTCAGGAGGGAGAAGCCGCGAGAGCCCCTCCGTCCCATCGATAGCACCTGGTGCAATTCCGTTTACTTGAATCCCCAGCGGGCCCAGTTCCACTGCAAGTGACCTCACCATAGCATCAATACCTGCCTTTGCCGCGCAGGCATGCGTCTGGAGAAGAAACCCGCGGTACTGGAGGGTGGCAGTCACAAATAAGATGCTCCCCTTATTCTTGCGAAGTTGTTCAAAGGTTGCCTTGCAGGTGTTGAATGACCCAATCAGATCAATATCAATAACGGATTTGAATGCATTTGCGCTTGTGTTGGAGAATGGCGAGATGAAGTTTCCTGCTGCGCCTGCGATCACAAAGTCAATCCGTCCAAGGTGTTCAATGGTGTGACTCACTGCACTATTCATTGATGCGATATCGCGAACATCTGTATTATAGATTGGGATAACAATTGCTCCTTTGCGACAGGCAGCTAACTCCTCTGCTCGTTTTTTGGTCTTTTGGGGATCTCTACCAACAATGGCAGCGTTGGCGCCCAACCTCACTAAAGCAGCTGTTTGAACGCTGCAAATTGTGCCTGCGCCGCCGGTTACAAAGGCCACTTTACCTTTAAATATATCAGCGCTCCAACATTCCATTGTTTCGTATTGTGATACTAGTAATTGTAGAGCTAAATGATCTACCCCGCACCAGCGTCGTAATTGCATCGTCCTGCATCGCAACGTGACCACCAGCAGAGAAAATTTCAGGTTTAGGGTATATCGTGCTTCCCATCCCATGTAATCTCTTTTAACTCATCTCAGGTCGGCGCCATAAAATAAGAGTGCTCGCTCTTTGCACGTATCCCTGCCAAAATACCTGCGATTACTACTTGTGCCTTGCACACAGCGTGAGCCTTTATTGGCTTTAGTGGGGTGACGTACTGAGTTTGTTGCCGGGAGCCCCTTTAGTTTTTGCCTACTAAAATTCGCTTTGTTCAACCTCAAAGCTCATGCGGCTATAACTGTATGATACTTGAATTGTGCAACTGATACAGCTCATACTAAACGGTCTGGACTCACATAGTACTCTCGCATTACTGCTTTTAAAATGGTCTTTTCTTGCCCTGCAAACTCCGATGACGACAGCGCGCGTTGTAAGGCACATGCCGTCACTGCCTTTCAATTCTCAGTGAGAATAGCTTCGCGCCTCGCTTCATTAATACTCAAAGGAAGCGCCTTTTTATTTGGTCTGGGACTTTTGCCCAGTGTACTCTCGATCGGATGGAGCGCCGGTGCAAGCACTATGATGGTTTTCTGTACTCCACGACAAGCTACTTTTCTACTAGGGAATTCAACTCTAAATCCGTATCGACTGCAGACCGAGCTTTTGTCAAGAGATTATTATCAGCAGCTTTACCGGACAGTGGGTATACTGATCGAGAATCCGCTGGTACTGAGACAGTTTTCCCGGATGATTGCAATGTCGCTTTCCGCCTTTCATGTCACCCTTAAGGCCATCAGTGGGCTATTTCATCCAATCGAGGTTATCAAATTCATGATGCACTCAATAATGAGAATATCGCCTGCTACGTTGCGACATTATACCCTCCCACCAATGGTCACAGCTGCTCGCATCGTTGCATCACAGCCTGCCAATCGCGCTAGCAACCTCATTCTTTTATTCATTCCTCTAGTGGCCTTTCCATATACCACTAGCTCTCGCGAAGTGGTGCCGTTACTCTTACTGCAATTCATTTGTACACGATTCTACGAGACTCATGTAGACAGCTACCGAGCTTGGCTGCAAAGACTGATACGGCGTCTGTGCCGTTCAGGCAATGAGAATGAGAAGGATCGTATCGTGAATGAACCTCCCAGTCTAGGCACTCTAGATTCTGTGTTAGAGTCAGTGCCTGATGAGGTAACAAGTTGCAGCGACACTACTCTACTCAGTTTTTCTGTGAATTTGGCAATCAATGCACTGGGGCCAACTGCGATTGATATCATATCAACACATCTCGGGTCCGCATCTCAACAGTGGTATTTCACAAAATCATGTCGATCCTTGACTGCACTTTGGATATACTATATTACCTGTGATTCCCTTCGCATCATTGCAGCTAATCTATTGCAAAAAATGTCTTTCAAGAGTCAATGAATGAGCTTCTGATTTCTGTATTTTGATCTTGTTGAGCTCAATGTGGCTGTGCTTTTAAGAAACGCCTTGATATAGATTGGTAACCTGGCAGAAACTAGCCACCTTCGACAGGATTGTTGAAATCTTTGCGGGACAGAGAAGGAAAGCTACTATTGTCAAGGCTTGAACTGATAAGATCAAAGTTCAAGATAGCCTACCTAATTGCTTACAACGTTACGATCCTAGGTAGTTAGATTGGATCTCAATCCAAACAGACTATCGAATTGACATTGTTGACTGTTTCGATATTTGGCTGAAGCTCCTGTCTAACACAGACAGGTCGGGGTCGCACTAGGTTCTCCAGAATGACATTTTCCACAAAATATTACTTCAATCATCGGCTTCTCTCAAGAGTAAAGTCCTGGAGCGACATCGACGTCAAGGTTGCCTGTCTCCAAGCTCTGCGATTGATAATAAGTTGTCAGAGATAATGCTAATTAGGCACCCGTGATGGAATAAATCACTATGATTCCTGTTTTTGCATTAGCTATGATCTTCAATTTGGCAGAAATCAGCTCATTCTGCTAGAAGCAGCTGAAATACTATCCGCAGCAACCTTGACTGGGCGCGTGAAGTCAGTGCCAACGAAATTGAGGGCGTAACAGTCGCCGGGTAAACTCCCAATTTGACTTTGAAAGTGTAGTCCTGTAACTTTAACCACTGGATGTGCTGTTGAGTCCTGAGTTGTTGGCTTGTCTGGAAATTTCACAGCCCGATGAGACTGATGACTTGAATGCGGTAGGCATGAATAGCCCGTACCCTAAGCACACCCCCAGACTTTTCGTTTTTAGGGTACAAATAATGCGGGGAAATGGAGTAGAATGTCGTCCGTGCTCTAGTGGCTCCACCTAAATAGTATCACCAAAACCAACGTTTGAAGTACTGCTGGCATAGTTTGTGCTTTGCCTCAATGACGGCTCGTTTAATAACAAGATCAAGACATTGAGGTCCGGTACTACGATATGGCGAGACTCTTCATAGTAAAATCACTTTTATCGTCAAGAAAACGATGTCTGGCGATAACTTAGTACATTGCAACGTCGGAGTTCAGAGCTGCTTTGTCTGGAAAATTCTGGAGCGTAATATCGTTTGATGAGGGACTGGTTTCCAAGCATCAGAATTCGTGTCGTTACAGCGATACATCCGCAAAAGGAGACGTTGGTTCGCTTTGCATATGATCTCGCCAGGTTGGAAATCATGCACATAAAGGGACAGCTGAGTTCTTAAGTCAATGTCACACTATGATGATAGGCCAAATGCCAAGAATGAATAACTGGCATTTATAATTGATGAGCGAATCCTCGTCGACACTAGGGCTTAGTTTTGGCATATTTTTCTATGCTAGTATGCTACCTCAAAGTCAAGAGTTGGAATCTTGACTGACAGTAGTAGAGATTGAAATGTTTGTTTTGCAAACTAAAGTGCTCATTGACCCCCAATTGTCAGAACTGCTACCGTACAGGATACCAGGCTGTAGCAACGTCCTGAGTGAGCATCACAATTGCAGTTGGCTGAAAACGCTTGTCAAACCACTCATATGAGATGTGCCTAATATTTATATTCTTGACCTCAATCACCAGGTCGGCAAATGTAGAAGTCACTGCCTCAAAATATACTGGACATATGAACCGCGCGATGGTCTGAAAGGCTCCGTTTCGTTTAATTGACACTAGGCAAGTAAATCAGATGCATATCAACTCAGCAGAGATTTGAAGTTGATACATGTGCCGTTCAAATTAGAATTTCCGTCAGTCAGAATAGCACCATTCTATGCGGCTTATTCAATGCGCACGTTCAACCCTAACATCCCAACGTTATGCACGTGCTGCTGCGCCACACTGATTAAGTCGCCCAAAACGTCGACGACTAGAACTCTAATCTGGTTAAACTCGACGCACGTCCAAGAATGGATGTCTTTTAGAATGAGGGTGGCTTTTAAGAACTTAAAATCATAGGAACAAAAAACTATATGAAGACCACATTTCCCCATCAATTCTCCATCCTATCTCCTCTTCTTCTATCAATTCTTGCTTACCCTTGGGGCTACACTCATACTCAATTCCACGCTCTCCCCTGCTCACTACATCTGAACAATCTTCTATCAATGGGTTTCTACCCTTGAGGCTGCCCTCACACCTTTGCTTTCTACCCTACTCAGCATATCTGGCCGGCTAAACGGTCTTAAACATGCCACAAAATCATCCTCGAATACATGGCATTAGATCTAATGCACCAGAAGAGTTGACGCGACCTGACCGCTGGAATCCTCTCAACAACGATTCGGCAAGCAACTGGTAATCTATCTGGCTCCCTGATAACACAATTCTTTTGGCTTCCACCTTTCAAATCCTCCATCAGGCGCACACTCATTTTCACTCACACCCATACTCACACTCTACTCTTCTCTGTGCAGCAGGCCAGCTCAATGGCATTAAGGCGACTACAACCAGAACTCTTTACCAAACGATAGCTTCATCTGAAGCTGTCTGATAATAGGAACAGATCAATCCAACTATGGCAACTGAAACGTTCTCCACAATGATACTGGAGGCCTCCATCTTGCCGCCGGCATCTCTTTGACACAGTCACAGACAAGTTCAGTTGATATCCGAGTGTTCTACCTTTCAACATTGCCTGTCCTCAGCCATGGCCACCAGCGTCTCTTTAGCATAAAGTGGCCTACTTTGCACTGAGAATACTCATGCTGGCAACACTGCATCTTCCCAGCCCCGGTCTGACTTAACTTTGTCACAGAGAGGTTCAGTTGGCACTGGTCATGCTCGTTCTGGCAACAGACCAATCCCCAGTCTTGGCTATTGTGGCAACATCATCTTCAACCTGGCTACCGGTCTCTCTTTGGCGCAGAGCTCCAACTGGCAGTCAGAATACCCCTGGCAATATCGCCAGTTTTCAGCAATGACAACCGGCCTCTATTTGGCACAGAGAGGTCTGATTAGCACTGTCAATTTTCCATTTCGCAACAATGCTGGTCCTCTGCCTCGGCTACCAACTTCTCTTCAGCATAAGGTGTCTTACTTCGCACTGAAAATACTCATACTGGCATCACTGCATCTTTCCAGCCCCGGTCTGACTTCTCTTTGTCACAGAAAGGTCCATTTGTCACTGGCTGAGCTCGTTCTGGCAATACTGTAACCTCAAGCCTTGAATACAGGCTTCTCGTTGGCTCAGGGAGGCTAATGACACCCAAAGTACTCCTTCTGGCACGTAGCATGACCTCGGCAATGGCTGCGGCTTTTCTCTGACAGAGATAAATCCTATTGGCACTCAAATCCTCTGATTCTAGCAATATTGTCGGTCTCCAGCCTTGACTGTCTGCATATTTCAAGCACTGGGAAGTCTGACGGATACTAGGAGTTCCGATTCTGGCCTGCACTGAACCGAGACTGATGGCTTATTGTCAGCAAGGACAGGCTTTATTGGCAGGTCTTTCCTGTTCTAACATTATCGCCTTTCATCAGCCTTAGCTACTGGTCTTTCTTTGGCACAGAGAGGCCTGATTGGCATTTAGAATACCCTGGCAATATTGCCTGTCTTCAGCGATAACAGCCAACTGTCTTTGGCACGGATAGGTTTGATTGACACTATCAATTCTCGGTTTGGCAACATTGCTGGTCTTCAGCCTTGGCTACCAGCTTCTCTTTAGCAGACAGTGACCCACTTCGCACTGAGAATTCTTATGCTGGCAACACCGCAACTTTCCAGCGCCGGACTGACTTTTCTTTGGCACAGGGAGGTTCATTTGGAGCTGATTACGCTCGTTCCGGCAACTATCGGCCTCTCTTTGGCACAGATAGGCTCATTCAGAGGCTAATTTAGCACTGCTTACGCTCGTACTGGCAACATCACCTGTTTTAAACCTTGGCGACCGTCTTTTCTTTGGCACAGAGAGACCCAATTGGTACTGAATACTCGTGCTAGCAATATCAGCTATTAAGCCATGGCTTTTGGCTTTTGATTGGCACAGAGAAGTCCAATTGGCCCAAAGATACTCAATCTGGCCACATTGTATGTCCCCAGTCCTGGTCAATGGCTATTCTTTGGCACAGAGAGGCCTGATTTGCACTGATCGCTAGTGCTAAAAACATTGTCTGCTTCCAACTATGGCTATCGACATCTCTTGGCACTGAGGAGTTCAATTGGCATTTAGAACACTTGTTCTGGCAACATGATATGTCTCTGGCCTTAGCCACTGGTTTCCCTTTGGCATAGAGAGGCCAGGCTCGTATTGAAAATACTCGTGCTTGCAATATCAGCTGTCTCTCGCCATGGCCACCGGCTTTTGGCACAAGGAAGTCTGGTTGGCGTCAAAATTCTCTTCCCTGCAACAGTGTCTGTCCCCAGTCTTGGTCACTGGTTTCTCTTAAGCACGGAGAGACCCAATCTGCACAAAAATCACCAGTGCCGGCAACATTGTCTGTTCCTAGTTTAAAGAGGCCCATTCGACATTCAGATATCTTGATCTGACAACATTGCTTGTCCTCAGCCTTGATAACCACTTTCTCTTTGTTACCGAGGTCACTCAGGCTGGAGACATCGCGTGTCTTCAGCTTTGACTACCTTCCTTTCTTTCGTATTGGGTGGTCTAGTTACCTGGGTATTAGCGATAACAGTAACAGTTCATCTGGTCTGAAACTTCTGGCCAGAAAGGTCTGGTTGGCCTGTGGGATGATATTCATGACAATGCTGCCTGTCTTGTGCCTGGGATATGACTTCCAGAGAGGGGATAAAATCTGCTTTCAGATGTTAAGCCTCGACTCCAGGCATCTCCTTGGTACAAAAAGGTTTGATTGAGTCGAGACAATTGCAGTGACAGCATTGACTGTCACAATTTTTGGCTGAGGGCCGTACCTGGCACGGGCAAGTCTGGGTCGCACTTGAGTCTTTTCAGGGGCATTGTCGATGACATCGTCGATGACAGACAGTCCCGCTTATCCGCTTTTCTTGGAAACTGAAGGATTCATGGAAAGATGCTAATATCAACATTGCTTGTTTTCAATGTCTGTGATTGATGCTAGCTTGGTATAGCAAGAGCTGGCTGGTTAGGCGCCCATGCCGGAACCTATTATTGCGCTCTCTGTCTTCACTTTGCGTAGAGTCTTTCAATTGACAGAAATCGACTTGTCACGGTAACAATACCTGAAGACTACTCGCAATAACCTCACCTTTAATGAGGTGAAGGATGAGGCAGAGGGTTAGTGAGGTGTAGTCGCTTCGCAAACGGCACCAGGAGCTGACTGGGCGCGTTAAGTCAGTGCAAACAAACGCGAGGGTGTTGCGGTCACGGGATGATCTTTCAGCTTGATTTCGAAAATACAGCCCAGTACTTTAAACCGCAGAATTTGCTATCGAGTCCTGTTGGCTTGTCTGGGTATACAAGACCCCGATGGAAGACCACATAAATGCATGAAGTATCTGGCCCTTACCCTAAGTGCCACCAGGCTACAGACTGTATGTGGTTGGGGTACTGATAATGCGGGGAAATGGGGTAGCATCCATCTGTACCTTCGCGTATTCTAAACACCTCAGCGAAAGCATGAAAGCACCAAGGCCATTGTTCCAGTTACTGCTAGCACAACCCAGGGCTTTGTCGCACTAAGAGCCAGCCATATGGAGTGAACTCGGGTATTGAAGTCCAGGCTAGTATAGCGGCCTTTCGGTTTTGCTCTGGCATCAAATGCCACGGCGGATATTGGCAATTTAGAGTGAAGTTCCGGTGATCTCAGCTCTTTGCGCAATAGGGTCTACGTTAGACGTGGCCTCTTATGGTCAATACGCAAGATTCAAAGCGTTCTTGCTCATTCCGTTCATTTTGTTGAGGCGCCAGCTTCAAATCCCTGATCGATTTGCAGATGCGTTCTCCTTGTGGGCTGATAAACAACGCATTTCCCTTGGAGCTCGTAGCATTGAGCATTGGTATCACGACATGATGAAACACTGTAAAGGGAAGCCACGATCCCTGACGGAAAGCAATATATGGGGATGACTTGTTGCATTTGCGATGTTGAAGTTTGGAGCTGCCTTATCTCGACAATCCTAGACCGTGATGTCGCTGAAGGAGCGGCTAGCTAGCCTCCAGCAGTAGCATGTGGGGTCATTACAGTGATACACTAGCAGGAGGAGCCGTGGGAATTGTGATTAGCAACCAAGGCTATGTTGACTCTGAGAATTGGCCTCTGTAGACTCCATCAGAGCATACTACCTCAAGGGTAACAATTGGGGTTTGGACAGACAGTGGTAAGTCTGAAATGTTTGTGATGCTAACTGAAGCCCTCATGGATAGCCGATTGTCAGAACAGCTACTGTGTGGAGAACCGAATTATAGCGATGCCTCGATCGTATCCTATTCTTGTGAATGGTGGCGGAATGACTGGAGTTTTACTTGTGTGAGGACAAATGCATAACTTGGCTTCAAGCACCAGGTCTGCGAATGGAGGATCGTTCGGTGCCTCAAACTAAGCCCTGCCATATCGAGAGCCCGACGACCTGAATGGCCACTGACCTATCACTAGTCTCTCAATGAAGTCGTTCTGCACATGAAAACGTTATCTCGATATAAAAACGACGTGTATTGCCGTTTTGGTCAAATTGTCTCCCAAAAGAGCGCTGTTCTATGCGTCCATGAGACAATACCCTAACATCCTGCATATAAGACACGTGCTGCTGCACCACAGTGACTAAGTGTGGCCCAAAACGTCGACGACTAGAACTTTAGTCTGGTTAAACTCGACGCACGTCCAAGAATGGATGTCTTTTGGAATGAGGGTGGCTTTTAAGAACTTAAAATCATAGGAACGAAAAACTATATGAAGACCAGATTTCCCATCAATTCTCCATCCTATCTCCTCCTCTTCCATCAATTCTTACTTACCCTTGAGGCCACACTCGCACTCTTCCCTGCTCACCACATCCGGGCAACCTTCTACCGATGATATCTCACCCTTGAGGCTGCACTCACACCCTCGCTCCTTCTTCTGCTCAGCATATCGGGTCAGCTTGACGGCATTCATTAAGCTACTACTGGCATGCTCAAATCAATGACAAACTGATCTAAAACTGGTCTGAAGAGCAGAATAATTGATCCGATCACCACTGGAAGACACTTGACAACAATGAGGAAGGCAACTGGTTCTCTATCCGACTTCTTTTCGATGACACAATATTGTTGGCCTCCGTCTTTCAATCCTGAATCAGACTTATACTCACACTCAAACACTCCTCTACTCAGTGCAACCGGCGATTGCAAAAAGGCAGCCACAACGAGAACGCTATACCAAACGATAGTCTCATCCGAAGCCAATTGACAGCAGGAACAGATCAGTTCAACAATGGCAACTGGGATGTTCTTTACAGTGCAGCTGAACGTCTTGGTCCTTTATAACCAGCTTCTCTCTGACTTGAAGAAATTCATCTGGCAATGAGACTCCTATTCCGGCGACATTGGCTGTCTACAAATTCGGCTACGAATATTTTTTTGATACAAAAAGGTCACATTAGTACCTGGGTGTTCTTCCTTGCGATACTCCCTGTCCCCAGCCATGGCTACCAGCCCCTCTTTTGCACAGAGAGGCCCAATTGGCACAAGGGACACTTGCGCTGGTAACGTTATCTGTCTGTAGCCTTGGCTACTGTCCTCCGTTGGCACTGAGAGGTCTAAGTGGCATCTAAAATGGACCTTCCGGCAATACCGTCAGTTTCGGCCCTGCTTATCGGCTTCTCCTTGGCACAGAGGACTATTGGCATCCAAAATATTTGTTCTGGCGAAACTACCTGACTTGGACTGTCTTATCATGGCACCAGAACATGTCTCCAGCATCGGTTATTGGCATTTCTTGGGCACTGGGAAGTCTGACTGGCACTGAGAATTTTGGATTTGGCCTGTACTCAGCCATGACAGCTAGCCTCTCTTCGGCACAGCGAGGTCTGATTAACACTGTCAATTCCCCAATTGGCAACATTTCTGGTCTTCTGCCTTAGCTTCAGGCTTCTCTTCAGCACAGGATGTCTTGATCCGCACTGACAATACTCTGGCTGGCAACACTGCATCTTTGCCCCGATCTGACTTCTCTTTGGCACAGAGAGGTCTATTCGGCACTGCTTACGGTCGTTCTGGCAATATTCTAGCCTCCAGCCTTGAATACTGGCTTCTCTTTGGCACAGGGAGGCTATTGACACCCAGGGTACTCGTACTGACAACACATTTTGAACTCAGCAACGACTGCAAGCTTCTCTTTGGCACAGATAAATCCGGTTGACACTGAGACAATCTTGCTCTAGCAACATTGTCTTTCTCAACCGTGACTGCTGGCTTATTGTAAGCAAAGACAAGCTCGGTTGGTAGAGCGGTCTTGTTTTGGCAACGTTTCCTTTCATCAGCCTTGACGACCGGCCTTTCTTTGGCACAGAGAAGTTCAATTGGCACTCAGAATACTTTTCTGGCAGTACCACCAGTATTCAGTCTTAGCAAGCAGCGTTTCTTTGGCATAGAAGAGTCGAATGGCACAGTCGATTCTCGTTCTGGCACTATGGTTGGTCTTGAGCCTTGGCTACAGGATTCTCTTAAGCATAGAGCAGCACAGTTGGCACTCAGAATAATCGTCTTGGCAATTGTGGCTCTCCCAGGCCTAGGCTGCTAGCTTCTCTTCGGCACAGAGAGGTCTATCTAGCACTGGCCAATCTTCCTGGCAGCTATCAGCTTGTCCTTGGCACAGAGAGGCTCGTCTGGCAATAACTATGCTCGTACTGGCAACACCACCTGCTTTAAATTTTGGCGGCCATCTATTCTTTGGCACAGAGAGACCCAATCGGTACTGAGAATACTCGTGCAGGCAATATCAGCTATTAAGCCATGGCTTCTGGCTTTCCATTGGCACAGAGAGTTCCAATTGACCCATAGGTTCTCAATTTGGCAACATTACATGTCCCCAGTTTTGGTCAATGGCTATTCTTTGGCACAGAGAGACCTGATTTGCACTGAGAACACTAGTGCTAATAACATTGTCGGTCTCCAGCCATGGCTATCGACATCTCTTGGCACTGAGGACTTCAATTGGCATTTGGAATACTTGTTTTGACAACACGATCTGTCTCTTGCCTCAGCTAATGCTTTCCCTTTGGCATAGAGAGGCTAAATTAGTATTGGAAATACTCGTGCTTGCAATATCAGCTGTCTCTCGCCATGGCCACCGGCTTTTGGCACAAGGAAGTTTGGTTGGCGTGAAAATCCTCTTCCCGACAACAGTGTCTGTCCCCAGTCTTGGTCACTGGTTTCTCTTAAGCACGGAGAGAACCAATCTGCACAAAAATCACCAGTGCTGGCACCATTGTCTGTTCCTACTTTAGAGAGGTCCATTCGACATTCAGATATCTTGATCTGACAACATTGCTTGTCTCCAGCCTTGATATCCACATTCTCTTTGGTACCAGGGCCACTCAGGCTGGAACCATTGCGTGTCTTCAGCTTTAATTACCTTCCTTTCTTTCGTATTGAATGGTCTGATTACTTGGGTATTGGCGATAACAAATCATCTGGTCTTAAACTCTGTGTAATGTTACTTCTGGCCCAGAAAAGTCCGATTGGCACGTGGATCGTTGTCCATGACAATGCTGCCTGTTTTGTGCCTAGAATATGGCTTCCAGAGAGGGGTAAGATCCGCTGTTAGATCTTGACCAGCCTTGACTCCAGGCATCTCCATGTTATAAGAAGATCTGATTATGAGTCTAGGCAATTGCAATGGCAGAATTGACTGTCACATTCTTTGGTTAAAGGTCTTCCCTGGCACGGGCAGGTCTGGGTCGCACTTGAGTCTTTTCAGGGGCATTGTCGGTGACATTGTTGCTGACAGCCACCCTCGCTTTTCTGCTTCCCTTGAGAGCAGATGAATTCATGGGAAGATGCTGATGTCAACATTGCTTGTTATCCGTATCTGCAATTGATACTAAGGCGATTGATAATAAGTTGGTACGGCAAGAGCTGGCTGGCTAGGCGCCCATGCTGTAACCTATCATTGCGCTCTCTGTCTTCGCATTGTATAGAGCCTTTTGACTGGCAGGAATCGGCTTGTTGCATTGAGGCTACCTGAAAGATTGCTGAGGCGGTGGTCGCTTCGCAAACGACACCAAAGAGCTGGCTGGGCGCGTCAAGTCAGGGCAAGCCACAAACGAAAGCAAGGGCGTAGCTGTCATTAAAAGCCAGCAGTTGAAACCACGGGATGTGCTGTTGAGTCCTGAGCCATTGGCTCGTCTAAGGATTCTGTCTGGGGTTTCAGACTCTAATGGGTCGGGCCACATAAATGCATGAGGTAACCTTCCGTACCCTAGCTGCTCTTATTCCACAAATGATGCGGGGAATTGTGGTAGCGACCGTCGATCTGTACCCTGGGCGATTTTGAGACCTCAGCGAAAGAAAGCATCGAAGCCGTTTGGAATACTGTTAGCACAGCTCAGGGCTTTGTCGCAATGACAGCTGGCGCATGGCACGAACTCGGGTTTTGAAGCGACCGTGTGGTTTTGCTCTGGCATCAAATACCACGGCGGATATTGGCAATCGAGGGTGGAGTTCAGGTGGTCTCGGCCTTTCGTGTAGCGGGGTTTACGTGTGGCGTGGCTATGTTATGCTGGATATGAAATACAAAAGGCACACTTGCTCATTTCGTTTGATGTGTTGAGGCGCAGGCTTCACAAACCTGCTTGATTTACAGATGCGATCTCCTAATGGGTTTTATGAACAATATAATTCTCTTGAAGATCGTAGCATCAAGGGCTGGTGCTACGACACGGTGACACTTTGTAGTGAAACCACGATTCCTGACGGGCAACCAATATGTGGGGATAACTTAGTGCATATGCAACGCTACCTAATCTCCAATGCTCTGAACCGTGTTGGTGTTCCATGGGGGCCGGCCTCCAAGCAATAACATGTGGTATTGCCACAGTAATCCACTCGACGAAGGCGCCGTCAGTTTGCAAGGGTCATAAACTCGCCCGGTCGTAAAGCATGCGCACGGAAGCACAATAGGACTCACACTCAGGTAGTTGTGAACCCGTTGGGGCGGAGTCCACACTTCAAGACCTAAATCCTGCTATGTTACATTAATGACAACAGGCCGAATACCATAATCAGATGGCAATTCTGATCAACAGCCAAGACCATGTCGGCTCTGAGAATCGGCTTCCAGAAATCCCATCGTAGCTTGCAACTCAAGGATAACAATTTGGGTCTTGGATGGCAACGGTAAAGTTGGGGGTTATTGTGGAGCAATGTGATCGTGGTGCCCCAATTGTCAGAACAGCTACAGTGCCGGTCTGCGAATGAAGAATCTCTTGGTGTCTCACAGTAAGCTCATATTGGACCGCGAGGCTGTCTAGATGAGTTTTGCCCATTCCCCAGTCTCCCAATCCAACCCCTCTACAGATGAGAACTTAGTTCCGATATAAGAACGACGCATGTTCCCGTTTTGATTGGATTGTCTCTCCAAAGAGCGGTGTTCTATGCGTCTGTATATCGTGCATGCGCCTACATAGTGACTAACCCTAACCTCCCGCATGATACGCACGTGATGCTGCGCCACACTGGCCAGATGTGGCCATAGCTGGCCGAAAATGTCGACGTCCAAAACTTAAAGCTGGCTCAAGCTCGATAACCAGAACACAAATCTGCTCAAGCTCAACGACCGTCCAAGAATGGACGGGCTTAGTCCTTTCCTCTGGCACAAGGTTAATTAAAAAACTTTGATTGTTAGCAGCAAAAAAGTATAAGAAGGCCCAATTGGTACCGAAATTACTTGTGTTCGCACCGGCTTCTCTCTGGCAAAGAGTAGCTCACCTCTCCCTGGCAAAGAGAGAAGAACTTCTTCCTGGCGAGGAGAAGTTTGCTTTTCCCTGGCAAAGAAAAGCACGCTTGCACTGAGATTACTCGTGCTGGCAACGTTTTCCGCTCTTCCCTGGCGAGGAAGAGCCTGCTTCTCTCTGGCAAAGAGAAGCCCGCTTGCACTGAGATCACTCGTGCGTACAACGTTGCCCGCTTCTCTCTGGCAAAGAGAAGCCTACCTCTCCCTGGCAAAGAGAGAAGAACTTCTTCCTGGCGAGGAGAAGTTTGCTTTTCCCTGGCAAAGAAAAGCACGCTTGCACTGAGATCACTCGTGCTGGCAACGTTTTCCGCTCTTCCCTGGCGAGGAAGAGCCTGCTTCTCTCTGGCAAAGAGAAGCCCGCTTGCACTGAGATCACTCGTGCGTACAACGTTGCCCGCTTCTCTCTGGCAAAGAGAAGCCTACCTCTCCTTGGCAAAGAGAGAAGAACTTCTTCCTGGCGAGGAGAAGTTGGCTTTTTCCTGGCAAGGAAAGGCCCGCTTGCACTGAGGTCACTCGTGCTGGCAACGTTTTCCGCTCTTCCCTGGCGAGGAAGAGCCTGCTTCTCTCTGGCAAAGAGAAGCCCGCTTGCACTGAGATCACTCGTGCGTACAACGTTGCCTGCTTCTCTCTGGCAAAGAGGAGCCCTCTTCTCCTTGCTGGCAAGGAGAGGTTGAAATTGCACTGAGAATACTCGTGCTTTTTCTTTTTTTTTTTTTTTTTTTTTTTTTTTTTTTTTTTTTTTATAATTTCTAATATTCTTTACTATTTTCCGATAAATCCAATAACTTTGGGCAGGCAGCGATACTCTTGCCTCTCGCGAGACGAAGCCTGTCAGGGACTCAGGTCACCTTTTCAGCCCATCGTGCGTGATGGTGCTTCTTCGCGAGGTCAGAGATCTCTGTTTTAGGGCCACTAAGGCTCCTCTTACTGCAAAATTGCCCCGTAGTTGCTTGCTGTGGCAACCATTGAGAAACACTGTCAAGCCCTGCCGGAACACATCTCCGAGCTCGTTGTTTTGGGAGCTTTGCGAAGATAATTGTCCCTGCGAGCCGCACTTGCTCGTACGGGCTTCTCACCTCACCTGTGTACTTAGCAGGTGAGAATAATCGCGCCTGCAACGTTGCCCGACTTCTCTTCGTTAAAGAGAAGCCCGTACTCGCTTGTCAGAGAGAAGTCCGTGCTCGCTTGGCACACGGAAGCTCAACTCTTAGCAAACCGAGCACAATCATGGCGGCAACATTGCTTGTCTCTGGCCTTGGCAACCGATTTCGCTTTGGTGCAGAGAGGCCCATTCACTATTCAGAAGTCTTGTCAGCTGACAGCTGACAGCATTGCCTGGCTCTAGCCTTGTAAACCGGCTTTTCTTCGGCGCCGAAATCACTTGCGGTTGAAACAATTTCTTCAGCCTTGGCCACCTTCTCTTTGAGATTGGATGGCCTGATCACTTGAGCATAGGAGATATCAGATCGTCTGTTCTTGGACTCTCTATACTTTTACTCCTGGATCGGAGAGGTCTGATTGACGCTTAAAACGTTTTTGCCGGTGATGCTGCCGGTCTCGTGTCATGAATGTGACCGCTCTTTAGCAGAGAGGGATGAAATCTGCATTCAGCAGTATCCAGACTTAGCTGCAGCCTTGTTTTTGGTACAAGAAGGTCCAAACAAGAATCTAGACAATTGCGATGACAGCCTTGACCTTCCCGACCTTTGTCCCAACCTCTCTTTCGCCTAGCTTAGACAGATCTGTGTCGCATTTCACTATCGTCGACAACGAACAGCTTTGGTCATTGCCTTCTCTTGAAAGCAGTTAAACTCCTGAATGTACTGATGTTGACGTTACCTGTATTTAATTTCTGCAATTGAGCATAAGTCCGCAAAGCAAGAGCTGGTTAGGCGCCCATACTGACACCTATCACCGCGCCTTCGGTCTTTGCTCTGTATAGAGCCTCCCAATTAGCAGAGACCGGCTTGTTGCGCTAAGAATACCCAAAAACTATGCACAACATTCTTGAATGAGATAGGGAATGAGGCTGAAGATCAATGAGGTGATGGCCCCTCGCTCCACTAACCGCTCTAAAGTGCTGACGGAGCGTGTGAAGTCAGTGCCCAGGAATGCGATATACTGAGGGCATTACGGTCACCGGATGATCTCCCAGCTTGATTTCGAAAACACGCCCAATAATTCAAACAATAGAGTGTGCTGTTGAGTCCATTGACTTGACTGGAGATCTCAGACCCCAATGGGACTGACGACTTGAATGCATGAGGAACCAACTCTCCGTACCCTAGATACTCACAGACAAAGCAGTTAGGGCATCGATGATGTGGAGAAATGGGGTAGCGTTGTTTTGTACTCCAGCAGCCTACCTCAGCGGGAGCACTGAAACCAGCATTTGAAGTACAGTTGGCACCGCTCGGTGTGACAAGCTGAGATCCGTAAGGGCTGCTATAACGACATGGCGGGACTTATTGAAGTGAAGCCACAATTCCCGACGGTCATGCAATGTATGGGGATAACTTGGGGCATTTGCAACGTCGAAGTTTGAGGCTGTCTTCAATTGAGTATTCTGAACCGTGGTGTCGTTAAATGAGCAGCAGACTGGCCTCCGAGCAGTAGCATGGGGGGCAATCACAGTGATACATCTGCAGAAGGGGCTGTGAGTTTGCAGTGATTATGATCTCGACAGGCTGTGAATCGTGCTCATGGAAGCACAGCAGGACACACGATTGGGTTCTGGCGGATATACCGGTGCAGTACCTACACTCAATGGTCGAAAGTGGTCATTGTTAAATCGACTACAATAGGTCAAACGTCAAGAATAAGCGGCTGACATTCATGATCAACAATCGGAACTCATCGACTATTAAGTTCCTTCGGTTTCGGGAAATTCTGTAAAATTACGCCACTTCAAAGATGGGAGTAAAAGCTTTGCTTGATTGCGGTAGAGTCCGTGATAGTTGTAGTGCGAATTGGAGAGCGTATCATTTCCCGACAGTCAGAACAGCCACCGTACGAAATAGTAGATTGTGGCACCGTCCTGAACGTATATTAGAATTGGAGTAAGCAGCAAAACGGCTGTAAAACCGCTCGTATGAGCTTAGAATGCATATTCTTGACCTTAAGCACCAGCTCAGCGAATGCAGAAGTCTTTTGGTGCTTGTAAATGAGCTAGATATATGAACCGTGCAATGGCCTAGACGGCTCCTCCTCAGTCACTGGACTCATATAAGATGTGGGCGGCACAAATTGGTCTAGTTTATGTATGAGAATAACCCGTGTTGCCGTTTTTCCTGGACTATCTCTCAAAGGACCGCACCTATGTGTCCTCACATCAATACGCACGTTCCCAGAACACCCAACCCTAGCTCACTCTACGTCATTCATGCGCTGCTGCGCCACACTGGCCAGCTGTGGCCCAAAATGTCGACGACCAGAACTTTAATCTGCTTAAGCTCGACGACCGTCCAAAAATGGACGATCTTGTATTCCGTTTTAGAATGAGGGTGGCTTTTAAGAACTTTAGATCATAGTAACGAAAAACTATAAGAAGACCGCAATTTCCCATCAATTCTCCATCCCAACTCCTCCTCTTCCATCAATCCTTACTTACCCTTTGAGCTATACTCATACTCACTTTCACACTCGTCTCAACTCTCCAAATTCTATCAACGATTTCCTGCTCTTGAGGCTGCGCTCACGCCCACTCTTTTTTCTCTACTCAGCAAGTCTGGTCGGCTTGACGGTATAAAACAAGCTGCTACAAAGATCCTTAAATGAATGACGTTTGATCTAAGGCTGCTCTTCGGAGTCGAAAAGTTGGCCTGTTTACTAGAGTTTTCTTAACGACGATTTGGATGGCAGCTGGTGTTCTATCGGATTTCCTCAATAACACAATTCTGTTGGCTTTCATCCTTCAAACCCACACACTCACAGCCATACTCGCCATCACACTCTCCTCTTCTCAGTGCAACAGACCAACTCGACGATATCAAGGCGGCTACAGCCAGACTACTACACCTTTCGATATCTCCCTCTGGAGCCGCATCTGAAGCGGCTGGATAATAGAAACAGACCATTTCAACAATGGCAACTGAACTGTTCTTTACAATGATACGGGAGGCCTCCGTCTTGGCTACCAGCATCTATCTGACACAAAAAGTTCATCTGGCAATGAGGCTCTTGCCCTGGCGACATTGCCTATCTAGGAACTTGGCTGCCGACTTCATCTTGACACAAATTGATCCAATTGGTACCTGAGTGCTCTACCATGCAATACTGCCTGTCCTCAGCAGGGGCTACCAGCATCCCTTCAGTATGGAAGGGCCTGCTTTACACCAAAAATACTTGAGCTGGCAAACTGCATCTTTTCAGCGCCGGACTGACTTATCTCTAGCACAAAGAGGTCCATTTGGCACTAGTCACGCTCGTTCTGGTGACATTTCAGTCTCCAGCGCTGTGTATCGGCTTCTTTTTGACACAGAAAAGCGATTGACTCCCAAGGTACTCGTCAGGGCAACACAGTCCAACTTCGGCTATGGCTGCCGGCTTTTCACTGGCACAGATGAATTCAATTGGCACTCAGATCCTCTGGTTCTAGCAACATTACCTGTCTACAGCCTGGAATGTCGGCATACCTTGAGAACTGGGACATCTGACTGGCACTGAGACTGGCACCGAGAGTTTCGATTCTGATCAGCACTAAACCGAAGTTAATGGCTAGGGCAGATTTGATTGGCAGATCTCTTTTGTTCTGACAGCATCACCTGCCATCGGGCTTGGCTACCGGACTCTCTTTAGCGCAGAGAGGTCTGAAAGGCGTCCAAAATACTATTGGCAATATCGCCAGTCTTCAGCAATGGTAATTGGCCATTCTATGGAACGGAGAAGCCTGACTGACACTCTCAATTCTCGTTTTGGCAACATTGCGAGTTTCCTGCCTTCGGCTACCGGCTTCTCTTCAGCATAGAGTGACCCACTTCGCACTTAGAATACACATTCTGGCAACCCTTCATCTTTCCAGCGCCAGACGTATTTTTCTTTGACACAGAGAGGACCGTTTAGTATTGGTCGTGCTCGTTCTGGCAACATTTTCAGCCTCCAGCCTTAGGTACCGGCTCTTGTATGGCACGGAGAGGCTATTCACACTCAAAAAACTCGTTCTGGTACAGAGTCTGACCTTGGAAATGGCTGCCAGTTTCTCTTCGGCACAAATAAAGCCGATTGGCACTTGGACTCTCTTTTTCTAGCAACCTTACCTCTCTCCAGCTTAGGCTATTCGCTTCTCTCCGGCATCGGGAAGTCTGACCGGCACAGAGAATTTCGGTTTAGGCCAGCACTTAGCCGTGGCTACGGACTCATTCTTAGCAAACACAAGCTCACTTGGCAGAGCGGTCTTGTTCTGACAATATTTCCTTCCATCAGGCAAAGCAACTGGCCTATTTTTTGGCACAGGGAATTCCAATCGGCATTCAGAACACTCCTCTCAGCACTGTCGCCAGTCTGCCAGTCCTCGGTCTTGGCTAACAGCAGCTCCTCGTTATGGTGAAATCTGATAGGCATTATCAATTCTCGTTTTGGCAACAATCTGGCTGGTCTTTAGCCTTGGCTACCGGCTTCTCTTTGACATAGAGAAGCACAGTTGGCACTCGAATCATTTCTGTTGGCAAGAGTACCTCTCCCTGGTCTAGGCTGCCGGCTTCTCTTTGCACAAAGATGTTCATCTAGCAATGCTGAATGCTCTTCCTGGCAACTATCCGCCTCTCTTTGGCACAGAGTGGCCCATTCAGAGGCTTATCCAGCACTGGTGATGCTCGTACTGGCAACATCACCTGTTTTGACTTGGCTCCCGTCTATTCTTTGGCACAATGAGACCCAGTTGGTACTGAAAATCCTCGTGCTGGCAATAACAGCTACCTCAAGCCATGGCTACCGGCGTCTCATTGGCAAAGGGAAGTCCAATTGGCCTCTGGATACTCAATCCGATAACAGTGTCTGTCTCCGTCCTGGTCACTGGCTTTTCTTCTGCATAAAGAGACTCGATCTGCACTAAAGTCAGCAGTGCTGGCAATATTGCCTGTCCCTGGTACAGAGAGGTCCATTCGACAGTCAGAAATCTTTTTCTGACAACATTGTCTGTGTCTAGCCTTGATAACCGTCTTCTCTTGGGTAATGTGATCAGCTTGAAAACAGATAATGTCATGGGATGATATTGATGTCAGCGTTGCTTGTTCTCAATATCTGCGATTGATGCCAAGTTGGTTTAACAAAAGCTGGCTGGTAAGGCTCCCATGCTGGAACCTATTACTGCGCCTCCTGTCTCCGCTTTGCGTAGAACCTGTTGACCGGCAGAGATTGGCTTGTTGCAGTGAGACCACCCGAATGATAGTAAGAGCATGCTAGACTACGGGAAGGGATGAAGCCGAAGGTTGCTGAGGCGGTGGTCGCTTCGCAATCGGCACCACGAAGCTAGTTGGGCACGTTAAGTCACTCCGAACGGAAGGGAGAGCATTCAATTTGAATGTTCATCCAGAGTTTAATTTCGGAAACACAGCCCTGTAGTTCAAACCACGGGATGTGCTGTTGAGTCTTGAGCTGATGGCTCGCTTAAGGTGTTTGTCTGGGGATTCAGACTCTAAGGGTCGGACGACATAAATGCATGACGGAACTTTCCGTACCCTAGCTGCTCTTATTCCACAAATGATGCGGGGAAATGGGGTAGCATCCATCTCTACCTTCGCGTTTTCGAGACACCTCAGCGAGAGCACCAAAGCACCAAAGCCATTATTTGGAATACTGCTAGCACAACTCAGGGCTCTATCTCAATGAGAGCTGGCCATTTGGCGTGAACTCGGTTATTGGAGTCCAGGTTAGTATAGCGGCCTTTCGGTTTTGCACTGGCATCAAATGCCACGGCAGATGTTGGCAACCTAGAGTGGGGTTCCGGTGATCTTAGCTTTTTGCGCTATAGGGTCTGCGTTTGACGTGGCCTCTTATGGTGAATACGCCAGATTAAAGGTGCGCTTGCTCATTCCGTTGAGGCGCCGGCTTCAAATCCCTGATTGATTCGCAGATGCGTTCTCCTTGTGGGCTTATGAACAACGCATTTTCCGTGGAGCTCGTAGCATTGAGCATTGGTATCACGACATGATGAAACGCTTCGAAGGGAAGCCACGATCCCTGACGGAAAGCAATGTATGGGGATGACTTGTTGCATTTGCAACGTTGAAGTTTGGAGCTGCCTTATCTCGAATATCCTGGACCGTGATGTCGCTGAAGGAGCGGCTACCTGGCCTCCAAGCAGTAGCATGCGGGGTCATTACAGTGATACACTAGCAGGAGGAGCCGTGGGAACTGTGATCAACAATCAAGACTATGTTGACTCTGAGATTTGGCCTCTGTAGACTCCATCAGAGCACACTACCCCAAAGGTAACAATTAGGGTCTTGACAGACAGTGGTAAGTCTGAAATGTTTACGATGCTAACTGAAGCCCTCATGGATAGCTGATTGTCAGAACAGCTACTGTGTGGAGAACCGAATAATAGCGATGCCTCGAACGTATCCTATTCTTGTGAATGGTGGCGGAATGACTGGAGTTTCACTTGTGTGAGGACAAATGCATAACTTGGCTTCAAGCACCAGGTCTGCGAATGGAGGATCGTTTGATGCCTCAAACTAAGCTCTGCCATATCGAGAGCGCGACGATCTGAATGACCTTTGACCTATTACTAGTCTCTCAATGGAAATCTTCTGCACATGAAAACGTTATCTCGATATAAAAACGACGTGTATTGCCGTTTTGGTCAAGTTGTCTCTCAAAAGAGCGCCGTTCTATGCGTCCATGAGATAATACCCTAACATCCTGCATATTAGACACGTGCTGCTGCACCACAGTGACTAAGTGTGGCCCAAAACGTCGACGACTAGAACTTTAATCTGGTTAAACTCGACGCACGTCCAAGAATGGATGTCTTTTAGAATGAGGGTGGCTTTTAAGAACTTAAAATCATAGGAACGAAAAACTATATGAAGACCAGATTTCCCCATCAATTCTCCATCCTATCCCATCCTCTTCCATCAATCCTTACTTGCCCTAGAGGCTACACTTACACTCAATTCCACACTCTCCCCTGCTCACTACATCTGGACAATCTTCTATCAATGGTTTAATACTGTTGAGGCTTCACTCGTACCTTTGCTGTTTCTCCTACTCAGTATATCTGGCCGGCTTAACGGTCCTAAACAAGCTGCCACTAACCAGCTACAGCAAATGGTATCTCGTTGGCAACAAAGCTGAAAAGAAGGCAGCTTATCTGAAGCTTTTCTTTGGCAGACAGAGGCCGGCACAATCTTGGCAAATGGGATGTTATTTACGGTAAGGCTGAAAAGAAGGCAGCCTTGTCTGGAACTGGCGCAGGCAGATGCACTGTTGAAATTGAGGCTGAAAAGAAGGCAGCCTCACCTGAGGGTTCTCACTGGCAGAGAGGCGGATGCAGAAATGGCATATGGCTTGTTAACATTGAGGCTGAAAAGAAGGCAGTCTCTTGGCTAACGCAATCATGGGCAAATTTGTTATGGCAAATACCTTACAAGGCTGAAAAGAAGGCAGCCTTGTCTGGAGCTGGCGCAGGTAGAAGCACTGTTGAAATTGAGGCTGAAAAGAAGGCAGCCTCACCTGAGGTCTCTCACTGGCAGAGAGGCTATTACAGTTATGGCAAACACATTATCGTGTCGATAATAAGGCCGAAAAGAAGGCGGCCTTGTTGAGGCTTCAATTTGACGGAGAGAGATTGGTACAAGTACGGCAAACGTTACCGCTTTTACAACAAGGCTGAAAGGAAGGCAACCCCGCTTGAGGCGTCTCACTGGCAGAGAGGCGGATGCAGTTATGGTCAATTCATTGTAGTCTCAATTACAAGGCTGAAAGGAAGGCAACCTTGGCTGGGGAGAGGCTGATGCAATCATGGCATCTAGTCTGTTCACATTGAGGCTGAAAAGAAGGCAGCCTCACCTGAGGTCTCTCACTGGCAGAGCGGCTGATACAGTTATGGCAAACACATTATCGTGCCGGTTATAAGGCCGAAAAGAAGGCGGCCTTGTTGAGGCTTCGATCTGACGGAAAGTGGTTGGTACAAGTACGGCAAACGTTACCGCGTTTACAACAAGGCTGAAAGGAAGGCAGTCTTGCTTGCGGCTTCTCACTGGCAGAGAGGCGGATGCAGTTATGGCCAATTCATTGTGGTGTCAATTACAAGGCTGAAAGGAAGGCAACCTTGGCTAGGTAGAGGCTGATGCAGTTATGGCATCTAGTCCGTTCATATTGAGGCTGAAAAAAAGGCGGTCTTGCTGAGGTTTTGTTTGGCGGAGAGAGGCTGGATCAATCACGGCAATCACGGCAGTTATAGATTTTTTGACAAGAAGGCTGTGGACAAGCTAGCCATGTCTGAGGCTTCTCTTTGGCAAAGAGGGTCACGCAGTCATGGCAAATGATACATTGTTGACATTCGAATGCGGTAGGGGACAATCTGCTGAGGGACTTTTCTCTGATCTTATTTTTTATTTTGATGTTATTCACTATCTGACTATACAATCTAAAACTCCAGTCAGGTGGCGAGACTCTTGTCCTTCGCGGGGCCCAGCCCTTTCGGGTTAAGGCCAGTTAGATCTTGAACCAACCGTACATTGTTGCTTCACTGCATGATCAGGGAAAGCTTTTTCGAGCCGCTGTGGCTCCCCTCATGTCATTATTGCACCGTGCTTGCTGTTTGTGCTGGCCATTGAGGAGTACCGGCGAGCTCTGCCGGGATGTATCTCCACACTCCTTGTTTGAGAAACCGACTAAAGAAAACTATCCCTGTAAACCGCTCTTGATCGGCCGCGGACGAGCTTTCCACCTATGAACTTGGTTGTCCAGTGATGGGGAGGCAAGAGGAGACAGAAATAAAGAGCTGGCGATAGCGTATTTGGATCCAAGTCTAGTTCAGTCGACGCCGTTGAGAGCTCTGATAGCGGAGATTTGGAAATTACAATCCCAAAGTACAGCTTTGGGGATTTATTTAAAAATCCGTTGGATACAGGCTGTCAGATGATAATGGGTTGATTGTATAAGCATATCAATGCTGTATCCTTTAAACTAGCGGCTGCGGCCATATCTACGTGAAAGCAAGACTTCCCGTCCGATCAGTCATATTTAACCACGTGAGAGCCTTACCAAGTATTGTAGTGGGAGACCATACGAGAACAGAAGGTGCTGCAGTTTTTTTGCAACTCTTTTAGAGTTACACGTGACTTTTTGACAGTCATCTCCCAATGAGCTGTCGAGATCTTAACTTCCTGACACTACTTCTCGCAAAGAAAACGAGCAAATACAGCCCTTGGAGTTGGCACCTAAAGTGCCGCCGAGAGAGTGCTTAGCCCATTTGTGTCTGGTAAGGCGATGCTGACCTCGGAAGTTCAATTTGCCCGGGATTCTTGTCCTTCGCGGGCCAAACCTTTTATGGGTCCGGGCTAGTTTGTTCCTGAGCCAACCACAGAATGTTTTGCTTCTCTGGGATATCAGAGAGAGCTTTCCAGAGCCACCAGTGCTTCCCATAGGCCACCATTGCAGTGCTGTTGTTGGTTATACTGACCACCGGGGAGCTCTGGCAGGCTTCACTGGAATGTATCTCCAAGCT